>VWPW01004614.1:2569341-2600859 GCA_013389825.1 Crypturellus undulatus | reverse complement strand
TTCCAACCTTGGGCATTCTGTGGTTCTACGATTCTATGATCTATTCACTTTAATAACTTACTCACTTTAGTGGTGGTAATCTATGTTAAATGATTTTTTTTTTTTCCTGCAGAAGACATAAGGGTATGGCAAAACTTGTTAGTATGCAGAAAAGGCCCTAGTGAAGAAGTGAAGAACTCTTTAACATTGCTTAGGTGAACATTTTCAGGCTAGAGGAGTTAGCCATCCTAGCACAGTCTAGTAATGGCACAGCATAAAAACACATGGAGAGATTATGCAACCTGTGTTAAAATACTGCCTTCAAAGTAAAGTGTGAGCACCAACACACACCATTTTAAAGAAGACACACAAATTGTTTTTCTTGCTCTACCTGCTGTTTTTTCATGCACAGAATACTGACACGGTTTTGCTGTCAATGTGCATGAAAGTGTGTCTCTATGAAAAAAAAAATATTTTGGTGTATTTGGCTTATCTGACATTCAGAACTGTGTAACTGTGAGTGGCCCATAAGAAAATAAATTTCCATTATTTGTTAACATGTTTATAGTGAACATCAGGTACAGATTAAAAACCACTGAGTTTTTTACTCAGAATACAGGTAGAAACAGTGCAATACTTTGTGGTATGCTTTGCCACAGACCTTGGAGCTGCCACCCATGCTCTTGGGAAGCTCAGGCTCCTCGTCTAGTAGGGCCTGATCCAGAGGCACTGCTACCAATGGCGAAATTAACTGCCAAAAGCTGGGCCTGAAAAAAAAAAAAAATCTCTCTTCCTTTTTTTGAAATTGCCTGAGGGGATGAACTGAAGTGGTATTTTATGTGGTGGTGCTGCTTTTCACAAGAAAATGGATGGAAACCTCAAGCTTGTTACATGCAGTCCATCAACAATCTTCACACACATATACCTGTAAGTTACCTCTGGCAATTTAGAGCTAGAAGATTTTGTATCCCATGACTACTCCACTGCCTTTCACCTTCCTCTCCTGTACTGAATGTTACAAGGCTTCACTTCTTAAAAAGAGACTGAGATGATACCTGAAAAAATCAGCTTTCATAGGTGACAGCCTGTTTGTTAGGCAATGTGTAATGTGCATTTTATCTACCAAAAAGGACATGAGGGAGGAAGCAAAAATAGAAAAAAAAAGGGATCAACATGTCAGAAATACAGTCCAAGAACTCTTCTTTGATATTTATGGCTCCCGAAGAAAAAAGAAAGAGTGAAAGAATGCCAACGTTGAAAAAAAAATGAAAATAGTAAATAAATAGTGCAGTTATCAGGCCCTTTGAAAACAAACTAACCATCTGGACAGATCAGAGACTTTTCTCCACATCAGCTGGTGCAAAGACGTCCAAATTTGTCCCTAAGAGATTTATGTTCCAATCTCTTTTCCCCACAGACTCCTGTTATAACGGTGACAACTCCAGCAGAACAATAGTGTATCAAGATATTTTAATGACTGTGGAATAAAGTAAGGGATAGGTGCTCAGTGGAATATTGTGTGCAGGCACTATGAATATTACACTGTTAAACTGTAGAGGCCCCAGTTTTCACGGTACTGGTTGCTTCCTGAAAGCCGCAGTGTTTTGGTTCCTGGTGAAATCACTGCGCTGCCGAGAACGAGACATCAAATCTTCCCGATGTTGGTCGCTTGAGGCAAAACAAAGAGAGGCAACTGTTCCCTTATTATCCAGAAACATTGCATTTTTATTTTAGACACCAGAGAAGCTGTTTAGGGATAAGCCCTTGGACTCTGCCTGCTCTTGAAAGACGCACACATACCCTTGCATATCTCTATCATATTATTTGGTCATGGGAGAAAATGACCCCTCTTCGGAAGTCTATTCAGCTGTCAGATCAGCCTCTTTATCTACTTTCATACTGTTAGCTGAGAAGACAAGGATCCTCCTATCAACCCAAATTGGTGTTAACTGATTTAGCTTTCACCAGAAAAAAAGAAAATCAAAATACAGAAGAGACACAAAAGCTGGATCTTGGGGGCTTTCTAAATGAGATCCAAGAACCCTAACTTGGGGTAGATAGGGGAATGCATTCAAATTTGCAAAAATGTCCCTGTAATTGAATGATACGATGAAGTCAAGTGAAATGGTGGCTGCAGAATGAGTGACCTTAATTACACACACTGAGCAGCATGATCATGATCATTTATTCTGTATTTAAAACCAGCCTTCCAGCCCTATCATGCATCTTTGACCAGGAAAATAAGGAGATGTTAGCACATTAATATTTACTTACCTGAGCCCCAAAACATTAATATTCATAGGAAGAGACAACTCGCTAAAGCTGCAAACTTTCTTTCAGTTAGCTTTATTCTTAAATTAATTAAAAATAAAATCAAGCATTGCCTCAAATTGTTGCAGCCGCATTTCCTAGATTCCACCCCCAAGTTTAAATAGCCTCTTCCTCCAGGAGCTGCTGTGGAGAAGTCAGTGGCACTACACGTGCAGCAAGGCATTACAAACCACAAGTAAAGGTGCAAGGCTCTGGCCTTGAGCCATAGGACCTGACATGCAAAACGTTTCCACTTCAGCTTAACATGATGATACAAGGGACAGAGAGATGTGGGGACAGACCATCTTTAGATGTCTGGCTGTGTAGATATTAAAATTGTTTCTATCATTCTGGCATTTCTGTGCACTGAGAGAGCACCTTTAGGAAACATTCCCAATTATTCCCCAGGTGACATGGTCAGGACTGATTATCCTAGATGAGATCCTTGGAAGAGCTTCCTCTCTGATCGTTTATGGAGGAGGAAGGACTTTATGAATTTATGAAGGACTATTTCTGAGCAATATGAATGTGAGAAATCCCATTTGTTGAGCAATGGTACTAATTGTGTTAGCGCCTGGCTCTTCATGTCCTTATACCAACAAGATATACTGCTTCAAGGTCTACAACCAGCTCCTAAAAATTATTTATCTTCTGACAGATTTCATGCCTCAGCAAAGATGGGGATATCCTCACTCCCTAAATATTCACTGTCACCACACGAAGAAGTCTGAAGAAAAAAATCTGTTACTGTCAAATGTTCCACTGTTGGTTTATCTCCAGTATCTCTCATCTTTCCCTTTTCCCATGTATTTCCTACACCTTTATTTGTTTAGGACTAGATGTGCAGAAAGAGAGATGTGCATACAGGGCATCAATACAATACACAGGAATAGCACAGTGGATGCCAGTGAAGGTCAGGATAAAATCCAGGTGTTGCTTAATATCTATATGAAATTATCCCCAGACTATGATGGTGGTCAGTGGGCACCTTTGGGACCCTTCTTCAGTCATAGCCCACTCTGCCTTCTGCTATCCGAAACCACACATTACAAAAACGAGAGTGGTACTTGGCCTCCGCATGGACATCCCACCTCCCTATGTAGCCACGACAGACACTGCACTGGAAAAGATGTCTTTTGGCACAAAGGTGTTATTAATCAGCAGAGAGGGACATGCAGGAAGGATACAAGTCCACTGCCAGCATACCTGGATGCCGAGCATGAGCCTTTCCCTGTGGCACAGCCTGTTCCAAGGAGGCTCATCCCCTGCCCTTGGTGATGTGAAGAGGCATGTCGTATCACATCATATCTCCTCTTCAGTGTGTGTTCATTTGGTCCTCTGCTTGTGAGCTTATTACGGGGCCATTCTGATTATTCTAGGTATGTAAACTGTACAAGGACACCCTGTGCATAAAAACCCAGCCTTTTTATTATTAATACTTCCTTGACTCTTTGCATTACCTATCTTTATGAACCTAGGTCCACTGGGATGCAGCTGAATCTCCCTTAATTTGTCTCTTGCCATCCCCCACTTACTCTCCTTTTGTCTCGTGATACCACAGACCTAGCTCCACAGATGTGACTACGAAGCACGTAGTGGACTCACGCCAGCTCCACTGCATATGGCATGCAGGGAGAATTTCCCCTGCAGAGAATAAGCAAATGCACTAACCATTAAAGAGTCTATCTACATGCAAACAAGTAATCCCAAAAGATGTCCCCACACAGTAGCACCTAGAAAATTTTCAAAAGACTGCTCCTCTTAGGACTTCACTGATTTGAATTTGGTACTTGGGAAAAATCGAAGTTTGACGGAGTCTTACCTGTCAACAAAAAGACTTCAAAAGTGCCTGGGCTGCCACATCCTGTGTCAAAGCCAGTGCAGTGAGTCACCCTCACATGTGCCACCCTGATGTGCTCCTGAGCCGTGGATTCCCTGCCCATGCACAAGTCACGTCTATAGCTTGAGAAAAAGATGCAGGGACTTTTCCTGTGGAATTTCCAGAAATCTGGCACCTCATCATGCAAAACTACTCTATCACCTATACCTGTCGGACAGCAGATCATGTCTGATCACCTTTAGGAAAAAAAATACTGATACTGTATAGACCAGATATGCACTGGTGAAAATCACCAGTCCGCCAATAAAACTCTTCCATTTTACACCATTCAACGACTGGCCCCCAACAGCACAGGGGAAACAGCATCTGTTTCTGCAAAGGATATTGCTGCTGAACACGGAGCTCTGGAGAGAATTGGTCTTAACAACAAAAGCATATCTCTCTCTTCAGACCAGTGCAGTCCTGATCCGCCCTGGTAAGTAGGCCAATTTGTGCCAAATACGGTGACATTTTTTTCTCTCCTGTGTTGAGGCCACCCATCCACTCTGCGCAGAACACTGGAGAGTAACTAGAATGGATTTTTATCTCAGCTGCTGGTAACTGCAAAATAATGTACATTCTCATTACCAGTCTTCTTAGGAGCAGATAGGATATGACTTCCTCAAGACCCCTTCTGCATATGACATTATATGGACTATCTCTAAGGAGCAATGGCAACACGGCAGCCTGAGCTGAGCTGCTGGCTTGCAAACTGGGCTACCTCCAGCCCTGACCCACGCACCCCTCTCACTAACCTTGCCGTGGTGATGACAGGCTCCAGAAATAGCCATGTTCAGTGTTTTCTCACTAGAGGTCAGCCCTAGAACCTGCTGGCGGGGAGGTGGATTAAAAATAACAAAGGGAGCAGTTTGGAGGGGTCCTATCCCTCTCTACCCACAGTGGTCAGTGATGATATTAAACCAGACTCAGTGCCTTGGAAACTCAGGGGACCTGCGGCGTCCCCTTTAAAGCAGGAACCTGGGGGAGTCTGAAGCCTTTTGTGCTTTCTGTCTTTCTCAAATTCTTCCCCACATTCCTTCATGCCTAAATGAGTGGCAAGACTTCCTGAATGTGGTTTTTTTCCAACACTTTTTTACAGTTTTCATTTAATTTTGATGCAAGGGCACCAATCCTAGTTTATGTCATAATAGATGGACAACAATAGTATAATTTAACAAAAATAAAGTGCTAAACAGTGCTACATGTTGACGGAACCATGATGGATAAAATTTGTAGTGTTTGGATGGTTTATATCTTCAAAGAAGAGCTGGCAAGTATACAGAGCAACAAATGTATTTAAGAATCTATGCCATTCAAATGATACTACCACATGTCTGTTTGGGATTTTTCCCATCTAAATGTGGGAAATTGGGCACTGATTCACTTGCATACTGTGTTCCTCTAACATAAAGTGTCTGCATCTCGGAGGGTGTGTCGATGGCAGCTGATGTCACCAGAAACACATTGCATGGGAAGATAGCTGTATTGAGGGTACCGTATGGGTGCCAGGCACTCTTTCCTTATTTACTTCCTGGAGGAAGGAGGGGATCGTGCTCACAGCAGTCTCACTGGAAATTTATATCAGCACGAAAAAGAAAAAAAATGTGTCATCTGCATTTCAAGGAGTTGCAAGCACCTATCCCAGCTGAAGTCATCCGCAACTAAGATATAAAGGGACCGGATTCTGATGAGAGTGGAAATGATGTAAAAACCCACTAAGTTTGGTCAATCTGATTGAATTATTTTGCATTTACCTCAGTTTCGCTAAGATGGAAGCTGCCTGGCTCAGAGTCTTTACATAATCTATATATTTTGTGCCTTTTTCTCCCTTTATTTGTCACAATAAGCCACCTCCTTTGCTGATTACTTTTTATTTGTGGAATGTATTCATTTTCTCAGAGTCCATCTGCTAAAAGTATCCTATTTAAAAGACGATGGCATCATTAGCTACCCTTTCTCGCTATAAAGAAAGGAGCAGTTCCCATATTTTTACCCAGTTCAGTGGCTCAGTGGATGCACTAATCTTGCTGAACACTTCAGTTTAGATGGTATATCAATGAGGCATTCAAACAGAGCAGTTTATACACAAAAATTCTGTCTGCTTTGTAAAAGATTATCCTTTTATAAACACTCTGCGGAAAACATAAAAGCAAATAGGGGACAGCACATAGGACAGGAAAGATGTTAGCAGGGAGATTAATACTGAATGGGTCGAAATGAATGGTGCTTACCAAAACGAGGTCCAGATACTTTGGCTGCAGTGAAACATAAATAATGGGAATGACACATCGTTTATTCGGGATAATGAGTTGATCCGAAGTAGGGGCCTAGAACAAGAGATTAAAGATTAAATATCCATCTCCTGATGAATATCAGTAGCAAACTTTAACCTTTTCCTTCCAAAAGCACAATTTCTTTGAACAATCATGTCAGCACAACAGAGTGAAGAAATGAGCTACAGCAAACTTAAATCACACTCTTATCTCATCCTGTGGGAAAACACTGCTTCATATTTAAGACAGAGAATTGTATTTTCATTTCCAGGCTTGTAACTCTTTCAGAATAATTATACGAGAACACAAAGATTTTGTTTGATGTTTTGTATTATAAAAAATCTGGCTTTCGCTTTTATTGCTTACGTTTTAGTTATCTGCCATAATTGAAGAAAGAACATACCCATCCTGAACATTCACTTGGGTTGAAAGATAATGACGAAAAGCAGCCTGCTGGAAAAGCACAGCACACCACATGCCGAATTAGAGTCTTGAACGCAAGGAGGGCTTGGAAGATGTCGCAAGCTCTGGATCAGGAAGGGCTGGAAGCGGAACGAAGGGGAGAAAGGCACGGGCGGCTAGGGATGGGAAGCTGCTTGTACCGCAGCGCTGGCAGCCCATCCAGGCTGGTCAATTAGGGGTCCTTCTAGCTCAAGATGCTGTGCTGCAACCGAGGCAGAAGACATAGGACAAGTGGGAATCTGGATAGCTGTGGCTTGCCCAGAGCTTGGAAGAGAGCAGCTGCCGAATGCATTCAGCCAGCCAACACCGGCGTCGTGGTTTTGTTGCTGATGGCTGCCTCCCGAAAGAGGGATAAAACTGGGCAAGAGGGAGGAGGGACGAGGGGGGCGAGACTTTCCAATGACATTTAGAGAGCAAGGGCAGTCTGGGCTTGCTTTCACCTGCTCTGCGGAAAGGAGCTCACAAGTGAAATGAGTTTGCGGTTTCGTTCTGCTCTCCAGGGAATGTCTTGTGCTGGTGCCAAACCAGCATGCATGTGCAGTTGGCAGTTTCTCTGCAAAAGGAGCCCAGATCTAGGAGTTGTGCAAAAGTATCCATTTTTACTTGGTAAATATTTGCATGCAAAACCAGATATTCCCATAGGTTTTTGTGAGGCTCTGTGAATTTGTTAAAAGGAAGGATTTTTTATTTGTGCTGCTGGAGTGTTCAGACGGTGACACATATTTCCAGTGATCCTGCAAGGCGTACGAGCTTCTTGAAATGGTACTGTGAAGACACCAAACACCTTTCAGAGGGCAGGCCCTACATTTTGCAAAATTGACAAGTTGATTAAAAAAAAATATTTCTTACTCTCCTTTTTTACCATGAAAACAGACAGGATTTGTCTGGAGAAAAAAATCACTTTACTTTTCCCCCATCCCATTTCCTTCCTACCTTCTGGTATCCTTACTGTTTCGTGGGTAATGCTGCATCTAATACTCTGTCAGAGAGCTGAGTTCTCTTGGGCATCCTCTTCCTGAGCTGTCCTGTAACAGCCTTTCCATCGTCCTCATCCTAAAGTCTCCTGGAGATCAGTTTCTCCTAAGTCTGATGCTCTATCATCTTCAATACACCAAGAAAAAGAGCGCACATTTCTGGGAGGTCAAACAGACGCAGTTAAAGGAGGAGGATTTGGAGGGCTGAAATGGTAGAGGAGGCAAAGCTAGCAGATCCTTAACAAGGGTGTGAAAACAAGGCTGGTATCATCTTGGGCAGCCAGGATCAGGCTCTCCTGTATCTGCTACGCTTAGGCAGTCCCACTCTGGTGAATGGGTCAAATTTTCCACTGAGATTACTCCAGGAGGAAAGGGAGGGCCAGCTCGCTTGGTGCAGAAGCAGCACTCTGCTCCAGCAACCCTAAGGCACTCACCAGCAATGCAGAGCACTGTTCTTTGCTCAGCTGCTTTGCCCATTTTCAGCATCCTGCGCTGATTTCCAGCCAGACGAGCTTTTATCCTTGTGACAGGAACAGCGACTTCCCTTTTACTCAGGATGAAGCAGCCATTTTCAGGCATTATCTCAGTGCTGATAATATATATTGCAAACAGCAGAGCTGTGGTGGGATGCCAGGACGCTCTCCAGTATTGACCGGTGCGTGGTGCGAGGAAGTTGCGTGTGCCCGTGCCACACCACAGCTGGCTCGGCTGCACAGCGGGGGCTTGCAACAGGCAAGGAGTGAGGGACAGGTAGCCCACAGCCATGCCCCTTGCTTCAAAAGGCCAAAGCCACCTTAATTTGCAAAAGATGCTCATGCAGCCCAAGTCCCACTGGCCCGACCGGTTGCTCTTGCTCAGGGACTGCATCACCAGTGCACGTGCAAGCCCTGGGCACCCAACGTGAGCCTCAGCCACTGCTATTGGGAATCCACCTCTTGTTTTCCCAAGAAAAAGCAAGACCTGTGAGCGTTGGAGAGCAGGGCAGCTTTGGGCAGGGTGCCGATGCACGTGGCCCGAGCGCCACAGCCACCCGCGCAGCCAGGGACACGCACAGCCCCTCTTTTATAGGCAAAAGCTTTGCTTCCACTGCAAATTCCCCTCTGCTGCAGCTGCTCTCAGCAGAGCTGATTTATTAGTTCCCGCCAACACGTGCTTGATGTGGCCACAAGCTCTTGCAATTTAAAAGTATTGTCTCACCGGCAGCTACAACCGTGTTTAAAATTAGCGCTTAATAACACGAAGACGGTGATCAGAGCAGAACAAGACAGAGAAAAGACTATTCTGGGAATATTTATCTGAATCCAGCTGACAGAACTGAACTGCTTAGGCTTGCTTTCACTGTGCTCTTGTGAGCTGAAACCACAGTAGATTTTATTCACAGGAAAATATCAGCTTGAACACCTGAGTGTTTATAGGAAGCAGGGTTTTGGTTGTAAAATTAGATGGGTGGCTCTCTGTATAAAATGTTTGCTCAGGGAAACACCGCAGTGCTATGCTACCTTGTAGAGAGGTGCTAAGAGGAACCAAAGCTTAGTGTGGAGGTTTACAGCTTGATTTGCACAAAGGAACTAAATCTTAAAGCATCAGTGAATAAATCTGTACAAATAGACAAAGGATTTCCTGGGAAATGGCCAGAGCAACAAGATTCAACATGTGTTTTAGCAGTTAGAAGTTCTTTTCCACTTTACTACAGGTCAGAGAAAGAAGTCAAAAGATAGTTGATTAAACGTGCCTTTAGCCACCTAACGGCTTCTGTGTCACTGCCTTCACATACCTGCTGCATCTGGTCTTAACCAGTGTTAGCTGAGAGCGGCCTCCTAAAACCCACCAGGACTCACACAGGCAGAATTCCTGTGATTTTGGTGACCCTACTCACTGTAGGCAAAAAACAAGTGCAAAGATAAAAATATTGAATCATAGAATCATAGAATGCCTAAGGTTGGCAGGGACCTCTAGAGTCATCTAGTCCAACCCCCCTGCACACGCAGGGCCACCTAGAGCACGTGGCACAGGGCTGCATCCAAGCGGGTCTTGAAGATCTCCAGAGAAGGAGACTCCACAACCTCTCTGGGCAGCCTGTTCCAGGGCTCTGTCACCCTCACTGTAAAAAAGTTCTTCCTTAAGTTCCCGTGGAACTTTTTATGCCTCAGTTTGTGGCCATTTCCTCTGGTTCTGTCAGTGGCCACCAGTGAAAAGAGGCCAGCCCCATCCTCCTCACTGCCTCCCTTGAGGCACTTATAGACACTGATCAGATCCCCTCTCAGCCTTCTCTTCTCCAGGCTGAACAAGCCCAGCTCCCTCAGCCTCTCCTCATAGGGCAGATGTTCCAGGCCCCTGATCATCCTCGTGGCCCTGCGCTGGACTCTCTCCAGCAGCTCCACATCCCTCTTGTACTGGGGAGCCCAGAACTGGACACAGTGCTCCAGATGTGATATATATTGTTGTAAACTATAAGCTTCTATTCTCAGATAATTTAAGAATAAATCACAGAGAAGTGCTACTTAATTGGGACTGTGCTACTTAATTAGGACTAATACTTTTTAAATAGGTAGCATGGATTTTAAAGACCTATAGACAGTGGTGATACAAAACTTCTGGTTGCGCTATAAGCCATAATTACACCTATGTAAAATAAAGCATGTGGAGGCAGTGGTAAGTTCAGGGACTATCCAGGGTTTCTCAGAGGATACTGAGCGGATTGAGAGCAGAACTGCAGTAGCCTCCACAAGGCCTAGGGTTCATTTCTTCCAGCTGTGGATATTTGCATTAATGTTATTTGTCCTAGGTTTTCCTCTTAATTCGTTAAGAGAAATTGGCAGTTGTTCAGTAAGATTCACTTCATCCTGAAGTAATCGTCTCAAATAACTGCGAAGAATTCCACCTAAAAATGCCTCTCCATGAACTCTTAAAACAGGCAAGTGCTATTAGCTCATCTGGTTAGCTGAATCTCACCCTTATAATATTTAGTTTTACTATTTTATTATTAACATTATAAGGAGAAACAAGTGTTGATACTCAAGCTGTTTTTACTGGTATTCATGATTTGTTGGACCTCATGGTTTCTAACCCCTTTCGTCGTGATTTTTTACTACATAGTGTAACTCTTTTAGGAAGCAAAATTAGAAGTCCACTAACTAGTGGCTGTGACAGAGGTGAATGAGAAAACTTTGCCTTGACATTCTGTGATGGAAATGGCCTGTCTTCACCATGTCCAGTTCAACGCATAGGATTTATGGCAAAACAACTCTGCATTTTCTGTATTTCCCTTCACATCAGAGGCGGCTCCTGGAGATCCTGTTCAGGCTGCTGGGGGCACGAGAGCTGGGTAGACCTGCCCAGATAGGGTTAGCAGTGGACTCACATATGCTCTCGTATTGTACCCTGCCACAAACCAGCTACACCTATCAAATAAATGCATGCTGGGCAAAGCTCAGAAAAGCATCTTTCTGGAGATTATTTCCATCTGCCCATCACAAAGGATATATTGATTTAGCTTTACTCTTGAGATCAGAGTGGAAACACTGTATAGCCAGGAAGCAGGCACATGTGCTGCTTATCAAAGCTATACATGCAGTACAAAAGATACCAACGTGCTGTATTTGCACCAACATGAGACTTGATCTATAATTCCCTGAAACAAAAGAAAAGGAAGTGCTGAATTCTGCTGTTCCTGGACTGTATAAACGGCATGTCATGCCTGCCACAATCCAGGCTGAACTTGCAGGCATGAATAATCCAAGCAGGTGATAATTGCTGTAGCTGTCATGGACTGCCCCAAAACTCATGTATTTGGCTTGTTTATTTATATTCATCGAAACTTCATAGAAGTGTGGTAATTGATGCAATGGGAAGGCAGCCCAGGGTGTTTGTACAAAAGGGTGAAGCTGAATCTCAAAACTGAGGTGAGCACGAAGTAGGACTTGTCACTAGAACAAGGTTGTATTCTCCCCACAAGACTCTATCCTGCCTGCAAGGAGGATGAGCTACGTTTCCCCTAAATTCATGGCATCTGGGTTTATAGATGGCGACGTATTTAAGTTCAAAAATTACAAAGTAAGAAAGTCAATTAGCTAAATCACATGGTACTGCTGTACTAACCTCAGACTCGTCTGGACCTTCACTCTAGTAGTCTTTTGTGGATGCACAATTCCCTTGCACTTGTTTCATTCATGTGTGATTTGGGCTGCAGGTCAGTCAGCCCATTTGTGGCAAGACCAAGGCCACGAATCACTGGTTCTGACACAAAGGTTGTGAAGTACCTGGAGAACCAAGGTTGCATTAGCTTCCAGGGGGCTCTTGTGTCTCCTCGAAGTCTCATGACAAATTTAAATCAGAGAAGGATCACAAATAAATGTTTGGGGGCTGCGAAAGGCAGCACCCTGCAAGCAAATGAATGGTCAACTAGCAATGCTCAGTTGAAGAAAGAAACAAAACTCCTCCAAAGCACACAGCCTGCTTCTGCACCCACACTGATACCACTTGCAAGTCTGTCGCAGCTGAATTTAGTCATAGCTTGTCATCCGCTCACAGGGAGAGAGCTGACCATGGATACTAGACCTCAAGACTTCCATCTAATTCAGATATGAACTAACTAACCTGGGAGAGAGGGGTCAGCGAGGCCCAGACCCACTGATGTCTCCTCCACACTGGCTTTGCTTTATCTGCAATAACTGGTTCGAGGCATTTACGCAAGCAAGCATGCAAGCAAACTCCTAGCAAGAGAGAGCTCGTCATGAGTAAGGGCTGCAGAACCAGGCACCAAAAATGACATGACTGCTTTTCCCTGGAAAATTCCACCCAACATCTGCACAGCAGCTGGATTTCCCAAGTCTGTTATCTCATTTCACTGAACTGAATGGATTTGCTCTCAGAACAGTTGCAGATCGGTATATATCACTCATGGCTTGATTTACCATGCTTTACCTGAATGAAATAATAATTAGCTACACTGTTTCCGCTTCTTCCTCTCCCGAACACTAATTAATTGTAATTCATAACAAAAAAAGTGACACATGATTGCTTTACTTTGGTCCAAAATGTTAATCGGTTCTCAAAATCGAAACGAAAAACCAACCTTCCTCTTTTCACTTCTCAGGTCAATATTGTGTAATAAATTCTATTATTTCAGTCACATTCTTTCCATTACCAGAGGTTTAATGCATTTTTTTTCCTTTAGATCTAGTTGGACAAATACAGCACTAACACCCTGGCCTGTCATGGGCATCCTTATGCATCTTGGGCAGTTCCTTACTCGGAGCATAGTCCCTCAGGGAAGCATGTCTGAGGTGTTCAGCGTGGAGCTCTCATACTTCAGGTTAGCACACTGTGATCTAACACTCAAGCCCCTTAAAATGACTTTATTATGTCCATAACTTAAAGACCATAAATGATTTTACTACAAAAGCACCTTTAAGCCTTCTCCTTAAAGGCACATATATGTTGACAGGTCCTCGGGAATAGGGGATTTTACAAGATGACTCAGAAGTACAAAGAACCCATTTAAGGCATGTGTATTTTTAAGAGGCTGTTTTATGGAGTCTACCTCCTTACATGCTTACCAGTCACAGAAGATTTTGAATGAATGGTCACATGCTCCTCTTGTTTTTTAATTTCTTGTTGTTGATAACCCTTACCCCTAGCAAATGCATCGGGCCACGCAGTTCTGTGCTTTCTAAGGACGGCAGCCTTTCTTCTTGCTCCCTGTAACAAAAAACCTTTGAAGTCCTATGCCACTAGTTACAAGTATTTTGATATTTCCCCAGCAAGGATGCAATAGGAGCCAAAACAAGCCTCCAGGTGCCAATATTACACCTGACAAATTAGGCACACGACTGGAAACGGGTGGGCCCATCCTTCTGCTTAGTGTTCATTTCCTCCCATTTCCACGTTAGCAGGAAGTAGTTGGAATGGAAAAAAAGGCTTTCCTTAAAGAGCTCGACCATCAAAAGGCCTGGAGCCTTTTTTTCTTGCAAACAAAAAACTTGGACGCCAGCAAAGTCCTGTGATTTGGAGCTCATTTACAGTGACTTATTTAACCCCTACTGACGGCACGATGAACAGGATGTTATGATTTACTTGACACTTAACAAAGCGGGTGTGTGAACAAGGTGGATGGTGCCCTTAGAAGCAGTCTTTTCATAATTTATTCCTCTAAGTGTTTTATTTTTCCTCGGGGAAGCCTTTGATAGCCAGCTGGCAGAATGTAGTTAAGTGTGTGCATTAAGCTGTATAGCAAAAATATTAATAATAATATCACAAATAATAACAGAAGTTATTGTTTCACATTATACTAGCTCTCATATATAGCTCATCTGCAACCCAAAAGTGATACCCTCACACCAGTTGGAGTGAGTCGAGGACATTTCATTTAGCACCATAAAGTGTTGAATTTACCTTGTGAAGACAGTAGTGGCACAATCCATCTGCAAACACAAAGCAAACTCACTCGTACAAAACGTGGCCTGGATGCTAGAAGGCCATTGGAGAACAGTAACAAAGCAGGTTAAAAAAAAAATAAAATGAGTTACATCTCCTACACTGGTATCACGGGGGGATTCTGACCAAGAACAGACTCAAAAAATGTTATGTCTGACTGGCTTTAAAGTTGAACTGCTGCTTAATAATGTTGTAGCGTGCCTCAGAGGGTTTATCTTCAAGCACCTTCTTTTGAATGGTCTGTAATCTTTATCTGGAATACAGGACCATCCTTTAGAAACTGTTTTTATGTCAAAGTTACTCAGTGAAATAATGCATAGATCTCCTACCCTCCGGAGATCAGTGTTCAGCTCTGCTTCATGTCATTGCATTGAAGGCCCTTGGTGACTTTAGCAAGCGAGATCTGTAGGAATGCTTGCACCTGTGGATAAAGGACTTCAACCTTGAATGATAAATACATATTTCAGGGGCTTTTTTTTTTTTCTCTGGAGCATGCATGTGTGAGTGTAAGTTTTATTTTAACATAGACAGGCAGGTAATACATTTCACTTTTAGGAGATGAAGTAACGATTTTAGCAAATTACATTCGTCTTTTTAATCTTGTATTTCCATGCACACTGAGTTAAATGTTGTAAAACTATCAATTCTGTCAAAACCTAGCAGAAAGAAAACAAGAAACCCTGCAATCTTAATGTCCAAACTGACTGGTGATTATCAGGAATTAAATGTGCAGGAATTCCAAATCTTTTCTGATCGGAGATGTCTAGATGACTTTTGTTTTTCCATAATTGTATGAGGTTCCTACATAGTATTTAAGAATCAATTATATTGCAATTGATGTAATTAACTCTAATAATCCAGTAAAAGTCAGTAGGAGGGCTATTCAAGTCAATAGAAAAGAGGGACTATATTATGAAGGTGTTATTAACCTATACAGATTTTTACTAGACATTTCCTTTTCTTACATAATAAATATACAGTGATGAGGAAGGCTGTCATTATAATTTAATGGGAACAATGGCTCATCACTTCCTTTCCTGTACAAGCCTTAACTAATTCTACATATGGTGTATAAGTAAAATGAAGTTAAATGAATCTAGCAAATTAGCTATTAATCATCCATCAATCATCTGTTGCTCCATGTTTAAAATGTGTGTCGCATTCAGAGCTGGGAAAGGTATTTGGGGAGTGGCAGGAGTTGCACATACATCTTTCAATTAATTTATTCTTGCACTCCCGTTCTGCATTGCTGGGGTTATTTACTGAAACCTCTCCTGAAGACATAGCAAGTCTCCTGAGGAAAGTTCCTGCCCTTTTCAGGATAAAGCAAAATTCTCATTTACATGTTTATAGGCCTTTCTCTGGCTCCAACCTTTGTGGCAGATGAGAACCTCATTCACTGTTTTGAGTTCAGTCAAAAAACTCTTTTGGGGAGAAAGAGCAACACCATAAAGTCAGGGAAACTGAGGCAGTGGTCTGCCATATGCCGCGCAAAGTCATGAACGGGACGCCTCGTTCCCACATCCTAATCCCATGTCTTGTTCTCTAAACCTTTGCACCACCCAACAAGGCAAATTCTGCCTGAATACGGCTATTGAAATTGCACTTTTTAGGAATTCCTGTCTTCACCTTCATCAGACTGAGCATAAGCCTTATTAGATATGGAAGACTGCATTGATCTCATTAGCTGAAGTTCTTGTCTTGGCACTAAACACGGATGAGCTCTGTGTGTGGGTGCTGTTTGACAGCGGACAGCTATTGCAATGGGCAGCTGTGGATGGTTCCAAAATTTACCCAAGTGCACAAAGCCTTGGGTGCGAAACTGCGACCTTCCTACCTGCTGCTCAGGTGGCCCAGAAGGCAAGGATGGAGAGTGTTTGTTTATACTGCCATTTAAAATAAAAATAAAAATAAAACTTGAATGTACTGGCTCGCCAATGCAGTGTCACTATACTTATGCACAGAATGGCAGGCAGAGTGAGACAAGAACCCTTGCTTGTTATGCTAAAATATAAAAAAGACAGTCTTGGAGAAAAGAGGGAATAATTTTTGAAAATTTCTTCACAAACCCCTCTCCATCTTTGCTCCCATGTCGACATTGCTTCTGGTAAGACACAGTATATGCTCAGCTAAAGAAAGAAGGAGCTGTGATGCTGCAATAAAAGCTGCGGCTGAGGGGAGCTCAGCTACGGTTTGTAGCTACAGTGTTGTTTTGTTTTGTTTTGTTTAAATCACAGTAGTAGGGCAAGTGCTCTACAGATGTCTGCAGTTGCACCAGAGCTGACCTATGTTGCACAGAATGAATGAGATTTGACTGTAGGGACAGACATAGGCAACCCTGCTGACACTTGCTGAATAAACCTATTGTAAAGTTTGCAAGCAACATCCTTCCAAGGCTCTTGGACTTGTGGCTTCACCCAGTTTGGAACTCCTGAGAGCATTTTTTCTTTATAGCAGCATTGCGCTTTGCTATACTGCAAAGCAGAGGACGTTTCTGACATTCCCACTGCCAGCTTCCCTCGCGATGTGCTTGGTTTGGTGTTCGCAGACAAAGCCGGAGCTTTAATCCAGGAGCCGGTTCTGTGATAACAAGGAGGTAGATGGAAAAAAAGAATCAGGGCTCCTTGGGGCATTAAACCTCTTCTTTGTTGTTGTGGGCTACAGTAAAATGCCCACAGGTGACATACAGCCCCACATACCAATAATTAGTTTACCTCAGTAGGTAGGTCTCACCACAAAAGATGTAATTTTTTTGAAAATGAGGTCTTTTCTTTTGGAAGCAGAACGATGCCTAACTTCCGTGGGGTGCTAACAGAACACAGCATTGCCTATAGCAAATGCCTCCCAGGGTCTGAGCTTTGCCGCCTGCACCGTGCCAACGCTACCTGAGAAGCACACGGGTGTTTTTCAGGTGTCCTTGGAACTGCAAGTCTGTGCAAGCAAGCTGTGCCAAAAATGATAGACTGAGAATTGTTAAAGTACAGCAATTCAACAGTCAAAACTTCCTTTATTTAAATCCCCAAACGCTACTTAGTTATATAATAATCTCAGTTCTTTCACGCTCCACAAGCTTGCATTAAATTGTGTGGAGAAGCTCCTGAGCTGATATCGGGAGTCGCAGCCCACAGAAGGCAGTGGATCTGGGATAGTTCATACCAGCTGCAGATCTGTCCCGACTGCAACTGCAGTTGCAATCCACACACAAAAGATGGCAATAATCTACAAAATAAAAATAAATAAATTAAAAAAAAACCCTCAATATAAATATTCATCTGTAAGAAAAGATTCCAGTGTGCAAGCTTCCATGGAAAATCAATAAGGTCTTATCTCTATTTTTCTTTTACTCAAAAAATAATACTTGGGATGACAGTATTAGGTAGCACTGTGAAAAACAACTAAATAT
This sequence comes from Crypturellus undulatus, assembly GCA_013389825.1. Lineage (NCBI taxonomy): Eukaryota > Metazoa > Chordata > Aves > Tinamiformes > Tinamidae > Crypturellus > Crypturellus undulatus. Next base: position 2,583,144 of record VWPW01004614.1, on the reverse strand, counting down.
AGCCGTGGATCATGGTGGGTGTGAATGGAAAACAAAGGAGTCAGGAGCCGGGCTCCTGCTGCTGTTACGTCACTCTAACACCCATAATTATGTTATTATGTACACTGCCCACTTCAACTATATCTGGACACCACTTACCATGATAAAAATCTGATTAATAGCATAACATATAATCTTGGTTTCTTTGATGAACATTAACTTCTATCTTCTATAGTCTTTTTCAAACAGACAGGATATTTGTTTTGCTTCCCTCGCACAGGGAGTTTGGAAGAGCGAACAGAGGGGAAAAAAATAAAAAGGGTTATTTAAAACCTCTTTGCTCAGCTGTATAAAAAGATGCTAAGCCACTTCTAAAGCACGGCTGTGCGTGAATTCTCCTTCTCTCACACATCAAAATGTTTAAATGCTAAAAACTCAATATATAAATTCACCTGGACTTAAGGCATGCTTAACTATGTAACTGCTAAGTTTTTATTTCCTGTTAGCACCACTTTCAAATTTAAGATGTCTTAGAACACGCTGAATAAGTTTTGGTGTAAAATGCCGTGTTTTGCATTATTAAGTTAACACTGGGGAAAGCCTCGCTCCTTTGAAATCGATGGAAAAAATGATCCTGCCGGCTCTTACACAAACTTTTCTTCGGTTCGCTCCCCCCGCACCTCCCCTGCAATTAATGCGATCCTGAGGGCAGCGGGTTGGCAGGGAGCAAGGGGCAGGGGGGCCGTGACAGCCACCTCAGGTGCTCCGGCCGCATCCCGCGGGAAACCCGCGCGGCAAACGCTGCTGTCGACGCTCGCGCGCTGGGGCAACGCGCAGGGCTGCAAAGGCAGGAAGCCCTGAGACGTTATTGAAAAAGATGCAGAAAGTGAGAGGGGGGAGAAAAAACAGAACTGGTAAGAAAATGAATGAAAAACAACGTCCTCCAAGATGAAAGGGTTTTTTTTTTCCATCAGCTAAATAAATATTGAAAAAAACACACATCTTATTATGTTTGCAGACCGCAAAGTTATCCTAGCTGGTTTGTTTCACATTCACCAGGAAAAAACCCTCAAGATATTTCTAAGATAACTGCTAAACCTCTCGCTTTCATCTACAATAGAGGAAATCTGTATTGCCAACAGCTTGTTCTCTGAATTCCACCTTAAAACAGTTTTAGCACCACCAGACCAGAAGGGTTTGATGCCAAAGAGCTGTTCTGTCCTATTGAAAGCAGAGAATGGCTTCCTCCGCAATATGTACAAAGAGCAAGGAAATTTACTCAATTAATGTGAAACACAAAATGGCATCTGCCATCTGGAGATGCACACAAAAGCCATGGGCAGTCAAACACTTCTTAAGACTTTGGCATGTAAAATTAACATATTTTAAGACTTAAAGGGCCATGTGAACTCGTAGCCCATACGCACCTCTTTTTTTTTTGTCATGGAAATATAAAATAAACATCAGTACGTTTGCAACGTGATGTCCCAAAAGCAACAGGGCTCACTACCTATAAAAATTTACCAGTGACATCGAGGCGCTGCAAGATGGGAAGGAAGTAGTTATTTACTTAAATGTATGTTTTAAGAGATGGGCAGGAATAGGCTTTCTCTAGACTTTGCAGCTCCTTTGAGGTGTGCGGTCTTAGGGAGGCTGCTCTAAAAATCTTGTCTTTGTCTGGATTTTTCTCGTTGCAAAAACGCAACAATGTCGAGGATTCAAGTTTATTGCAGATTCGGAGCGTGTCCGATGGGCTGCCCATACTTTAATCACTTTTAATCACTCTTTTCGTAAATGAATTGAAGAAAATCCAGCCCAAAGAGCCTGCTCCCTTTTGTGTATAGGAGAACATACCCCTTTAAATAACCCATGACATATGGTATCTAAGTGGCCAGCACCATAAATTATTCAACTTCTGCTCCCTCATCAAACGTAAATCCAACCAAATGCAAAACGTGAGGCCGCCCCGCGCCGGGCTGCGCACCCACGGCCACCCCGCTGCCAGCGCAGGACCTTGTCAGGGCTACACACAGTCTGCGTCGGCATCAGAATCATCCTGTCGCGATATGCAGCTCTTTCACAGCATCGCCACCCTCCGCCAGACCCTCCCCACGATCACCTTACCAAGCCCCGCGGCGCTTATGTTTCACGGTAGTGCCCTTTAGCCGTGCCTGCTGCATGACTTGTTTCACAAAACCCGTCTCATTTGCGGTGCTGGGGAAAAAAAAAAAAAAAAAAGAGTGAAAAAGAGTGGAGGCGAGTGAGGAAATAAAATCCTCTCGTGCTGAAGCCGGAGGGCTCGGCAGGGATCTCCGGCACGATGTTGCGTGGGGCAGGTCTGCCACCTTCTCCTTGCAAAAGCAACCTTCGCTCACGGGCTGTGCAACTGTGCTTTAAAAAACAGTGCCTGCAGTTAAGTGTGTTAAAAGAAAGTTAAAGATAATCATTGCAAAAGCAGACATTTCAGAGTTCAAGGGAAAGTTGCTTTTCTAAGAAATTTAGAGCCAAGGATGGCAAGCATGCAAGTACTCACTCCTTGTGAATCACACAAAGGTGCCCATTACAGTACCAGCAGAGTACACAATTTGCATCCTTCTTTTTCTTTCTTTTTTTTTTTCAAAAAGGGGTTAAGAAGAGCTGGAGTATTAGAGAAAGAGTATAAGATAAAATAGCTTCTCAAACAATGCACCTCTCTCTCACCACCCAGGTGTCACTATTTATTACACAGAGGAGAACCTGCTTCTTAAAAGATTTGCTTTCTGATCTAGTTTTATTTAAAGCATTCTTAGAGACAATCGAGGCAAAAATGAGGAGGCAAAACAGAAGACGCAGAGGTCACGACTCCCACACGGAGGCTGTCCCAGCACAGTCGTGTTGCCCCACACTTTGAGGCAAAGTGCATGTGCAGCCCGAGCAAGGGCAGCTGGTTTCTCGCTCAGAACCACAGCCTGTGAATTGCCCGGTTCTTGATAATGCACTAGCACATCATTTTAATCTTATTTACCACTTTGCTGATTTGCGCTGGCCTCTGCTTGCATGTGAGGGGAGAAGCAGGGAGCGAGAGAAGCCAATTGCCCGTGCCTGACAAGGTGCCCATGCACGCGGCTGGAGCTGCGGGTTCCCTGGGGAAGCTCCTAAAGCCAGGGCCGAGATCCCCCCAGGCTGCAAGGCCGGCGCGGGGCACAGGCGGCAGCTCGTGCTGGCGGGGAGGGCTCCGGCTGTTCCTGGTCTGCGCTGGCGCCGGCTTTGGTTCTGTCTCAGGGAGGAAGGAGAGTGGCGGCCGCAGCATCCCACGCCTGCAGGCTCCCCCGGGATATTGCTTCCCACGCAACTCTGCATGGCGGGCAGCGGAGCCAGAGTGCAGAGACACCACTCCCAAACCTTTTAAATTGGCCCCAAAACACGGGCTTTTCATCAGGCTCTCATTTATGCTGCAGCAGCGATAATCCCAGGACCTCTCCCAGCATGTGCATTTGCTGCATGATTCCCAGCCATCCGCTCCCGTAGCCCAATCCCACCTAGCACCAGGAAGCACCACCGGTTGCCCCTGATGTGAAGGACTCAGTGTTAAAAATAAAAACAGCGGCCTCAGCAAAAGGGAGAAGAGTTGCCGGGTGAGGAGCGCGAAGCCGCGCCGGTGACAGGCTTCAAGTGCAACATGACAGAGATGCTGCTGTGACCGGACAGTTGAGGAATGAGCCGGGGATCCCAGGCATGTCACGGGGATGACATCCCACGGCTCCGGGCGCCGCCGAACCCGCTGCCGGCCGATCCCCCGAGTGTCACTTACATGCGCTCCCAAGTAATCTTCTGGCCCGCCCTTCAGGAAAGAGATAAGATGTCATGATCAGCTAATAGGAAGTGACAAGAAGAGATGGAAAGCATGAGGAGGGAGGGCAGGTTTGGGGTGGAAAAGGCTTTATTCTTCCCTCTAATGCCAACCGTACCAACCATAGGGCTGAGTTAATTAATGGGCTATGGGAGCCCTTGATCCCATTTTTGCATATCCCATCAATTTATTGACAGCTACATATAAGACAATTACCTTGTAGCTTTTTCAACAATCAGACGTGGCAATCCTTTCAATCTGGTGGAGAAAACACTGAATGTTTCCAGGAAAAAAAAAAGGCGAGGGGGGGTAAGGATGAAGAGTTAATTAGGGAAAAAGATTGTGAAAAGTCTTTGTCTACATTTCCAGCCATAGGCTTCCATCTGGCACCAGAAACCATTACCAAGACATCTGAGCATCTTCTGCAAATAAAAAACTGCAGGAAGGTATCGAGTTTCTGGATTTTCTCCCTCCTCAGGGTGGAAAATGCTGTATGTGAGACCTTGAAGTGCATCCGTGATTGAGAAACCATATTTGCTCCCCCAAAAACCATTACCGTGCCATTTGACCAAGTCCCACCCATCCCGTGAGACCTGAGGCTGGAAGCGCTTGTCCCCCAGCATTGTCCCAATGCCACCGCCAGTGCTTCGCCCAGGCAAAGCTCAACACACTCGTGTGACCCCAAAAAAGTCCAGGCAACGGAGACCATAGCCATGACCTGGTTTAATCTCGGGGGCTATGGGTGCCCAAAGAGCCTCTTGGGAGTGCAGCGCCCAGGACACAGAGCTGTGATCCCTGTGCAAGCACCGCAGGGACGTAAGCAGCAGCAGCAGCAGCAGGCAGCGAGCTGGGCAGAAAGGCTCCCTTTGCACTCTGCAGGGAAGAGCTGCGAGGTGAACCAGGCCACAATATGACAAAAAGTGGGGAAACCTGCAGTCAGCGGAGCTACGCATTTGATAACAAGTGTGGTGTCCTCTGCTTGTCATATTTTCCTGGCGTATTTGTTTGTAAAGGTAGAGGTAAGTATAGTAACACAATCTGTTCTTTAATAACATAGGCAAATTAAAATTGCTAGTCACTAACTGCTACATTTTATGATATTTGAGGGACAGATGCAAATATATGCTCATTTTTTATCCTAAATGTCTCAAATGGGGGCCAATCCTGGAATCCCTTCTTTTCTCCAATAATTCCTGAATGTGATAATAATACTAATAAAAACAAGTGCTGATGGAAGGAAAGAAGTCGAGGCTCAGATTCCTCTCACAGTGTCCCTTAATGGATATTTTCACTGAAGAAAAGAAAGCAGATTTGTACATGCAATATAACCCAAACACACCATTCTACCCAGATCGAGAATTTTGACAGTTTCTATGGAAAATGCAGACTTAAAACACTCTCAAGAATAATTACTAGAAATCATAGCCAAGATAGCATACATCAGCCTTGATTAGTTGCACGAAAAAGCTGCTATAAGTTTAAAAACAGGAAAATTAGCAGTGTGATTAAGTATGAACGGCTAATAAAAAGAATTTGGTTAAAACAGATTGAAGTTCAGATCAAGGTCACAAAAGGACCTGATTGAGGAAAGCTGCATTTTTGCTAGGACGCTGTAGCTGTTTTAGCAGCGCTGTTTCCTCTGAATCAGAGTCTTGTAATAAGAAATTACACTGCTGGGGTTAATAAAGAGTTGGCACATCTGTTTATAACAATATTTCAGTTAAAATATTGTGTCCAAAGAAAAAATAAATTCCTCATCTGCAAGTAGAAGGGAAAGAAATATAAGTTAAGAGTAAACTGGAAGGTCAATTTGCCCTACAGCTCCAGTTTTACCCCATATTTCATGTTTGCTGCATACTCACCCTATGAAAAAAATATCCATCACTGACCCAAAGCCCTCTTTGCTCCCACCATTTCTTCTAAAATAAAAAGCTTTACATTTGAGTCACAGCTGTACAGAATCCCACCAGCAGAGGCCGGCTAGAAGTGCTCTATTAACAGGGAGTTTGGGTTGAGCTTTTTTTCATTTGTTTCTTGGAGGGTTTGGGGGGAAGCCTTACCCTTTCTTGGTCGCAGTCGGCCTCCCCGAGCGCATGCCTCTGCACTGCTCTGCCCTCAGAGCTCAACAGCCAAAGCTGCTGGATCCACGGGTATAACCTGAAATTCAGTGTTTGCAAATAGGGAAGATTTAGAGGGAGATTCTTGTCTGATCCCACTTGTCTTGGTGCATGCCGTCTCTCGTGGTCCTCTGCTACAAACAGGCAGTGTTGACACCAAGGACCTATGGCCAAAGGTATCTCCTGCGTGCAGGTGTGCTCTGCAAGCTGTCCTGCTTCCTCACTGCCTCGCAGCCATGCAGAGGGGCCGGGAATGTCTGAGGAGGCCAAAGAGCTGGTGTTCTGGATTTACTTTTCCTATAAATCCTGCTATGCGGGTGTAGGAGGGACAGAGCAAGGAATCCAAAAGAGTCGGGTTGCTCTCAGCCACTTTGTGCTAGAAGCCCGTGGTGGCCGTGACCACATGGCTCAAGGCTTGGAGCTGTCCTCCGGAAAGGCTGAGTTTGGTGCACACAATTCTGCACTCAAGATTCATTCTGGAGGCTCCCCGATGAGTGCAGGCTGAACATTAATGAGAATTTTAGCATCAGGGAAGCTATTGAGCAACATCCCCTGCGCCATGCATACAATGCTCTGCTGAGATAAGCTGTTGAGCCTACAGGATGGGGAACCACTGTGCCCTGGGCTCTTGCTGCTGTCCGGGCCATCAGCTATTGCTGCAGTCAGTGCTGTTCGCTGACCAGGGCCTGCAAGCCAACACAAGAGACACTATATAACCCCATAATAAAAAGACAGCCCTTGTCCCAGGGCACACTCAGGCTGGTCTTCTGACAAGCTGTAACAGGTTCTGTGGCGGCACCTTTTCTGTTGCTAAATAAAGAACTTCTGTCTTGCAGAGCCTAAACACGCTGCTGAAAGACAGAAGGGAAAGGAAAGGGAAGGGAAGCGAGTGAAGAGCGAACGGGACAAAGGTGCCAGGCGGGCGTGGGGAGGTTGGCTTTGTTTTTTCATTTGTTTTGGTATTTCTTGAAGGTAATTCCCATCGAGGGAAGAGCACTGGCACTCAGGAGAGAATAAGTACTCCATTCGAGAAGGGCCAACTGCTCCCGACCAGGCAGGATTCAGAAGTCAGAATAACACAGATAAGATTTCTGTGCCAGAAATCACATTTTTATTAGTGCATAAAACACATGTCACTTTAAAATGAGTTTCTGCAGCATGGAGTGAAATAACCCTCCAGCAGTGAAGTCAATATTTAAATCAATATCTCTGGTAAGGAAAATATCTTACTCATTGATATAGATTGGATTTTTTTCCTTATGAATCTCTCAGGAGGTAAACAGCATATTTCTGTTGTAAAAGCAACCAAACAGCATTGCCAAGCAGGTCTAATCATTCCTCAAACTCAATAACATGATGCTCTGAAATTATTAATGTTGTTATAAATGCCATTTGCCCTTTATGTCAGGGATATATTTCTCTTCCAGAAGAAGACACCTACGTTATTTTGGCCCTCGTCCTGCCAAGTAAGAGTCACTGGTAGCTCCCAGGATCTTCAATGGGAGTTCAGAGCACTCTGGCATGATTTTTTTTACATTATGTAGGTACCTAATGATTCAGTTACTCAAGGCTAAAATCCATAAAAGACATTAGTGCATTCGTGTTAAATGCTGCAACATCTTCCGTCCACTCCAGCGAAGCTGTGCAGCATTACAGGATAGATCACCCACTGCCGACGCTAAGGAGAGGGTCAGCGGTACGGGCCCCTTCCTGGGGCTGGCACCATCGCACGGGGCCGGGGGCTCCAGGCTCCTACCCCCTCGACCAGGCGTGTGCTTTGCATTACATGTTCATTATAGAGAGGTAAATACATACCAGCTTGGATGCAGAGCACAGCTTCGCCCAGGTTCTTTGCTCAAGCACCTTTTCACAACATCATGTGTAATTCTGGTATGTTAATTCTGATCCTTTTTTTGTGGTAGTTCTGACCCTTTCTGCACCAGGACAAACTCCAGAAAGAAGCATAAGGATGATCCCACCTTGCAGCCTAGTGGCCAGAGCACTTTTGTGGGGTGGGAGAGCTATGATTTTGCACATCTTGGGGAGGAGGAAAGTCTTAACTGCAGATTTCCCACCTCTGAGACAGGCACCCTAACCTGTGGGCTGTCCTATGAAAGACGGGAACTGACACCACCATGAGGACAGCTTGCAAAGAAAGTAATGCTGAGCACATTTTTGCTCGTAGCCCATAGGCGTGGATAAAGCAGGTATGGTGGCTCCCACAGGGATTTCTAGGTATCTAAATACCTAGTTGGCCACTGAGGGATGGCTCTGACAAGCACAGAAACAGCACTGAACCTTGTGCTTAGGGAGCACAAGGTCTCCTGAGCTGGAGGATCTAAGGTGGCAGTTTTTACATAGACACTGAAGGTCTGCCAGTGCTCTCCTTTAGCCTCCAAAGTCCTGGCTTATTTGGGACCTCACAAAGCATCTAGACACCTGTGTCTTGTTGGAATTAATAGGACATAACCATTGAAATTGTTTTGAAATGTTATTAGATTCCTCTCTACCCTTGAAAAAATCATTCCTCCATGCCTTGCAGGACTGGGTCCTTTCAACTAAAGCCAGAAAGGTCACAGAGACGCATTCTTCAGGTAATGGGAATGATTTTTTTACTAGAAAAGATGACTTCTTAAAGAGTGTTGCTACATAATATAAAAATAAATTAATTCAACACACACAAAAAATCAAAATCATTTTCCCCAGGTTATAATCCTTTTACAAAAATCTTCCTCTCTCTTGAAACAACCAACCAAAAGAATGTAAGTCTATAAAATTAAACCACATTTCCTGTTCAATAAGAGCTTTGATTATTCAGCAGGGTAGAGTACAGCTTTAAACTATCAGATGTGCCTCTTTTTCTTCTGCTTTATGATTTTAAACTTCATAAGACTTTTAATGCTAGGACAGGGCACCTCACAGTATTTTTTCATGTGGCTTCTAACCCTTCCACATGGAGGTTGCTAAAATAGTCTACACCTTTGAATCATAGTAGGGTGGTACTGGCTAAGGGCTGTCACTCTCCGGCAGCTCTTCTAGTATGATTAATTGAAAGAAAGCTGTGTTGGGATTAGTTTTTTTAGAAGACAACAGATTCCATTCCTCAGGCCTTCATACAATAAGAACTACCTGGATAGCTTTTTTTTTTTTTTCAACTCCTGTCCAGCATTGCTTTGGCTCACACTACAGGTAAGATATACTTTGGTTAAAAGACACAGAAAACTATTCAACGAGGTAAGCAGTGACTGATTTAACCAAACCCATACTGTGCATAAAGCCATACCAAAGGAAAAGGATTAGAGTTGAAATTAAAATCAGCTTCCATCTCACAGCCTTTTGTGTAATATGGTGTGAACCAAACCCTACATTTACCAGTTACATATTCGACTCCTAAGCAAAGTGGATGATTACACCTCCCAGAGGTGTAACCGTGCGTGACACCACGAGGACTCCATCCAGTCGGAGAGCAAAGGGTTTCCTAGCTTGCGAGAGACGGATTCCTCCTCAGTGGAGATGATATCACAAATGATCAGAGGGCTGGGACTCCCAAAATCTGTGGTTTGCTGTGAACAAATGTGCCAAGAAACTTCCTGCTTCTGGAGCCTTGATCCAGTAACATACACAAGCCCTCGGCCACATCCCTAGCTCTTGCAGACTGGGATGGCTCTGCTGGATCTGGCTGACATCCGACATTCATCAACAATTTCTGAATGGAAATCTAAGAGGAAGAGTGGGATGACAACTTTGCTAGAGCTGAGCGGGATGAAAAGGAACTTCCAAAATGCTTGCTATCAATGGAACACCCGATCTACCCCTATGGACATGGAGCAACTTTCCAAAGAGTCTAGGGCATTAACATGTGACTAAAAATTGTGTTTGACCTGAGGAACCCTACTGAAGACAGGCAGCAAGGTCACAAAACGTCTTCAGTGATACAAGTTCAGATCCTGGTGGCACGGGCTTGGCTGAGGATCTCCTCATAGAATAAGTCTGGTGGAAGTAGTTTCTCTTCTCACCTTTCCATCAACCCCATCTACGGGTTGATGTTTACTCTAGGGAAAAGTGAGGCCCTGCAGCACACAGAAACACATCGTAACAGGCTACAGCAGGGGTGGACTACATTGCACCGGTTCCTGAGGACCAGCAGTCTTTTGGAGGCTCTACTCAATTTCTGTAAATCAAAGCCATACCCTATATTGTATCAGAATACTCACTGGGGCAATCTGAGAACTGGGAAGCCTTGGTCAAGCAGCGATAACCCTCTTCCCTAGCAGACCCCCAAAGCAGACCCGCATTGCTTAGCTTGGCTAACCACAAATGGTTAACCTAAACAGCAGTCTGGCAAAAATATGGTTTGGGAACCAACTCACCAAATTTACACAGTGGTATTTAAACTGAACAGTACATTAGGTGATATTTATTGGGTAGGCAAACTTAATGTCCAATGTCACTCAGTAAGTCTTTTCCCATGAAAAACCTGCACCTTAGGTGCTACCAAGTACTAATTTGTTAAGGAACCCTTAATTGAGTGACAGTTAATTATTGACAGATTTGAGCTACTTTATCTCTCAATCAAAATCTGGCTCTGTCCCAGGCAGCAAGCAATTTACAGCTGCAAAGGTAAATCTGCCCACGTGCATACTTTTTACTTGGAGGCCTCGGTGGCTCTCCCTCCCCCAACCCCAGTTTCTGCGAAAATTTCTCTCCTAAGGAGTCGATGATCCCCTGGTGATCACCAATCCACGTCAAGGTGGTTACCCTGCCTAACCCCACTTGGCACGGAGTGGGAATTACCAAGGGGACATCCATCTGGAGCTGCCTGAGATAAGAGGTGTCCAGTGTTAATAAACAGGCTTCCTCTACACCTCAGCAAGGCCTTCCTTTTCTAAACAGTCTTCCTTTAATGTTGTAAAATGGTTTTTTCCATTTACTCAACGATCATGCCTTTGCTGGTGGGGGAGGGCCAAGGGAAAGAGAGAGGGGAGGGAGGAGGCAGGAAGAGAGGAGAGGAGAAAAGGAAAAAGAAAAGAGAGAAAGAAAAAAAAAAGAGAAGAGAAGAGAAGAGAAGAGAAGAGAAGAGAAGAGAAGAGAAGAGAAGAGAAGAGAAGAGAAGAGAAGAGAAGAGGAGGTCAGCATATGCTCCTAAAGAATTTGGNAGAAGAGAAGAGAAGAGAAGAGAAGAGAAGAGAAGAGAAGAGAAGAGAAGAGAAGAGAAGAGAAGAGAAGAGAAGAGAAGAGAAAAGAGGTCAGCACATGCTCCTAAAGAATTTGGACACCTGCTTTCAAAATGAAATCACTAATGCTGAAAGTTCTCCCAGACTGGCTATTTTGCTTGCCTCTTGCATGCACACAGCATGCAAAGAGAGAAAGAAGGAGAAAAAAAGGAAATAAAGGAAGATAAAGGAAAAAAGAAGAACAAAAGGAGGTAAAGAAGGAAAATTAAGGTATCAGTAGCAGATATCAAAAGCAGCAATATCACAGTCACTCACCGTAGTATCTAAACATTCATAAATGTTTTATGCATCCTAAAATGCCATGTAGAAGGGATATGGCATCCCACTGAGGTTAATGAATGAATGAGGTGCCCTTGAAGGTTAATTTGCACAAACAAAAGGTCAAGGGACATCTTCAAAACAAAATATTGATTAAAGCAAGTTAAATGTTTTGACTTGAAGGAGACATGAAGGATTAAAAAGCAAAATAAAGCAGTATGGATAAGAAAGGAACAGGAAAGAAAAAAACATCACCCCCAGACACAAAGGAAATGGTAGAAAACATATCTGAATCAGCTAGTCATCTGCTAACAAGCTGTAAAGATTTCCAATGACAAGTTGTCACATTAGTTTAGTGAAACTGAAGCAGCACTTATCCCTTTTCCTGTGCTTAATCTCTCAGCCCGCTGCACAGAAACATGCTACCATGTTTAATAGGATTAGTTTAGTTCACTTTCTCTTCTCTGGAGGTTTTTTTTTTTTTTAACAATTCTATTTCCATCAGGACCAGGTTCTTGAATTAAATTGCACCCTGCAGAACCACCGAAGTTGCAGTCGCTCCTCAGGTTAAAGACACTCTTTTCCAAAGGTTTCCTTTTTGAAAGGAAGAGCTGGGGCAAAAGGGAAACAAGGAAAGGCTCTAAATTCAGCAATTACACACATTAGGCACCCAGTTCTTCCCTTTCTCACACACATACTGATGATGCTCTATTGATTGCAGTAGAGTTATTTTTAATTCACGGCAGCCTAAGTAAGGGCAGAATCGGGCCTTAGTGGTTTGAGGGCATTCTTGTTTTTATGTATGAAAGCACTTGGACCTTCCCCACCTCAGGAAAAAAAGAAAAAAATATCTGTTATGTATTTGCAACTCTGCTACCTCACTTAGTCTGAACAGACGCTGCAAGGAAAATGATCAAAGAAAAGGCAATTTTAACAATATACCCTTGTCACTTTCAATTTTGTTGTCATGCCACAAAGGGACACAGGAATCATTCATGGTCATGGATGCATATCAAAAGTTTCTCTAAGTTTCTTGCATTATTTCCCTTGAAGAAAGAAATGCAAAAACAGAAAGCCTCCAGATTTTCTCCTCAGCAACACCAAAATTTGGAGGAAGATTTAATTCTGATGCAGACCTTGCAGCTGACAATAGGCCTGATCATCGCTGCATCAGGAGGAAATCTCATATTTTTATCTGAACCGTACCGAGCATCAGGCAGACAGAGGGGTGAGAGAGTAGACTCCACAGACCTGAGCGCACCCAAACTTTGCATCCTAACTTTGCTAACGTAAATTATTTCCCTTAAGATCCAATGTGCCCATAATGCAGAATATAAACAGTGTAACTCCCTTACTACTTATTAAAAACCAGGAAAAAAGGACACAGGACTTCTGCAAGAGTTCAAAGACAGACTCCAGGCTGCAAGTTTCTTGCTTTCTGTGCTAACAGTTTGAGGAGCCAGAGAGTGGCACGGGACAAAAACAGCAACACACGCACCAGTGGCGGCCAGAGCCTGCCCAGCCAGTGTTGGTGCCGCGATGGGGACGCTGGGTCCTGGGGGGCACCGCGAAGATCTTACTGGATACAAAACCCAAACACACACTATACAGGCATCCCTCAGCCTCAGTTCTGCGGGATTGAAGTCTGTAGGAGGAAGAGCCTTTCCTCCACCTCTAGTACCTGGGCACAATAGTACTTTTGCTGTGCCTTCAGTTGCTGAATCAACCTACATAGGAGGAAGGAGGAAAAACGCCACACGAGGTGGCCTGTGCCCAGTGCCACGGGCCAGGGTCATGGCTGCTCCGCTGCCCAGTGACCTTGGCGAAGGTGTTTCCTTTCCCTGAACTCAGTTTCTCTTTCTCTGCAGCGGGCAAATTGTCCATGGCCAAAGTTGAGACACAGTGGGGACAAGCACAGTGTCAAAGGTAGCTGTTTACTTATTGGCATTTGCCATGTGGCTTCACCTCTACAAACATCCTTGTGTCCTTTAGAAAGGAAAAAAAAAAAAAAAAAAAGGAAGGAATTCAAGAGAGCCATTCACCTGCCAAATTTAGCCTATCTCCCTGTGCGTCCAGACACACTTCTGCACCCTTGTCCCATAGCCCCTGCAGCACTTAGAGCTACAAGCGGAGGCTGAACATGTCACCCAGGCGCACGGAGCTCGTGCCGAGGACCCGAGTGGGGAGCGAGGGTCCCTCAGATCCGCACGGCGGGCACCAGGCAGAGGCACCTCCGTGTGGGCTGTCGGGCCCGGCCCGCGGTGCCAGGGCGGAGGGAAACGCGCGTGGGAGCGCGCACGGGATGCGGGGGTGGGGGGAGTCGGCCGTGCGCGCCCCCGCGCGGGCCCGTGCGCTGCCCCGGTGGCGACTTAGTCCCGGCTGCCCC
>VWPW01004614.1:2550313-2569214 GCA_013389825.1 Crypturellus undulatus | reverse complement strand
GGCGCTCGCCCAGGGGCCGCGCACCCTGCGCGCCGCAGCGCGAACCCGCGCGTGGGGCTAGAGGCCGCCCCCGGGGAGATCCTGAAAGGGAAAAAAGGAGGGAAAAAAAAAAAAAAGGAAAAAAGGGCAGCGGGAAGCAGCTCCCGCGGAGGGAACCAGCGCCGCGCAGCCCTGCGCGCCGTCCGGAGTTATCCCCGCGCCTTCCCTCATGTCCCCGCGTTTTCCCAGGCAAACTTCAGCCTCGCGGTTCCTGCCGCCCGCCGAGGTTCCCGCGTGTCGCGACGCGCGTGTCCCAGGAGAAACCGAGCGCATCTCGCGCATCTGCGGCGGCGTAAAACGCGCGGAGCGGCTGGGAAGCTGCTGCTGGAAAGCTGCTGCCTTCGCTTCCCAAATCATTTTCCCCTGCAGCCTGGAAGCAAAGTCCGGGCAGAGGCGCGCTGCGAGCAGCGCGGGATGGGTTCAAGTTGAGTTAAACTTGAGCTGCGCGGTGCGCGCCAGCCACGCTGCCGCACAGCCGCCCCTGGTCAGTAAGCACCCGTGTTTCCTAAAAGCCTTTTGTTTTGACACATTGCAACCTGATGCTCCTTTTTTTCTTTTTTCCTTTCCGTTTCTTTTCTTTTCTTTCTTTTTCCCATTTATTTATTTATTTGCCTCTCACGTGAAAAGCACGCCGCGAGGCTCCCGGTGAGCGCCGGTCTCCGCGGGCATGGAGCGGGGGTGCTCACGGGGTGCGCGGAAGACCCGCTTTAAGCGCTCTCAGGCTTTCCTAAAACAATAACAGCAATGATGAATAACAGTAATGACGATGATAATAAAGGGAATAAAAGTTGGCGGAGCGGCCGGTGCGCGGCGCGGGCGCTGCGCGGCGCGCGTGGGGCGGCCCAGGTGCGCGGCCACCTTCCCGCGGGGGAACGTGCAGGGGGGAGTGACACACACAGGGACACGGTGACAGGGGGAGGATCCGCCCCCCCCTCCCCGTTTTCCCTCTTTTTTTTTTTTCCCTCTTTCTCTCCCCCTCCGCGCCATCTTCTGCGCCCCCCCGGCCCCGTCCCCGCCGCGGCGCGCAGCGATTGGGCGCCGCGCGGCGCGCACGTCACGCTCCTCTGTGACGTGCGGCCCTTCCTGTTTCCTTCAGCTGTGTCTTAAAGTAAATCTTGTGGCGGAGCGGAGCGCTCNGCGGCGCTGCGCTGCGCTGCGTTGCGCGCTCGGGCGGCGTGTGCGCGCGCGCGCCGTGCGCTGTGTGCGCGGGGTGCATGTGCGTGCGTGCGCTCCCCTCGCTCTCCCTCTTTGCGCCGGCAACGACACAAATAATAATAATAAAAAAAAAGAGGCTCAGTTTCGTCGCCTTTGCACGGAGTAAGTATTCTCTCCCTTCTTCCCTTTCTTTCCTCTTCTTTTTGCGCGCTCGGGCGGCGTGTGCGCGCGCGCGCCGTGCGCTGTGTGCGCGGGGTGCATGTGCGTGCGTGCGCTCCCCTCGCTCTCCCTCTTTGCGCCGGCAACGACACAAATAATAATAATAAAAAAAAAGAGGCTCAGTTTCGTCGCCTTTGCACGGAGTAAGTATTCTCTCCCTTCTTCCCTTTCTTTCCTCTTCTTTTTTTTTCTTTATTTTCTCATTCTTATCATTTTTATTTTCATAATTCCGCACTTGCTTGGGCTGCTTTAAACGCTCCAGGGGGGGAAAAAGAAAAAAAAAAAAAGAAAAACTAATTCTCGGGCAAAATCTCCTCTCACCGTTATCCAACCTGCGCTTCTTTTCCCCGGAGAGGCAAAATTTGCCATGACTTTATTAGCGGAGCACTAGCCGGTCCCCGCCGTCCGCAAAGCGGCACCGCTCCGTGAGCCCGCGGGCTGCGGGGGCTCCTCGCCCTGGGTGCTGAAGCGCGAGGGACCTGCTCGTTGTTAGGCGATACCCTCCCCCTGCACCTTCTGGTGGCTCCTGGGCTTTTATTTATCCCGCGGCTCGCCGGGCAGGTTGGTGGGGTCGGAAAAGGCACCGGCTGTTTTACTTCTTTTTGTTGTTCCGAGCTTCCTCCTCTTTTCCCTCCCGCTTAAGTTCCCTGTCCCCTGTTTTAAACTCCCTCTGAGCCTCCTCTTTGTCTTGTTTATTAGAGCTGCCTCTTTTTGTCCCTTCCAATTTGCTTGTCATTTGCATGTCGCTACTTCTCTTTTTTTAACCCAAACAGGGAAGGGCAGGGACTTTTTTTTTTTCTTTATTATTATTATTTCCCCCCCTTTAATTACTATTCTCCTTATTGTTCCGATTACTTTTTCACTGCCGAGGGTGGTGGGACGAGCCGCGGGTTGTAGCAAGCCCAGAGAAGGGGTTGGAGCGGTAGGTAGCGAGCGCGTGAGATCAAACGCGAGTCGCGGGATGAGAGCGCTGGCCAGGGGAAAGATGAGGCTCCTCGGTTCTTCCTTGTTGTTGCCTTGTTGTTCGCGTTTTCCTTGCGGGGGCGGGGGGGTAATTTCCCTTTTTTTTTTTTCCTTTTCTCGATGCAGACGGGTCTTGGGAGACGGGCCGCCCCGCGGAGCGCCCCCCGCCACTTGGAAGGCACTTNCGGCCCCGCGGCGCCGGGCAGGTGCGCGGGCAGGTGCGGCGGGGCCCGGGCGCGCTCGCACTTGTCCTGGCGCCGGGGGTAGCCCTAAGGAGGGAGAGAGGAAGGGATGAAGCGCCCCGGGCGGCCTCCGCGCCCGGAGAGTGCACGTGGAGCAACTGAGATGGGGCCGGGCGCTGCGTGTCGCGCAGGGGCTCCCTGTCCCCTGAAATAGCAGGTACGGAGGGTCTCAATACGTCTTGACAAAGTAGGAGATGTCCCTCATGCCTGGCAGGGGGAATGGCTGCGGACCTGAGGTGCCCTTGAGTGCCCAGCAAAAGTTGGTGAGCGGCAGTGTTCGCACCCTCTGGTTTTCCCACAGATCCCGGGCGCTTGCGGCGGACACGGCGGTGCTTCTGGCCACCCCGAAACCCGCACGCTGGCTCCATGGGGAGCGTGGGCACGTGGAAGTGCAGGCACCTCTGCGTGCGCGTTACTCGAGGGCACAACGGCGCGGCGTTGGCCAGCGCAAGCGACACAAACGCGGCCGTGGCCCCGCGAGGTGTAAGAGCCCAGATTATTTGTCGCTGCCATCCGCAGTAGAGGTTTGGCAGGGTGAATTATATCAAGGCAGCTTTCCTACCCGTACATTTGCATGTGGCACATACCCGTTATGTCTTACTCTCACAGTTTTTCTGCAAGTTGCCATCAATCACATAAAGTTTACAGCCACCACAGCCCGTTTTGCATGTGTTTTATCCGCTTTTTGTCCAAAGCTTAGCTTTAACTGCTGTATCGCCTACTGGGACATGTTTATTAATGCTGAAATGTAGACAGAGGATCAACATTTGATAAATGCTGAACTGTGATAAAAAGTACAGTGTGTGTGTACTTCTTGCTAACAGCTCCGTATTAAATTGTTCCGTAAACTAACATGCGCTGAATGTTGCTCCCTGTATATAGAGCTAACTTCTCTGCCAGTGAAAATGTGAAAGGCCTCTCACTGTATATCACTTACCTTTTTTTTTTTCATGCTCAGTTGATAAATTTAGATAGTCATATTTTAAAATTGGAATTTAATTTGTGTACAGGGCAGAATTGTAAATGCTACAGTTTATGTTCTTTAAATAATGATTTATTCTGTCTGAAGGTGCAGACTAACTGCACTCAACTAATTCAAGAATTCTGATTTAACTGTGTTGTGTAGCTTGGAAAAATATACTTGAAGACTTGGGCTGAGTTCGCAGGAGGAATCTTGTGAGTGTTTCGGTATTGTCACAGCGTCCCTGTGAGTTCTTGTTTTCTTTGTGATCAATCAAATAACAAACCTCAAGCTGTTGTTTAAGGAGAAAAAAAGTGAATTTTATTCTTAGGGTAGCTTGACTTTTTCCCTTTTTCATTTGGAGAAGGGGTTTCCTCTAATGGTACAGCCCACAGATACACGACGAAGGGTTGTACGTCTCCCCAAAATCATAATAAAGGCCTGTACTAATGAGCTACTGAGCAACTCTTGTTAGTGAGCTCTGTCAATTCTCCCTGAAGTCGATGGGAATTGAGGATGCTTGGCACTCGCAGGCTGCGGTGAATACCTTGCTGGATTGGGCCCTATATCGTCAGGTATATATATGTATATATATTTTTAAAGGGTGGCTTTTCTGTTTCATGCTAAAGACCAGCTATTGTCATTTTGAACTAAATCAGGTTATAATGCTTGCTGCTTCTTGTGGAGCAATACTAACAAAGTGGCTTTTAATGCATAAATAGTTGCTAATTATTTCTGCCTTCTTTCAGGCAGAAATTTTTCTGTGTGCCTCAGCTAAAGGAATTAGGTAACTTTTGCTCCCCAGAAAACTTGTATTAAAATCATCCAAAAAGGTAGTTACTTTTTCATTAGCCTGATGAAGTGATTTTATCCCTGAACAGCTCTATTATACATAAATGCCCCCATTCTCCGGATTTTAACTGGTTTTGTGTGCAGTGCTATTGACAAAAATAATTTGCGCCTCACGCTCCCTGGCTGGTGGTGGAGAGCCCTACCTCGCGCAGTGCTTTAGAATGAAAGATCTAAATATTTCTATTAGCAGAAGCGTGTTAAATTTCTTGCGTAGTATTGGCATAGGGGGCTGAGAACAGCCAGCCAGACACTTGACCAAAGAAAGAGTTGGCTCCCAAAAAGACAGGAACAAATTCGTCTCTCTAAGCCAGTGTCTCCTCGAGTTCATCAATGGATCGACTTCAAGTTTAGCACTTCGCTACTATGTTTTCGACGACTGTTTCCTATCAGTTGGGCACCAAGGGCTTTAGGTCCTTAGCCTGTGCCCTTCCAGACTTGCGAAGTAGGAAGAGTTTAAATGTAAAACCCATTTCTGCCTCGTAGAGGAATGAATTAATCTAAGAGAAAATGATCAGGCTCTGTGTAGCTCAGGATGAGCTTACAAAATTGGTTGCAGAAACTGATTGCTTTGCAGTGAGTGCAGTTAAGTGCCTGGCATTCCATGCCATGCTAGCCGCAGCCTTGGGAACGGGAACGCTTTGATACCTAAAAATTAAACTGTTTCCAGCTTATGAATTGACATATATCTGATGCATAGAAAATAAACCCACGTGTGTACATGCTGTGTTATTTAGAAGCTACTCATATTTAAAGTTGCGTTTAATCAAATTGCTTTCAACAAAAGTTTTGAAAGTAAGACATTACTTACTATTACTTCTAATCACATCTCCTTAAACACAAGTTTTGGAAGCAAATTTGTAAGGGAAATTCTGCAAATCGTGTTTTTTCGGGGGAGCTTAGGAAGGTCCTGAGGTTCTTGCTGCATGTTTCAAGTACACAGGAATGGCAAATGTTCGTTTTCTTTTAAGAGAAAGCCACATCTTACAAGTTGAGGCCCGAGACGTAGAGGGTAAATTTAACATAAACTATGCTTGGCAGGTAAGAAGTATCAGAAGTGACATGTAAAGCAAATTTAACCTTCACAAATTTAAAGCTCTGTAACTCAGAAATGCTGCTATTAAAGATTTCTGTGTAGATATTGACAATCATCTAAGCTGTGCTTCTAAATATATATTTCTGGACAGCTGTACAGAAACAAGATGTGCAAGATGTAGCTTTGAGACAATATGAAGCCCAAGTGCTGGTATTATGTAAAGGACATGAACTTCCTAATTTTTTTTTTTTCCGAGACTTCCCTATTTATCCACTTCCAGTTTAATCAGTATCAAGGTCTGCCTGTCACGTCTGGGATTTCACACGCTGCCCTACGTGGCATTCCCCTTTCCTTGAGACGCCAGTTGGTTTTGGTGCCTCCTCAACCACAGCGCTAAGCGGCCGCTCGCTCCGCGTTTGGCTCCGTAGTGTTGCCCATGTTTAAGATCAGAGCGGGCGGCGCGGGGCGCGCGAGACCGCGCCAGAGCTGCGGGCAGATGCCACGTGTGGCTTTGGTGGCCGTGGGGTGCTCGGCGCTGGGGGGGCATCGCTCGGGAGCGCCTCGTGCCGCCGGCGTCGGCGGTGGCAGGAGCCGGGGAGCAGCTGGTGGCGCGGGAGAGGGAAGCGGGCGCCGGGAGGCAGGATGCGTGGCAATGACCTCCCCGCGCGGCGCGGGACAGGCAGCTTCCTGAGCTGGCAGCTCAAGGGTACGGCCAGCCCTCGCCCTCCCCACGTGTGTGTCCTTGGGGGGCACTGGGCCAGGGGGACGGAAACGGTGTGCAGGCACCTAGAACCTGCTGGAAAATTGGCAGGACTTGAAACCTCGCATGAGATTTTCTGTGTGGGTCTGGGAAGGTGCTGCTGGATCTTAAGGGTAGTTTAACTACAAAAAAAGGAGGAAAAGCGTTAAAGTTTTGATGTTATTCCTACCACACTCTTCCCCCCACCACTACCCCCGGCCCTGGGCAACTATTATCTTTAAGCAAAATGCCTTTAGAATATCTTGCGTGCAGCAAGCAAGAGCTCTTGCAGTTATCTTGCAATTAGCTTATATCGCTTTCAAATGAACACCACTAGACTGGAAGGTCAACCTTGCCCCTGCCCTGTAGCAAGCCAAGATCGCCTGCTTAATACCTCCTGTGGCTGCGTGCGTGTCGCCTTGTCCCCCTCCCTGAGAGCTCGGCCTTCTGCTTATGAGAAGACCCTTCTAAAAATCCAACAATTCTGATTTATTTTAAAAGGAAATCCTAACTGTAGAGCCCGCTTCTAGCCCCTGAAAAGTCCTTTTGCATTGACTTGAAGAAAACAGGAGACTTTCTTTTACGCCACGTCCTCCCAAGCAGGGCTGGGTGCTGCCCCTGGCACCCAGCAGGGCTTTGCCTTTGGAGCAGTGCCCTGGGCTCCAAGGGAATTGTTTGCAGAGGGTGATGCTCCCTCGGGTGCAGGTGGTGGGATCGGGCCCCTGCAATGTTGCTCCTCGTTATTTTATTAGCGTCAGGTCTCCAAACTTCACTTGCTTAATGTGTGCTCCTTGATAAGGAGGGATTTCTGAAGGCACTGTCCTGATAGCAGTGTAAGGCTCTGGATTTCCCATCTGAATTCATGACATTTTTTTTCTACCATTCTTTGCTTTTCTGTATGCAAGGAGCCAGTAATGTAAACAAACATCATGTCCCTTGCATAACGGTCTCCGACACCAAATCTCTGAAAATTCTTCTAGCACATCCAGAATCTGTGGGCAAAGGCTGCAGAGTAAACATAATGTTTTTAAGTGTTAAAAGCTTCTTTTTTTTTTTTTTTCCTCTCCTGGTTGCAAACTAAGCATTGACTACTGTCTTGATTTTACAGATTATTTCATGCTGAAATTATGCCTATTTGCATGGATAGTCATTCTTTAAAACTAGCCACAGATGCAGTCCTAGGGAGCACGTAGATGTTTTTACAGGTGAACCGAAAGAGATGGGAGCAATTCCAAAAAGTCTGCATGCTGCCTTTGGCAATATACCCTGTTATTGTGAAGCCTGTGCTCTGTTAAGCAAATGTAAAGTTTAATATTAGATAAGCATCGCATGAAAAATATTTTAATTTTACTCGGTGTTAAATTTTAAGAAACAGGAAAGAACGTCTAATGCTCTATGTGCAGTGTGAGTTTAGCATCACTAGTTAATAAGTCACAAATTATGTCAAGAGCCTTTTACAAAATGCAAGGAAGTGTGTTATCTTTTTATGCTGTGTTCCTGGGAAACAATGAGAGTTCATATAAAGAGAAGGTATCTTCCTTTCTCACGCAGTTGATTGATGTTCTTTCTTTCATCTTTCTATATTTTTTCTCGTCTTTCTGCATGTCACAGGAAATAAGATTCTGTGTATTCAAAATATTACATGTAAGAAAGGCTTCACTGGGCATTTGAGATACTGGTTTGGGAGATTTTTCTAAAATAGAGGGATGTGATACTGAATATGTCTTGTTTCTGCAATGCAAAAAAAATAACATGATGTATTTTAGTGTATGAAATGCAAAATTTTCGTGCACTGGGATTTACTCAGAGGATATAAGTTAAGAAAAAGGAAAGAATGAGTGGGGAATTTTAAATACTGTTGTGGCTAGTCACTGCTACATGCAAGGCTACGTTAACTAGCTACATTTTGGCCTTTATTTGATTACATCTAGGTAAATATTATAATTCTGCCCATAAAATATTTTAATGCATTTTTTGCTTTGCTGAATAAATGTTTTCTAAATGATTTAAGACAGGTTTTCTTCCCAATATAAATCTATGTATGTTTTCTTCACCTTTCACATATCCTGTCCTACCTAAAATTAAGTGAAAGTTGTTGTTTTGACCTTCAGATACTTATTTACCATTTTTATGTCTCTTTAAAAAACAAACCCACAATTACAGTTTTTACATTGCAATTGATTTTTTTTAATCCAAATTTTATACAATTTCTTGTTTTAACAATAAATCTTAAATAAGGAGTACTTTCATCTTCTTTTGTAACATGTATCTCAATGCCCTAAATTTAATCAATTGGTTGTCAGAGGCTGTGTTCTTCTAATCTACTCTTTCTTCTGAAGATAAACAGTATCATTTTAGGCATTTGTGCAAGAGAATCATATTACTGGTGCTTAAGCAGTTTTTGCTTTTTTAAATCTTAATCCATCTTAAACCAGTGGAGCAGAAATATTTAAAAATGTTTCATTTCAAGCAGAGTGCATAATAAATTGCAATAATTGTAATGTGCCATAAATCCCAGAGCCTATGCATTTTGCATTTTATTCAGGATTGAGGTCAGGAAATTTGGAGAAATTTAAAGAAAATGATTCATCAGTCCTTTTGTTCTGTTGGCCAGGGTCCCAGGATTCTTGAGCTGAGCCCAGCTGACAAGCTTTTGAAGATGGCACAATAACAGTCCAGTGATGCCTGACCATGACAGCACAGCCCTCTTAAGCAGGCAAACCAAGAGAAGAAGAGTTGACATTGGAGTGAAAAGGACGGTAGGGACAGCATCTGCATTTTTTGCAAAGGCAAGAGCAACGATTTTTAGTGCCATGAATCCCCAAGGTTCAGAGCAGGATGTTGAGTATTCAGTGGTGCAGCATGCAGATGGGGAAAAGTCAAATGTACTCCGCAAGCTGCTGAAGAGGGCGAACTCGTATGAAGATGCCATGATGCCTTTTCCAGGAGCAACCATAATTTCCCAGCTGTTGAAAAATAACATGAACAAAAATGGTGGCACCGAGCCCAGTTTCCAAGCCAGCGGTCTCTCTAGTACAGGCTCAGAAGTACATCAGGAGGATGTATGCAGCAACTCTTCAAGAGACAGCCCCCAAGAGTGTCTTTCCCCTTTTGGCAGGCCTACTATGAGCCAGTTTGATGTGGATCGGTTATGCGACGAGCACCTGAGAGCTAAGCGCGCTCGGGTTGAGAATATAATCCGGGGTATGAGCCATTCCCCCAGCGTGGCGTTAAGGGGCAATGAAAATGAAAGAGAAATAGCTCCGCAGTCCGTGAGTCCCCGAGAAAGTTACAGAGAAAACAAACGCAAGCAAAAGCTGCCACAGCAGCAGCAGCAGAGTTTCCAGCAGCTGGTTTCGGCGAGGAAGGAGCAGAAGCGCGAGGAGCGCAGACAGCTGAAGCAGCAGCTGGAGGACATGCAGAAACAGCTGCGCCAGCTGCAGGAGAAGTTCTACCAAATCTACGACAGCACCGACTCCGAAAATGATGAAGATGGCAACCTGTCTGAAGACAGCATGCGCTCCGAAACCATGGACGCGAGGGCAGGCGACTCCGTTGGCCGCTCGGACAACGAGATGTGCGAGCTGGACCCAGGGCAGTTCATCGACCGGGCCCGCGCCCTCATCAGGGAGCAAGAAATCGCAGAGAACAAGCCCAAAAGAGAAGGTCCCAAGGAAAAGGAGCAAGGGCCAAATTCTTTCCACCCCGAAGGCAAACATTTGGCCGAGACACTGAAACAGGAACTGAACACGGCCATGTCCCAGGTTGTGGACACAGTGGTTAAAGTTTTCTCATCCAAGCCCTCCCGCCAGCTTCCTCAGGTCTTCCCACCTCTGCAGATCCCGCAAGCCAGATTTGCCGTGAACGGCGAGAACCACAACTTCCACACGGCCAACCAGCGCCTGCAGTGCTTTGGGGACGTCATCATCCCCAACCCACTGGACACCTTCGGCGGCGTGCAGATGCCCGGCGCCACCGACCAAACTGAGGCGCTGCCCCTTGTCGTCCGCAAAAACTCGTCCGACCAATCGGCCTCGGCGCCGCCGCCCGGGGGCCACCATGCCTCCCTCCACCAGTCCCCGCTGTCGGCCACGGCGGGCTTCTCCACCTCCTCCTTCCGCCACCCCTTCCCGCTGCCCCTCATGGCCTACCCCTTCCAGAGCCCGCTGGGCGCCCCATCAGCCTCCTTCCCTGGAAAGGAGCGCGCCTCCCCCGAATCCCTCGACCTGACTCGCGAGACCACGAGTCTGAGGACCAAGATGTCGTCGCACCACATGAACCACCACCCTTGCTCGCCAGCACACCCGCCCAGCGCCGCCGAAGGGCTCTCCTTGTCGCTCATAAAGTCCGAGTGTGGCGACCTCCAAGACATGTCTGAAATCTCACCTTACTCGGGAAGTGCAATATCCTTTTCTAAAGAGAAACCATAACCAGCCGCTGTACTGGGGCCGGTTCACAGGGGCCTCTCGCGTTCCCCTCATGCCTCATGTTGTAGCCAGGGAGGAGAGGACCTTGTGCCATTGCCACATGCTGGGGCAAGGTGGGCGTTCATGGGGGAAGCAGGCAGGGCCTTGGCAAAGCTAGCGGCTACATCCCGGATCGGGTATGAGTTAGTGGTGCTGCCATCCACCTTGCTTCACCTGCTTGAGCACTCATCAGAGAGGCTTTACAGTGATCATGCTAAACCAATAAGCCCCCAGGCCAATAAAAAGGACACCTTCCCCGCAACCCTTCAGATCGTCCAGTTGGGTAGGAGAAGGAGCCCGGCCATGTCCTGGTGTGGAGGAGCCACGGCACCCTCCCTGCCGAGGCCCGTGGCAGCCCGTTGCCACCGCGGCTCGCCCACAACAAGTGTTTGGTTGTTTGGAAGCCGCCGGGTCCTCAAATGAGTAAACAGAGTAAAACACAAAAGACGCAGGTACTGATATATTCAAGCTGCAGCAAGTTCTCCTTCCCTCCTGCCCCCCCAAACCCAGAGGTCTGTTCCTCAGCCCTCGTGCAGCTGCCTGCTATGCATGATTAACCTCTGCTCAGCCATACACAGAAATCTTTTGTCCTAACGTACACAAAGCAAATTATTTTGGAAAGCTAGACAGAACAATTAAATATAAAAGTTCAGCTGTATTAAATTTACAGAACACATACCCTCTCTTAAAAAACAAAAAGATAAAACCCCTCTTTTTAGTTCAGTATCAGGCTTTTGTTAAGGGAAAAGATATATCTCTGCTCTTATGTAGGCATATCCAGATATATTCTGTACATTTTTTTTTCCTGGAAACTGTACTAGTACTATTTTTTTTCCCTTTTTAGCAATAACACCTCCCACTCTTAGCATTTTATCCTCTAATGTGTTTTTTGGTCAAAAGATTTTTCTTCCAAGTGCAGTTGTATTAAATGTGAATAGAATACCCAGTGCTAAAATTGAGCAGTCTGAACAAGAGGTAGGTTGTCATCTCCTGCCTGGTCCAAGACTCCTCCACAAAGCAGCAGCAGAAACTTAGCATTGCAGATACAGCTAATTTTATTTCCAAGTTGTTGAAAGTTATCATAACTAAGTAACTGTACCTGAGTGAGGAAATTGTCTGCTTTCCAGGGGTATCTCCTGGAGGCAGATGCACAAAGCTGTGCTGATACCCTGTCATGGGGTGTCTGCTTGGCAATTAATAACTTTGGTTGCTTTTGGTTAGTTACAGCAGGTTTCATGTACCTGGGTCAGGTGCCATGGCAGAGGGATAGCAGAGCCCTCAGGGATGCCCAGAGCCAAGGTGGGCACCAGACTGTGGGTACTCCCCCAGAGCCCTCTGCCATGGTGTTACTGACACAGCCATGGTCGTGTTTTGGACCAAAAACGGCTGCAGTCCAATGGGTTTTGGTGGCCAGGTGTGAATGCTGCTGTGCCACAGCCTGGGTTGCGTAGGGACCCTGGGGAGGTGGTGTTTGAAGGATCTCTTCCCCAGCAGAGTTCAGATGTGTCCCCAGCGGTGGGAGGGCAGTCGTGGTTTGCCAGAGCCTCGCAGGTTGTGCCGTATGGCAAGAAAGGGGTCACGGGCCAAAGCCAGCGCCGCGCGCCACTGTTGCTGGCTACTTCTAGAGGTCTGGAACAAAAAGTCTTCCTTGCCTGTTGAAATGGAAGTGATGAGGTTCTTGAGAGGTGATCCTCTGCACCCTTCAGACATCTCTCCCTCTCTCTTGCTGTGCATCACCGTGATCATGGAGGGAGCTTGTGAGGGCTGCAACACGGGCCTGCGAGTGTCCCGGCAGCTGGGGCCACTCCGAGGGTATCCGGGGGAAAACGGAGCGTTAGTGCGACACACTGTGCACTTTCCTCCTTCCCTGTGCCACGTTTCTTCCCCAGCGGCTGTGACTTCCCCACTTGGACACGAGCGCTTGCAGGCTGCAGCTGGACCTGGGGTTGGGTATGAAGCTGTTGGGGGAGCAGGTTTCTGAGCTAGCATCAGTGCAGGGCCTGTGCCCTGGCGCAGACGCGGCGGTGCGGACGGCTCTTCCTGGCAGCAGTTTCCAGGGAGAGGTGCAGTACGGAGGCTGGTTTGTTTGTGGTAGAGTCTGTTGCGGCCCTTTCATGTGAACATGGTTGCATGTGCACATATAAGAAATATATTTCTTGAGAGGCAGCTCTCTCTTTGCTGCAGAAAGCAACATCTGTTTTCCTGGACAATACAGCCAGAATGAGAGCATAGAGCTAGGCGATACAGCCAAGCTCAGGTTTTAGTAGTAAAATACTGAACCAGCCTGTCATCTTTTCTTTTTCTTTCCCCCCCTCTTTTTTTTTTTTTTATACCAACACATTTAAAATGCATCCAGTCAATTTGATGAGTTGCAGAAGGAAATGGTTAATGTTTGTGTATGCTGCTAAACAAGATAAGAGGCACCTGCAGCACGAGTTCGCATCTTGGTCGTGAATGCAGTCTATATCTTTGCAAACTAATCTGTTTAATCAAATATTAAGTTTTATTCAAATTCCCAAAGAAACAGACAGCCGATTGTTTTTCTGCATGGTCTTCCTTTGTCGTGCCTCCTCTTTGCATCTCAAGAAAAATAGCCTCGTTCAGCCCCAAAACATTTGCATAGATCAAAATTGAAACACAACAGTAGTGTGTGCCGCAGAAGCAGTGTGCTGCTAAGACATCTGTAAAGGTGAAGAAGTTTTTTGTTTTCCTCCTGGCAGGAGGGCTTTAGAACACAAGTGAAACTTTCTACAATTTATTTATTTTTAAGCAGAGTTTCGATCCAACTGGAATGAGTTTCATAGTCCCAATACGTGAAAGCTATAATTAGTGAATTACAACATTTTGAAATGAGGAGTTATTACATCTGACTAGAATTAAACTAATTAAAGTTTTTTTGTTTTGTTTTGTTTAAAAAAAAAAAACGAAATCAATTTTACAGCAAGCTGGATAACTCCGTCCTGTTGATAAAACCTGTGAGATGCAGGAATACTTTCCAGCCAGCCCATTTCAGGGCTTTAAAGATGCTCTGAAATGCATCAGTTTGAAGCTTTGCCGATTAACAGCACCTAGTGTGTCACTTCAGGAGAAGCTTGGTTTTGCAAGTGCAGATTTTTTGCCTGATATAGCCTATTCTTACATCTTTTCCTTCTGCTTGATGCACATGTAGGCTAGAACGGCCTATTAAAGTATTTGTGGAGGCTCAGGACAAAAATAACAGAAAAGGTCATCTCCACCAAAAAATATTTTTGGAAAAGAGGAGAGTTACCTGGTAGGATTCAAGTGCAAATGAGCCAAATGGCGTGGAGTGGTAGCTCCCCAGTTAAGGCACACAAAAGTGAGCACAGGTTCCATGCCCAGCCTTTCGCTTCTCATTTCTTACATTTTACCTTTTTGCTGCTGCTGTCTTAGGTGAGGCTGCGCTGCCCTGTGTAAACGCACAGCACTGAGACGCTCAGGTTGTTTGAACACTGCTTTAGGTTCAGCTGCACTACACTGTTTCTCTGATCTTTTATGCTCCTGAGCAGATGTCTTTCATTAATTTATGGATTTATCATCTTTTCTTTCTCTCCTTTTATTTTTTTTTCCTTTCCTTTCCTTTTTTTTTTTTTTTTCTTTACACCTGGCAGCTGGCTCAAGTTTCAGCAGTTATTGTCTATTTTGCATTACCCATAGAATTGAATGTCATCTGTCTTCACAAAGCTATAGCTAAGAGAATTGAGGCGAGCCACATGAGCTGCTGGGACAGAGCTTGTTTGCGTTCCATTCGGCACCCCTCCTCCCTTTACCTCCTTAATATTTATTTGTGCTCGTTTTCTTTCCTGGCCTTGAATGGGGCTTAGCTCGTGTTCAGTACAGCTGTATGTTTACTGAATCTATTTCATCATGAGTCATTGTGCGTGTGTAAGTATCCTGGAAACAGCTAGTGCTTTCTTGGAAGAACAGTTGCTTTTCAGCCCAAGCACTTAAAAAGGAAATTAAGCAATTGGTCAGTTCTTTTNTTTTTTTTTTTTTTTTTTCTCTGAAATAGCAATGGGTTATCTAATTCTTAGCCCTTCGGTCTATCATTAACTGCTTTTTGATAGTTTATTGCAGAGTATATCTTTTATCTCAGTAAAGCGTTAACCTTAGGATCAAGATAGAAAGATTTGTTGCATTATTGATGTCTCTTTAAGGCTGCCAAGTGCTTAAGCACAAGTATAATTTTAATAAAAAATGGATTTCTTGGAATTTGAGGCTTAGAACGTATTTTAATACATGTTTCATTCAATATCAATATCCTCTGGCATTATGGCAGAAAATATTTAAAAATCCTAAATGCAAATTAAATCAGGAAAAAAGGAAACAAAATATTGAGACAATTGTCTAATATGCTTATATCCAGCAAATATGATAGCTTTTTAGAAAGTTTAAGTACATCTTTTATCTTCCATTGAAAGAGACTCTATGCCAAACATGATTCTAACATTTTGTCAGCATCAGAGGAATTACAAATTAAGGAGACTTAGAGTCTTTTATTATTATTATTATTATTTTCCTTATTGAAGTTCCCCTCCAGCCCCCCCACTTCCCTGCGACAAATCTCATAGCAAAAAGGATTTCTGGTGCAGAAGTTTTGGTTTGTCTAAAACTCTTATCACTAAGCAATAGGTGACAGCTTGCTACTATTATTTCACTTACGTATTTTGACAGATGGCACTGCAGAGTGTAATGCTCTTTTAGACTTCTCTATCAGTCTAATGGAGGTAACTGGAGGTTCTTTCAACTCTTCTCTTGGCACAAGAAGTATGTCAGTCATAAATTATCTTCTTTGTAATCATTAAGCATCTAAAACAAAATGCAAGTTCAGCTGAGCCGTTTTCTGCGTACTTCCAGAAAATAAGAGGTTTTTCAGCTAATATTATCGATGTTTTTTTTTTTTTTCCTTTCTAATGCCACGTTTTTTTCAATCTAAAAAATGAATCTCCTTATTTTGCCACAGAATAAACGGGAAGGTTTTGGTAGATTTCACGAATTAGAAAAGAGGGTATTCTCATGAAAGAGCTGGCTAATAACCAGCAGCCCGCTGGTCTGTAGGTGCCTGCATTTCCCATGCGGAGCCCCAGGCTGGGATGCTCCGTGCTGACGTGTTCCCGGCCGAAAGGTGGAGGCACCTTGGCAGCGCTGGAGCGGCGAACTTGTGTGACCTTCCCTCCCACCCCCAGCCCGGCCATAAGGTGTGAAACGGGTGAATTTTCCAACAATTGTGTTTAGGAGAAACAGTCCTTAGAGGAGCTTCTGGGAAGAACCCTTGATTGACCTTGGGGGGGCGGTCAGAAAGGGGAGGGGGGGCGCATTGATTTTCTCCACGTGCATCTTCATTTCTGATAAATTATAAAGCCATTAATTTGCTGAGGAAATGGCAGGGCCAGCCTGCGGCACAGATGTGACCAGGGCTGTCCTAGCGCACAGCACACAAAAGAGAGCCAAGAAGCTGGGAGAAAACCAGAAAGCCGGGATTGTTATGGTTAGCTTCACATTCCCTTGGGAACTGTTTTCGTTGCTTCTGTTTACAGATCTAAAAGGTAATGATGTTTCCAGGATAAATAGGCTGCCTTATAGGGTAAGTGGCCATTTATTGATCCGCTAGCCCACAGTCATCGATCGCTTCGCCCCAAATACAGCCGCCTTCTCGGAGGAGTTAACTGTGTAAATCAGAGCAAGGCGCGTTTGCTGGGGATATCCGAGGGCCGGGGGGGCTCCCTCTGCCTTCCAGAAATTTTGCTTTCATTGAGAAGGCGGCAATTGAAGCAATGCACTAACAGGATTAGGGACTAGCTGAAGATGTTAAAATTTATTGACGCTAATGAAGCAGGTAAAACGCACCGCCAGCGTGAAGCACCGTTGGAAATGATAAAGCACCTCTGATAGTTGCACGTGCATTAGCTTTATTTAGTACAGGCCGCATTTTGTGTCGGCGCTGAGGGAAAACAAACTTTAGCTGGACTCGCAGAGCAGAGGGAGGAAAACGCTTGCGATAAGTTTTTTGCAGCACATGCTTGGTGCATTTGTTTCCCTAGCAACAAGTGCACGTACATATGGCACACAAGCCCCAAACTTGCAAAATTCCTGAGACCCAGCACTAAAACTTGGGCACTGCAAAATACAGTGCTTAGCTTCCCTCTCCTCATGTACTTCACCAAGCCGTTTTACAGAAAATCACATCGCGGCAGCTTAAATGTTAGTAATTCCTGTGTAATCTCAGGGTCCACGGAATATTTAAGGGGGCACATTTCCAGGTCTCTACATTTGCAAACTGCCATTTTTTTTTTCAAGAAAAGCATTTTCCTTCACTAATTCAATCCTACATGCAGGAAGGCTTGTCACCGAATCACTTGAAAAAGGCCAAGCTCATGTTCTTTTACACCCGGTACCCAAGTTCCAATATGCTGAAAACCTACTTCTCAGACGTAAAGGTAAGAAAAACTCTCTCTCCTTATATATTTTTTTTTTCTTTTGCTGCATTTGAGCCTGAGAAAGTATCGCGTTATCATATTTGGGATTAATAACAATTATTTCTGGATACACAAAGATTCCTGCTGACTTTATTCATTTGTTCTTCCTGTTGAGATGTACCCTGCTTGTGCCTACAGGAGGAAGGGGGAGACTGGAGAATTTTAATTCAAAAAAAAAAAAATCTTGGAAGTTTCAGAACAAAACAAGAATAATTATGGCAGTAAATACAAACAGTTTTCCTTTTACATATCCTATTAAAAATAGAGATTTTTGTGGTGGTAGAAATGCACTTCCAAGAACATTTTGGAGCAGTTCTCAAGTGCTCCCTTATTGTTTCATTTCGGTTGGTTTCCTTGTATTTGTGCTTACATAAGCACAGTGTAGAATCCCTTTCTTTCTGTCAAAAAGAAACAGTACATTGAAATTCTCCATGCAGAAGCTGCTTAAAAACAAAAGTGATGATTGTCTCTTATTTACAACTTAATTTGTTGTTGATGCAGAGTACACTGAGCATAAGGAGGATGAATAAAGTGACAGATTCAGGCCACATTATTCAAATGAGGATATGAAAGCTGTCGACATACAGCTGCATCCTCCCTCATTCTACAGAATATTAGGACCTCCTGATTTTTTTCTAAAAGTAATTGTTCCTTCACATCAACTTGATTTTGTGCTAATCATCTAAGTTTTTTTTTAAAAAAACATAGATTGGGTTTTAATGATTATAATGGCGTACATGGTGTCATTATCCAAGTAACTTTATAAACATTACATTAGCTTAAATTAGTTTGTTACACTTCTCTCCCCTCCACCCCACAACAAATTACACAAATCCTTCTTTTAATCACTTTCGAGTTACGGGGTAGTTTTTTCTCAGTCTTATTGGAAGATAATCCCGCAGGTTGGTGAATTTGGCCCAGATTTTGTGGATCGTCTCCGTTTGGTTAAGACCGCGGGCCGTTTTTCCTGTTGTCTTTCCTGCCGTGCTCTCAGCGGCGCCGCACACCGCACGCGCCTGGTGGCAGCGCTCGGGAAGAGGAGGGGGGAAGCAATCCAGGCACTTCCTACACTAAATGGCCGGTCAAGAATCATTAAGCACAAAAAAAAAGAGGCTGCGAATCGCGCAGCGGGCCGAGTGGAGGGTTCGCTCTCGGAGTGGTGCCACCTGGGCTGGAGGCATCGGAGGGAGCGTTGCGAGCGACGCCGCACCGAAAAGCCACCACCGGAGCCAGATGTAGCGTTGGCAGCTCGGGAGGGTCCTGGAGTGCTGCTGTCATGTCCTCTCCAGTGAATGTTAGCTTAGGCAGTTATACTGAGATGGGCGTTTTTTTCCTGTTTTTGCTTCTCTTTTTTAAAGAAAATACGTGCTTGTGCTTGTGCTTGCACGTGGCGGCATTGTGCTTGATGGAGTTGCAGTAATATCAAGTGCTTTGCTTTTGTGCCACCCTATATTTATACAGCACCAGAAGAGGCCCTGGAGCACTTTACCCACTACCTATGTAGGCTGGGGTCCTTCACCCAAAAGTGCAATGCAGCCACCTCCCACACGAGAGCTGCTTGGGGCTGGCAACGTCGCAGAACCAGGGCTGTAAAGACGAGATATGTTCCTTTTTCCTGAGTTTTTCCATAACCCTAAATGCTTGTAAGTGTTTAGCACGTATGGCATTTCTTGGGCCAAATGATGCTCCCCTTTTTGCCCTCTTGCAGACCCTTTAGCTCCACTGCCCCTCCTCCTTA
>VWPW01004614.1:2530313-2545313 GCA_013389825.1 Crypturellus undulatus | reverse complement strand
GCTCTCAAAAATTCCACTATCCATAGTGTTTTTGGTAACATACTGCCACTTTCCAGAATGCTGGTTGCAATGTCATTGTAAATGAATTACTTTGTTGAAGAAACGTGGGATAGAGGCAGGTATTTTCAAGTAGGTTAGAAAATGTAAGTCTCAGATGTTTAGTCCTGCTAGTGATTACAGACTCCTCAGTAAAGTGGTCTGTAGCTGTTAGAAAAGGAACCTCTCGCTTCTTTCCCCATATATGAATGAAAAGCCTTTCAGATCTGTGTGCCTATATACATAATATATATATATATATATACACGAATGACTGTATATTAATATATACATATATAAATGGCTACAATTTTCAAATTCTTTCACACAGCCTTTCTTGTATTATCTAGTGTAAAGTGAATATCCTAGAGCTTTAGATTTTATTTTTTGCGCTGAAGATCCATCAGTTAAGAGATCATTAAATTATACGGTACGGTTTTTAATGTTGCCAGTGTAACTTTTCCCAATAAATGCCCGGCCCCACCCCCACAAGCTGGAAAGCAAAAATGACGAGTACTGTAACGTTGAAATTGGATCCAAAGGGATTTAGCAAACTGAGCATTTGCCATATTTAGCGTCATCAAAGTTCCTTCCTCTCATACTTCGGTGATGCATTGCTGATCTTCTGATTAGTCTGATGTGCTGTTTCTCTTAAATCACCTACACTGCTCTTCCGAAGCGCTCCTCCTTTATCTCTTGTTGAGCAAAATTCATGCGTATACTTTAATATCCCTAAATTGACTATTAGGAAAATGGGATAAAGCTAAAATGTCTATTTGGTGCGTATCAGGCTGTGCCATTGATCTGCTCAGGAAACTGTGATACTCTGCTCCCCTCCCAGCGCATTGGAACTGACAGCTTCTCGCAAAGTCAAATAAGATGTTTAACAAACCACATGTCCTATCGTTTTTAGCCCTGCCATTGTACCCTCGTGGCTGCGAGCCAGAGATAGATACACCACCTCCTGCGGCGCGCAGCGACTTTGCATGTGCGTGTGTGCATGCACACGTGTGTATGTGCGTGCCGCTGCTTCCCCGTATCTCTCCTGGGCAGCCGAAGAAACCTGTGCTGCATGTGGCTGCACAGAACAAGCAATTTGAACATGTTTTATTTCTTTTTTTTTGCAAGGGGTTGGGGGGAAACAGAAGTATTTTTTTTTGCAAAAGGTGAAGATGCTTCTCTATTCTGGGACGGCTCTTTCGGAGAGGGGGAAGGTGGTTATATCCTGGTGAGCGCAAGCCGCAAATGTCAGTGTCCCAGCGCAGATGCCGAAGTTGGTCAGAAAGGGAGGACAGCTTGCTGTGCCACTTGATATCTGTCTCATCTGTGGTGTTGCCATAAGCTTTGAATGCCAGCAGCGATAATTAAAGTCAGGTATTGTTGCTATGCATAGAAAGAAAAAAAAATTAAATCTCAAACCGTTTCTTAACTGTCTTTCAAAAACCCGCCTTAATGGAGCTCACAGTTGCGAATGTGACAGGATGATTTCACCAAGTTGTGAGTTAAAATAAAAATATTGTTAAAACTCATAAAGAAGATTTAAAAATTATTATTATTATTTACTTGCAATGAGCAAAATAAATTGGCCTCAGCACAACACCTGGATTTTAGCCTTCTTTGGCTCCCACCCCTCTACCGTTCTTCTTCCCTGGCATTTTTTTCCGTTATCCTCCTTCTCCGCGTGTTAGTGATTCTCCACAAGATGCTGTGCTTGGTTTCCTGTGTGTCTAAAGGTTCATTCCGTGCTCCAAAGTCGCAGGGCCCCTGTCCTAGGGCCTTCGCTCGATGGCTTTCCACCTTCTCCTCCTGTTTGCCCCGTCGGGTGCTGAGAAACACCCGAGCGAGCACCTTCCTGCACTCAATTCACGGCCCTACTCACCAAGGTCAATCACAGCAGCAAAGGGTCTGCCAAGCTGCGTTATTTCCACAAATACCCTCCATGCCGTTTTGGAACGGTGAGGCCTGACGCGATGATGGCCCCTTTTCACAGTACTAGTCATGGCACGTGCCATTGTTTAGCGCAGGGGGAAGACAATTTTTAAGGAGTTTTTTGCTCTATTTTTGGCAGCAGGGAACCGTAACAGTGTGGGAAAACTTAATCCAGAGCAGCTGTGCTTAAGTCTTAGCAAAATGTTTAACTTAAGACACTTTGAATTAGTCCTGCAAAAATCCATGGGACTAGGTAAAACAATTCAACTCACACCACCTATAAAACCAAATAATAACCCAGTCATGTTAGTGGCCTGCAAATGCTTTAAGGGATGTTGGCTGCCAAAATTTTCAGAAGCAGTGAAGTTTTTAGGCTGATTCCATTTTGGGATGCTCAACTGGAAGTCTGCTAATGAGAGCCACTTTGTCAGTAAGTCCTCGACGGTCCATTCCCTGAAGATGACGTGTGCCCAACAGTGCATCCAAAAATTAGGGCATCCTCAGTTATTGCCTTTTGAAAGTGCTGGCCACTGGTGTGCTTATTCTAGGAACCCGTATTCTTCCCTAGTTTCATCTGCAGGATTCGTCCTGAGCTCAGTTGGCATTCATCAAAGGAGAATTAGAGCCTTTGGACCTGAGTCTTATTTAAACTAAGGCCACTCAACGTGTTGTTTTTTGTTTGTTTGTTTGCTTTGCAATATACAGGCACTGTAAAGCAGAATTTACAGCCACTCTAAAATTGCCTTATACAACAAGAGCAGTGTTCAGTGGCCTTAGCAGAAGTGAAAATCAAGTCAATAATTTGCTAAATTCCATCTCGAAGATCGTAGGTTCAGTCTGTGCGGTCTGTGCTCTTCTTACGATACCAGAAGCGGGTACAACCAATGGGACAGTTGTTTATTTTAGTATTCCCTCCTTTTTCTTTCTTTTTCTTTTCTTCTTTTTTTTTTTCCCTTGGGCCGTATGCTTCCTCATTCAAGGGCTTTATTGTTACAGAGATTCAGTGCTGTTTTCAGCCGTCTTAAAGAAAAAGTCTGTCCTATGGTGTGCAGGGAGGAAAATGAAACTGATTTTGCAATTTGAGAATAGCGAGTGTAGGCGAAAAGATGCCTTGCCCTCAGGATCCTGCTAAAAGGAAAAATTGGAACATATATGCCTGGGTGAATTTCTTGTTCTTTTTTTCCTTAAAAATCTTGGTTTCAAGAAATAAAATCAGTGCCCTCAGGCGTATTCTGTCTTTTGTTTTCTGAAAATTTTGAGGGGAGTCTCTTGTGAGACAGCAGAGGTTTCCTTGAAAACTGCGCAGGAAATGTGCCCGATTTGTAAATCCAGTAACAAAATCCAGGGCTTTCAGGAGAAGGTTCGTGCATTGCATGCGTCAATTAATGCCTGTTAATCAGTTTGTGCAGTTAGTTGAGCTGCAGGTTGTAGTTGGAAGCTATTAGAGGCAAGTGGCGTACAGTCGCAAAGCTACACTCGATTTTTATGTTTGTGTCCTTTGGATTCAAGGTGTTTGTATAATGAAGTTGGCACATTGATATATGATCCATTTTTTAATGTCATTACAATTTTAGTTCCCTCTGTCTTTTTGTCATTGGGTTACATTTAAGCACAGCAAGATCAACTTTAAACTTCCTTACTCAACAGCTTTATTAGTTATAACGTACCCTGACCTTTCTCAACATTCTTAAAGAAAAAGATACAGTGTAATGTCACTTTACTTTGCTTATTGTTCTTTGTTGTGGTGAACAAAGCATTTTCTACAGTGGCTATAGCACATAATTATACAGCTTTCAATAGCGGTGTCTTGGCACATATCAAAGTTCAGAAGAGCCTTTAGAAAAAAAAAGATGTTTTGTGGCAGCCTAGGGAGGGTCTCATCTTTCCTTCAGAAAATAGTTCAAGGCTCTTCTGTCAAGCTTCCCTACTTAGAGCTTTTTCTCCTCCTGCTTCATAAAGTTTAAAGGGGATTCAGTGGAGTTCTATGATCTATTTCCTTTGAAAGATTGTTCCTTTGCACAGAGAAGTCCTTTGACTTCAAGAGTTCACAGATTCATGTCTTTAGGTATCATATGTCTGACCTTATCAGTTACTCTATTTAATGTAGGAGAAAAAGTCTCAACTCTTTGTGTTTGTCTGTTTTGCCTCTGTGAAATGATTTGGTGAAAAGACCATCCTTTTTAACACACCACTGAGAGGCCGTTTCTGACTGTAACCTACCCTGTGGCTCTTCTTAAAAAAAAAAAATGTCCTTGTGTTTTGTGTATGGATGATTTCACAGTGAGAATAGAATTATACAAGGACAGGCACACATAAAAAAAAAAATCTTTTGCTCTCTTTTTTCCTAAATGATCTATTGGCTATTTTGGTGGCTGCTACTCTGGTTCCCCAACAGGCACGACCATTTAACAAACACAGAGATAGCGGCTGGAGTGCTGGGCCAGCAGTAGGTTTTCCCTTGCTTCGACCTACCCCAAAGGCCTTCATAATTAATTGTCCTTCAGAGATGAGGAAAGTTCAGAGACAGTGTGTGTAGCGATGTCTATTGTCTGACATTCAGTTCTCCTTCCCTCGGCTCTTTTTCTTCATTCCACAAAGGGTTATCAATAGGAGCAGGGAGCAAGCTCTCTTCTAACAGCTGCTGGTGGTGGCTGTAGCTTTCTGTGGAACGGATCATTGTGTTCAGCCATGTATGGATTAAACGGCCAGAAAAGTTCTAACAGCCCTTTCAAACTAGCGGGTTTATTTCATCTGGGCTGCGCAGACCGATTTAGCTAATTTAAAACTTTCCCGGAGCCCCTT
Organism: Crypturellus undulatus; assembly: GCA_013389825.1. Classification (NCBI taxonomy): domain Eukaryota; kingdom Metazoa; phylum Chordata; class Aves; order Tinamiformes; family Tinamidae; genus Crypturellus; species Crypturellus undulatus. The sequence goes on along the minus strand of VWPW01004614.1, from coordinate 2,540,546 downwards.
CTCTTTCATCTGGGCTTATAAAAATAATAATAATAATAATAATAATATGATAATAAAAATTTTATAATGATAAAAAAATCCTATACCAAAACTTCGATAAATAAATAAAAAATGAAATCTGGGAGCTTTCCTCAGAACACACCCAAATAAGCCTTGGCTTGTCTCTTGGTTTCTTTGAGGGGTCGTACTCCGATAATAGAAAAAGCATAAAGGAAAACATCGGTATCAGATTCAGCAGAAACAAACACTTGCCCAATTTAAAAAGCTGCCACAGTTCATGCAGCCTCTGCTCGGAACATCAAAGTGCAAAGAAGCTGGAGTTTGCTAAACAGATTATTAATATTGCTGGGCCTTCTGTGATTAATTTAGAATCCTCTGTGGCATAATTATTAAACTTTATATACAACAGAACAAAATTATATACATGCCTCCTTGTTTTCCCCGATGATATGCTAAACAAAGATATGGTGCAGTTAGTAGATACGCAAGAAGTAGAGTCAAATTAGGACTGTTTATTAACAATCGTTACGTTACTGCTCCAATTAATTGGGCGAAGCCAAAAAAGACAAATATAATCATTCTTCCACTGAATGGTTTAGCTAGCAAATTAGGGAGGTTTTAGTAATATATTTTTTAATCTTTAAAAAAAAAAGAAAAACACTTTCCCCTCCCAAAGTTTACCTGTATTCTTCGTAAACAAATCACTTTGAAATGAGAAGGAATAATTGTGTAAAAATATTTTCTGGGCCCCACCTCACTTTCATAATGTTAAGAAGGACTGCAGCAGCAATCAGGATCAATTATTGTACTGATCGAGTTGCTATGCCAGGCATTTTGGAGCAGGTTTTCTGTATTTAAGAAGAAATTACGTACAAAGTAGATGCAGCTAATACAGTAATGCAAAAAAAAAATCATAAAAAATTAAAGTTATTCTTATGAATCTTTCATTAGAAGCAATGAAAAGGGACACTGGTGAAGCCAAGTGCTTTGTTCTTCTGAGCTCCTCTGGTAGGGCCCGATCCTGCAAACAATGACGTACTTGAGCGGTCCTTCCGCACGCGTCCCGCCCGTTGGCGCCTTGGATCTGTCTCCTCCTGTGCCACAGCCTTCCCGGGCAGGCCTGTGGATTGCTCTTAGTGTTGCTTTACTTTATCCAGCAGGTGTTCCCTCTAAAAATTGACAAAAGTTGTGTAAAAAATATAGCACAAAATCACACAGCTGTACTGAGACAAGCACTTGCTTTTATGCAGGGAGAGCTGTTGTTAAATGATTTAAGGCTACTCAGAGCTTTTCAGATTACTCCCCACCGCAAATAACATGTTAAGTACTAAATTGCCCTAAGCGGTGTTTTATTACTGATCAATAAAATACTAATCTTGTCTTTTAGTGCAGAAAAATATTTTAGTGGGATTTTTCCGAGTTTCGTTCATGAATAGCAGTAAACCAGAAAACACACACCCCCAAAAAGCAAAACTTGCTCTTGTTTTTTTCTAATTTTGCTTTGAGAGAATCCTAGGATCGTTCGAGCTGAGTAGCACAGGGTTGTGCGTGCTTTTTGGTGTGGTGTGTTTTGCTTTGAGTTTTTATGTGTGTGTATATATATATATATATATACATATATATATATATAAAAATTATTTACTGCTACTCATCATTTTTGCCCCATCCTCCTCTAGAACAAAACAACCCCCCTTCCAAAAAAATAAAAAACCAAACCAACAAAAACAAAACAAAACTTGGCAAACTCTTCCGACTCCTACTGCCATTTCATTTTGCATTCAACAAGGGGTGGTGGGAATTGAAACGTCAACTGGAGATGGAGAGAAGCTCCAATTTATAGTGTGTAATCCTCGCACAATTCAAGATTTCTTTTGCTAGCTGCACACATTATGCCCAACATCTCGCCACTCTCTTGTGGCAGTTGTGAGGAATGGCTATTCCTTCCCGTGTGTGTACTACAGGCCTCTAAAGACTCTTATTTATTCTCTCCCATGTCACCTTGTGTACAGTCTGGTCTGTGACACTGATGGTGATTATGTCATTATTTTGCTCTGGGGGCTTTGGCACATCTGCAGAGCTGATGCACATCTTCTTTGTTACGCTGGCATACGTCCCATATCGCAAATGCTTCATTAGCCTTACTGCCTGCCTCCTTGCCAGACAAGAATACCCAAATCCAAGCTTCTTTTTGCTCTGTTCTTTTGTGTCTGTGATGAGCCTTTATTCATCTTCCTAGTTCTTCCCTGTTTTCTGTTTTTCTGTGTAAAACTGATTTCCAGATGTCCGTCCTTCTCAAAAAAAAAAAAATCCTAGATGAGGAGTGAGAAGCAAGGTGAATTTAACCCATATTAGGCCAGTGTTTTTACTCACAAGCTTAAATGCATTTTCTATCATCCTGCATAGGAAGAGTTCCTTTAATCAGCTAGCTAGCTAGCCAGTTACAGTGAGCAGGAACATTTTAAAACTTGCCATTTGCCAAAAAAAAAAAAAAAGAAACAAAACTCAAAACAAAAACCCCGAACCGTGAATTCTCTCATCCGTTTAATGCACATGTTCCCTTCAGACTTTTTTCATTTCTTTTAGATGATATAGCTAAATTTTTCATTCATAGCTCTTGAAAACCAGTGTTGTCTTGTGAATGAGGAGTGTATTTTCTGAGCAAGACTTAATTGAATGAAAATTCTTATATGCAGTGTGTTCTTGGTCTTTTTTCATATTAGAATATGTGAAAAATTCTGCGACAATCAAGGGAAAAAATTGATCTTTTCAACTTTATCTATATCTGTTCTATATATGTATTTTACCAGACAGATCTAAATGAGTGAGTTAGCTGCTAACTTTGTAATATTTTTCTCTCCACACCCCACTGCATGCTTGTTCTACATGATGCTGAACTAAATTTGGGGGCAGATTCGGGTGTGAAATAATTAGTGCTGTCTTTTGTTGTGTTATTATATAGTTGAGTGTGTGAATATTTGTTGAATACTAACTTCAAAAAAATCTTTTTTTTTTAATTTTAAAAAGAAAAATCAAATGGAGACCTGGGTTGGAGCCACATAGACATGTAATTATAATGTGCATAGGTCTGGGGTAGAGGGGACATTGTTTGTATTTTTATAAGCTATCTTTTTGCCACTCTCTACTGACTTCAGTAACAGTCATGTAGAAAGGATCGTTCATCCTTAAAGACTTTGAATAGGTCACCTTTAAGCAAAACACTGTTTGACTACTTTCTTGATATCTTCAGTGTATTTTCAAGCATCCAGGAGTCAGGCTCTGGTAATGTGACTTAGCAAACTTACACAGCTTGGAGCATTAACTTTGGGAACCATACGAGAGACTTTGCACCATCATTACCTGTGCTGATGCAGCTCTCTAATACAGCTTTGGGAGTATTGCCCTTTTCCACTACAGCTATCACTGGGGAGAGAGAGCAGGGAGAGCACAAGTTTGCAGAGGGGCCTTCTCACATGAGCTTAGAGCTCACAAGTAATTTTATTTTGAACAGTACCTTAATCTATGGGGCAAAATTCTGTCAAGCCGCAAGATGAGACTCAACTTTAGAGGCCTTTTGTTGGGACCATGACGAAGTAACGGTGGGGCAGAACTACTGCAGAGATATCCATGCAGATTAAGTCAAGAGATATCCCTCAACCCAACAGCGAGAAAGTCCTCAGCAGAGTGCTGGATCGATTTCCGTATTTACATGGACCCCATCCCCGGCAGTCCTAGAGTATTGCCACATTTTTCTAGTGCAGAAAAAGAACCCCATGTCTCCCTGACCTGTGAAAGCAAAAGCGTGGGGGTGGAGGGAGAGAAGGACAGCAGGAGGAGCCGCTGAGGGTAATCAGCGTGTGGAGGATGAATTCTCCCTGCAGGCCTGCAAGGGGCAAGGTTCATCGTGCTTATCTACCGAGGGGAAGTTGCGCAGGCCAGCGCTGCCTCATTTCAGGGTGCCATCTGAGGGACTCATGAACCGCCCTCCGGACGGGGCAGGTTTCAAGGCTCTGTGGGAAATGTGCTGTCGGAAGAAACCACCAGGTAGTAGCCCAGGCCGCTGAAAGAGCTGAAATGTCAAACGTGTGTCCTTGAACTTGCTTCTGTAGTTAATGGAGAGCCTGTGTCAAGAGTAGCAGACCCGGGTGGCATGAACTCTGTTGCTAAGCAGAAAGACGACTTCATTGATTGGGACTTTCTGGGAAGTGATGACATACACACATAAAAGCATTTAAAGCAGAAGTCTTCAGAAAGTTATTATAGGAGAGAAGGGAAGTGAATATGGAAGAGAAAAAATGCCCTTTAACTGCCAAATATCCATGTTCAGGGAGAAGGTGAAATGACTTATCTCAAGCAATTGAGGAGGGGGCAGGCTCCAACAAATGAGGTCCAGCCTCGAGCTTATCTCATCCAGTGCAGTCTGGAATTGTTTCCTTCTGCAAAGGATAAAGAGGAATCTAGCGAGAGGCAGCTCCATCCATTATGACTGAAACTGTCTTCAAGGCTCACCAATCCCAGGCAGGTCCCACACTGAGGCTTATAAGGGGATGTTTGCAACTGAGTTTGGGCAGCTGCTCAACTCAGTGGAGTGGATGGTGTAGCTCATGACACCACAACAGGCCCTGGATGCCCAGGGATCTTGGTTTCTTTGGGAGGAGGGGGCAGCCATTCGCGATGGCCCGGTGCATAACCATGCACTATTTCCTTCCCCTTCCCCTGCCTCTGCGCTGTGTGACAGGGCGTTGGGAAGGAGGCCTCGCAGTGCCAGAGGGCATGGTCGCCACCTTCCTACCACCCCCAGAAGAACCCCCAGTGATGGCTGTTTCCCTGCCAGAATGATTAAACACCACCTGCCTCCCATCCCTCTCGTCCACCTTGTTCCCTGCTCCCCGCTCCGCACCCAGCACACACAAACTGAGCACAGAAAGGGCACTGCATTAACGGTCAGAGCCTTTCAAGGGCCAGGCACAGACGACAAGGGTGACTGCAATGTGGAGAGGTGGGAAAAGTGAACAAGAACCAATTATAAATGTTTACTTAGTGCCGTGAGATTTTATGTTTATGTTACAAGATGTGCTTTAGATATATGTGCCTTTAATTGTCACTTCTACTGTAGTAATGGTTCATCTACAGGACCAAGTTCTGCTGAACATTATAAAAAAGATCACTATGCGCTATAAACTCCACAAAGTATTTCCCTTGTATATCTGTGCTAGTCTAACCAGCAGGTTCTGCCTGACCAGTTCTCTTAGTCACAGAAATAAACCAGGAGAGCACAGGACTTACTGCTGGTGAGAGGGTACCTGCTCCTCAAAGTCCAGGCTATGCTCCTGGCCTTGCCAAGAAACATGGTGCATTCCTGCCTGGCTAATCTATCCAGAGTCTTGCAATAACCTCCCCGCTCTTCCTGCAGCAGAGCCAGAATTGGGTGGTCATCCTCATACTTACTTTTCTGAACAGGGATTTTGTGGGCGCCTCTCTGTGGTACCTGCCAGAATTTGATGGCAGAGTATGTAATGTGCCACTTGGCATTGCAGGCAGCCTCTTGGAGCAGATTGCATTTCACCACGATGAGATTGACTTAAAGTTAGACTATTCTTGCATGCATGAGTTTTATTTCTCCTTCAGTTTTGGAGTGAGACAGTGTCTTGGGTGTGAGTGGCCTCTCCCGGGATTCTTTCTTATATTCCCCAACAGATACTAAATCCCCAACCGTCATAAGCCTCAGGAACCTTAGTGATTTTTCCATACTGCAGCAGTGCCATTGGCAATGCAGAGTGTTAAGGGCAATCAGAGTTTCCATTAGAAACCTCTACATCTCACGCAGTCCTAATTCATCGGGATAGCAGGCAGGGAAACTTGATAATCATCTCCCTAGTAAAATGCTATTGATCATTTTTGAGGATGAGGAAAGGGGAGAACTAAATCCCAAGGTGCAAAACCCAAAAGAAACTGTGAAAGAAAAGTCTTTTTATTTAACATGGCTGTGCTCTGAATTCATACCAAGTGTCCTGCTTAAAATCTGCCATGCTAAGGTCATGCTGCTCGCACCAGAGAGCAGCTGTGTGTCAGCGATGCTCATCCTCTGCACGAAGGGCAGCGCGGTCCCAGGACAGGGACGCTCCCGGGCTGCGGGCGAAGCAGCGGCGCGCGCCGCGAGGTGCCTCGCTCCTCCTGCCGAGCGGGAAGCAAGCCCTGGCAGACCCGGAGGGACTCGGAGGGGAGCCTCAGCCTGGAGAAGTGCTGGACGCGTCGTCGTGTGCGCCCAGCTGGGGCGCGCGGCGCTGGCTGCGCGCTCAGCGCGCTGGCCGTGTAGGGAGCCGGCAAGGCACTGCAGAATCTTTATTTGTGGGAAAGCTTAATTGAAATGCAAGTGATTAAATCTAATGTATCACGCAGTATCCATTTTCACTGCACTACCACTTTCACTTCCCTGATATTATCAGACCTCTCAGCAACCCCTCTGTCAATTTTTTTCCTTATAAGAGCCATGCCATTCTCTCTCCTCATTGTGAGCTTGGCGGAGGAGATAATAGTAAGCCAGCAGTAGATTGCTAGTGCCCCAAACCCTACACAAGGGATGAGGGATCTGAGCTTCCTCTCAGACAAACACTTTTAAAATGCATTCTTAAATCATTTGAGGGCAAGTGTTTTCCAGCTTTGTGTTTCAGTGGTAGCTTACAAAGAGTAGAAAAGCTTTAGTGTAACAATGAATGCAATAAGAAGCCCTTCTTGTTTGCTTAATTTTTCACTTTTGAGCTTGGCTTGGGCTAGTGCTCTTTGCTTTCCTAACAGCGAGGCTCAGCACTATGTTGTCGGTGCTGCCTCCAAATAGTGGGCTCCTCTTCATGTGGCTCTGAGACCTGTCGGAGCACGAGAGGAGACCAGACCAACCTGCCATCAAGAGCTTATCCCTGTTTCTCCCCTTCCAAAAAATGTGCTTCTTAACTGCAGCGATATTTGTTCATCCTTGCAGCAAGTGCTGTGAGAGCAAACTCGAGGGCCGCAGGCAGGCGGAGCGCGGCGGTGCCGTGAGCTGCGGTCACGGTCAAGGGGATCGGTGCGCGCGCAGCGGGCAAATTAGCGCCCCGCTCTCTAGGAGGATGGTGGTTAGGAGAGATGCGTATTCACTGAAGTGTCCAACAGTTGAGGTATTTCTCACTTGTGTTTTTAAAATAAAAGCATCCTTTCCAACTATTTCCCTCTCCTCATAAGTGATAATGGAAGAGGCATTAGCCTTTCCATTGCCTGAGCCAACCTGTTTTTTTTCTAAGAGGTGTCCAGGATGTTCAGCCAATTGAGTGATCTAATTAGCTGAAAATTGTTAATTTCCTTTACCTTATAAAGCACCTAACACAGAAACTGTTAAATAATGTTAAGTGTCAGACTTAAACTGAGAACATTGGGCCATATGCTGCGGTGGCTTTCGCGCCAAAAAGTGTAGCAACTTACTCCAAAACCTGCCTCCAAATTCTGTGTGGAAGCCAAAGCCTCCTGCTTGATATGCTGCCACACCAACTCGCAGCACAAAGATGGTCCCACGCAGCAGCTCGCCGTGCTCGGGGAAAGAGAGTACACGTGTGTGCATGTGTGTGCGTGTCTGTGTGCACGTATGTGTGTGTGCATGTGTGGGAAGGGAGGTGGTGGCTTGGAAAAATGTGTGAGGAGCCAGGAAGGGGCTTCACATGGTGCCCTTGAGAACCCAGGCAAAGCGGCTATAGGGCAGAGCTGCTCTGGCAGGGCTTCCTTGGAAACAGCAGCAAATCTGTACCTGCAGCTGCAAATCACACAAGGCCCTGGACTGCAGAGGGTCAGGGAACAGAGGGATCCTCCTCTGGTTCAAGGTGAGGGTCCCCAGCTCCGTTACACGTCTCCTTTCATCCTCATAGGGGCCTTGAGCCTCTGCAAGCCCAGGGGTGTGTGCGAGGGGACGCTGGTAGCAGTGTCACCAGCCTCCCCTTGAGCCTCACGGGGGTTTGATGCCTCGCTGCATTGCTTCTGGCTTAACCCCCAGCACTGACATGATGGCAATTTTGGGAGCAGGAGGTGTTTGTGCTCATCCAGTTGATGCCTTGTGTTAGGTTTTCTCGAAATAAATCTTCCCCTGAATCATCCTCTGGGCTGATTCTTGTGCGCACTGTAGACATATTCATGACTTAAAGGTGCACATAGTGAGACTGCTCCCTGACTGGGACTCACTCTCTATCCTGGAGAGGTTCTCCATCACTTGCCATAAAATAGATGCCGTGTTCGCCTTATCTTTGGGTTAAGAGGCTCCCTGCGATGTCCCTCTGCTGCCACTGTATGGATGATCCAACTAGAAGAGTGATCTGGCCTTCCCCCCTCATCCCTTCCAACCTGTTTACCTCCCATTACCACGACCTTGCGCTCTGCAACGTGAGCAGCCTTCACCAGCTGAAGACCTCTGATCCCAAGTCCACTAGAGATTTTGGCTTTCCTATTTGGCAAGGCGACTTGTTGCCCACCGGGTCAACATGAATAAAGATTTTTTAAATCCATAAAGTCCTGCAATTGCAAAAAAAAAAAAAAAAAGAAAAAAAGGCACTACATCTGGATAATTTAACCTCTCCTGGCAGACTGACATCTTGAGCTGTCTGCACGGTACTTGTTTATTTCTACTCATAATTAGGATCAAAACAATCCAAACAAACACTCACCAAGAATTCTACTTTATATAAAATTTGAAAGTAAAATCAATCCTGACTCAATCTTATCATTTTTAAAGTATGTTTATCCAGCTTTGTAGTAGGAACAAGCAGACTGTTTGAAGGCCACATAGTTTTCAAACCTTGGTTGCAACACGTTACCCCATTTTGAAACCGTCTTTATCTAGCCGAGAAAACTAAAATCTGTTTGACAAAGTAGCACTCCAGCCAGTTTATCTTGCAATATGGCTTTAGCTCACAGAGCCTATTGATTTCCTTAAATTAATGTTTACAGAATGCTACTGAATTTCACTCAACGGGACATTGTTCTTTTGAAGCTTTGTAAAATATGATACAGAGTGTTATTGCCATTTGTTCCTTTGCGAAGACTGATGAAACATTTATTTTTTTAAAGTGCAGCCTTGAACTATAGCTGTTTCCTACAAGTGTGTTTACTCTTGGAACATTAGTAATGCAACACACTATCAGACACCGGCACAATACCACAGGCAAAGTCTGTAGGTACGCTGCGGCCAGCCGAAGCATATAAATGGAGCTGAAGTTTAACGCAGATTAGGCAGAGTATGAGAAAAGGTTTCGAGCTTAGCCCAGCTGTCCCTGTCTGAAGAATCTTCAGATTTGTAGGCCTCAGCCAAGCAGTTGTCCGACGCTGTTACAATATTAGAAATGTTGCATCGGTCTTGGTGCTTCTGAGCATGGGACCCTGTACTGCAAATTAAAGTCTGATCCTCTCCCTCTGCCATGCAGACAAGGTGAATAGTTTTCAAGTTGTGTGGCTTAAAGAGTTTATATCTGTTTGCTGAGCATGTTTAAAATCCGATCTAAGCAGCACATAGATTATTTCTAACGTTCACCCAAATATTCCTAGTTTAGGAAAATGAGGTTGCCGTGATGTACCACTGAAATTTTAAAAAGAATCCGAACCATTAAGGATTTGGCAAATTTGCCAGTGCTTTCTGCAGCTACGCGAGCAGTACTAGACACGTTTATTCAAAATATCTTCACTGTCTGCTCATGTCAAGCGATGTCCAGGCCCAAAGTGGGGACCCTTATGTGGCCAGTGGTGTACCTTGTCCCACAGGCTTCGGTGTGAGCCACTCGGAGGATGGGTGGGAAAAAGTGAGCAGAACTGTGTGTCCGCAGCACAGGACAGCCAGAGGTGGGCCATGCTGCCCTCCGGGGATGGAAATTCCCCATGGAAACCAATGGAGCAGGGAAAATCAGCATCACTGAGGATCTGCCCCTTGGTAGCCTCTCACATATGTTCAAGGAGGGGGGACTTAAACTCCGCATTTACCGCATGCAATATTAATTCATCAGCTGGCAAGAGAGAAAAATATGAAGTCATTTGGGCACCCAGCATACAGGTTTCTCGCTTTATAGTGTGTCTGGGGGGAGATGGCTTTTCTTTCTTTCTTTCTACCATGGAGGTTCCACGTAACCAAGTCACAACACCCCCAGAAGGGGAAAGGAAAGCCAGCTATCTGACTTCTTGCCTTTTATCTGGTAATCTCTCTGTGGCCTTACTAAAGCATCTGAGTTTATCCAT
>VWPW01004614.1:2497813-2527813 GCA_013389825.1 Crypturellus undulatus | reverse complement strand
AGCGTAACTTCACCGGAGCTGGTAGAGCCCTGCTGATTTACACTAGCCAGAAGTTTGGCCTGTGACTTTTTCCTTGGCAGACGAGCTAAGTTATGTTGACAAAGCATGCAGCAAAGTGGGATTTCTTTCTAGAGCGGTCGCACAGAGAGGCTTTACTGTGAAACCCACCTAGCCTCCCCCTCCACAGACCTCATTGTCTTTCTTCCTGCTGAATGTACAGTATGATTCTTTGATTGACTGCTGCCACCTGATGCTAAGAAAATGCCCTGGGTTCATACTGGGGATTGTTGGGTCTATTAAAAGCAACGTAGATGGAGTTTATTTGTCACTGAAGCATTTTCTGCAGATGTTTCTACTTCAGAGATGTTCAGTCAGTTAGGTGTAAAGATGCGCTGAATAGGTCACCATCACTTAGGGTCTGGGAAATGCTACCCCCAGACACATAATTAACACAGCTGACTGATAATTACCTACTGAAAAATCTAACTACCCATCCAGTTAAATACTTATTTTCAGGCTCTGGACTTCGCTCGTATCATCTTTCTTCTTCTTTCTTTTTTTTTTAAAGGAAAAAAAAAAAGAAAAAAACCCACATTGTACGGTTTCTCTTTCTAGAAAGGAAAAATGTTGTCCGACATACTATCCTGTGGGGATTAATCACAGTGCTATTCACATTACAGCATGCAAAGTAACATGTGTAATCTGGTTTGACATGAAAAATTACTAATAAAATCCCAAAAGGAATGAGTTATGAATGGCTCTGATGCGAGGGTCTTTGGGAACTCAGCATTATGAGGAGGTCTCGGCAAAGCCCTCTCGAGGCTGAGTGCTGTGTGTGAGCAGATTTCTGCATGTTGTGCGTGTGGGTGTGAAGGGATCTCAAATGGGACTCAGGTACATTGAAATCAGACATTAAAAGCTAATTCCTAGGCCAGAAGCCGAGCCTATATGTCTTCAAAGACAGGGGAGACCTGGAAGGTAGGGTTTCATACCAGGGGTACCATAGGGTTTCTCCAGGGTTTCCTACTCCGTGGAAAAGCAACATTTCCTATTTGGAAAACTTTTATATTCCAATGGCTAAAGTCCAAACTTATAACCAGATTGCTATGCCCATACCTAAAGTTGTCACAAGTGTAATGTATGAAGGAAGAGTCCTCCAGTGTGGGAAGAGGCAGGACTTTCTGCACTTGGACTTTATGCTTCTCGTGGAGGTGCTTGCAGTTGCCAACCTCCCATCTCCCATAGTTTGGGAAGGGACAAAGGCATCTAATGTTGCTCCTCTGAAGCAGATATCAAAATTGAAAGCCTTTTTCCCCAAGCTCAAGGACAAAAAACAGCAGTTTGTGCCCTTCTAAGCTGGCAGAAATATGTACATTAATTATCTAATATATTTCTTGCTTTCTGGTACCATTTAGTTAATGACTCCTTACCTTTCAAGCAAAACCAAATGCTGTCAGCAGCAAAGGGGTGGTTCTTTGAACTGCATAAACAGAAAAGTCCGTCATGTTTTTTTAGCATTGAAAGAGACAAGCAAGGAATCTTTTCCAGATACCTTAGTGAGTTCCCAAGTAGTAGAGTGGTTATTTGAAGTCTTAAGTTATGCCTTTGAGCAGGAATAACTGAAAGGCAATAGTTGTTTTCTTCCCTCATAATCATTGCTGCAATGGGATGTCTGGAGAAATGCCTTCTGGCATGGTGTGGCAACCTGTCAAAAGGCAGCCTCTCTTTGGGAGGAGAGACAAACGTGTGGAGCCAGATTTCACTTTGGAGGTACACAGGGAACTTGCACAAGCTTCAGAGCTTCTGGAAACAGTTTGTCAGCTGACATGAAGGGGAGCTGAGCTCCTGTTTAGCCAATGGCCGGTAGACTGCTAGTGTCTGCACAGCTGTGGCAGGTGAGTTGGGCTCCAGAGCTTCACGGTGCCAGGATGAACAGCCATGTGTTTTGAAAGTGAAGAAGAACCAAAGTCTAAAACACAGGACAACATGCGGGCCGTAGTTGTGCAGTGTGATGTGCATCCAATAAACGAGTTAGATCCACCCAGATCCATGCTGGTGTAAATGCAAGTCAGAGAGCTCCCCTTGCCAGGTATACCATGAGTGGGCAAATAGCAGTGAGGGATTACTTGCTATTATAAGCCTGTTGGCCAGTGGCCGGCCATGTATTAGCAGTTCTTGAGCTATGAAGCCACATCTCCATAATAAAAATGGAAAATAATACCTTTATGGCGATGACATCAACCTCGCAACTGACCTGTGGTTCCTTGTAGGGGTTGCTTTTACGTCTTTTAGGGAAGAGAGTAAGAAGGCCCTGATGATGTCTGAGGCAGCTGTTTAAGAGGAATTGCCTAAGTACAGAGATAAATATGCTTTTTTAATGTGCAGTTGTAATCCTGGGACTTCTGAGGATGATGTATCCCTGCTCGTTGGCCGTTTGATTTACCCATGCGATGACAGTGACTTTAGAAAACCCAGATGAGTTTGACGCATACCAGTACTGTAGCCACTGTAAGCACAAGGCACCCATTGAAGAGGTTGGGTTTTTATCTGTTGGTTTCTGAAAAAGAAGGGAAGACCTTAATGTCTCCCAAGAAAGACATCTTCAGGGAGTCTCATGCACAAAACAGCCACAGAACCAAGCTATTAGCCAAAGCCTTGATTGCTAGCTTGTTTTTAAGCGACGAACAACCATTCACAGATACCCCATTTCTTTGATAGCTTTCAGCCCTGGTTCTGATCAAAGTTAAACACAGAGGTACTGAGAGCTTTCCATGTGTGCATAACTTTCGTATTAGTTCCCACACAGAAAGAAGAACATAGCCATAACAGCACGGGTAAAATATCAAGCAGAGATTTCTCTCCTTAAAGACAATTGTGTTTCTTTCCCCTCCTGCTAATTATATCCTATAAATCCCCCACTCTCTGAACTCAGACAGCAACATTTTGTTACCTACCTTCTGTCAGTAGACTTTGCAAGGATCTCTAACACATGTTATAAAAGTTATTGCTAAAGTACTATATATAACAGCTTTGCATAAGAGAATAGAAGGCTGCCGCATTTAGAAAATGCAGGTGCTATGTAAGCCCCTTTCTGAAAGAAAGAACTTAGCTCAGTTTCCTTTGAAGAACCAGAGACTTGAAATTGAAAACTGTATTAATGCCATTGTCTCCTTGTATCAGCAGGTTCCAGAGAGATTCCTGGAAGTGGCTCAGATCACGTTACGGGAGTTTTTCAATGCCATTATCGCAGGCAAAGATGTTGATCCTTCCTGGAAGAAGGCCATATACAAGGTCATCTGTAAGCTGGACAGTGAGGTCCCCGAGATTTTCAAATCCCCAAACTGCCTACAAGAGCTTCTTCATGAGTAGAGAGTTCAGCAGCTATTTATGAATGTATGAAAGTAGCAGTCCCCTTCTGATGCCCAAGTCATGTGTGTCTCTATTTTAATTTCATATATATGTGTATCACATACATATATATGTATATGAAATTAGACTGTGATCCCTCCTGGGTTTATCTTTTAAGTTTTTGTTCAGTTCCAAGGGGATAGTTATTTTACTTCAGCCTTCGGTTTACTTTTGCCCAAGACCCTTAACATTTGGAGAATAAATGGGTTAATTTTCAGGGAGAAGAATTTGGAAGCGTGTAAAAACCTGTCTTAGCAAGTTAGGGCATTATGTTTTAAAATGCTTTGTCAGATTTATTGCTTGCTGCAAAGTGGCATTTTGTCTTAGTGAGACTAATGTCATGGCACAATACTACAGACAATGAAGTTTATATTATGTTTATACTGCTAAAGGTCTGAACTCTGTGGAGTCACTTCATAAGCTTGGAGCTTTTTTATTTTATATACTTTTTAACCAATAAGTAGATTTTGTTTCATACTTAAAAAAAAAAAAAAAAGCCTACAACATCTATTTTAGGTACTCACTCCAAGAAGTGATACCCAAAAAAGCAAAGCTTGTTCTTCATGCTTTCCATACAGGAATGGTGAATACCCTGCACCAGTAATCAACATGCCAGGTTGCTGTTTTTCTAAATTGCGGCAAGGCAAGTTTGCACAAATCCAATACTATTCTTGCAGGGTAAGGCCAGTAAATCATGCACAATATTGGATCAACCACACTAATTTTATAATATGGTCAGCTTGTTAAATCGGAAGCATTTCACTCTCCATAGAGTAAAAATGAAACCTTCAGCATACTAAATTGCCATGTCTTGGTCTTACTTTAATGGCATTGGTCCCTAAATTTATTCTTTGCTCAGTCTGTTTTACTCCCCCAAATCCCCTTTCCATTACATGAAGTTGTCTGTCTGTATTCAACATTTGTCCTGAGAAGCACTTTTTGAATGATCTTATTTATAGTAGAAGAAGGCATTTCAGCCTCACAGTGCTGAGGCAAAGGAAAAAGGAAAAAAAAAAAGAATAGTTGTTTGTAGCTGTAAAATATAATTAGTCTTTTCCTAATCGGAAGTATAAAAATTACATTTTCATAAAAATCTAATCAAGTATATACAAAAATTGCAGTGTCCTCCTGGCTATGCAGGGGAAAGATAGCCAAATTGGATTTTTAAATTACTGTAAGTGCAGCTTTTTAAAACAACCTATTTGAGCGATGCGCTGCACTTGTCTTCTGAGGCTGGAGCTAGTCTTGACCAAAATCTGAGTCACAGTGTGAAGTACATGATGGATCTGGGTTCGCCTGAATGCTATACCATGCTATACCATGTTATGTCATCTTAAGGAAGGAGAGCTCGCTGCTAGTTGTCGCGCTGTCTTCTAAGGCTCTCCTTTTCGCACGTTTTCAGAAAGGTATCATCTCCAAAAGTTTTGGGGGAAGGTTGAATATGCTATGGCACGCTGTATTTGTCATTTTCTCTGTCGTCTTTTGTACAGATGCAGTAAGAATTTATTGTTATCGTCAATAGTATTTTCCCCTACCTAATTCGAGCTGAATCTAGAGAAAGTTCCTAATTAGCCGAGAATTACGTTTAGACCATCTAGGATATCAATATCTTATTTCTTTATTTCTAAATTGCATTTTGACTTTGGAGAGTGAAAGTTTACCCACGTGACTAAAGAGCTGACCTGATCATTGCAATTTCACTTCATTTACAAATACTGCTGATAGACAGAAATGTATGAAAGCAATTATTGTCAGCAGAAAGCCTTAAAAACCTGCTGACTTCAAATTAAACAGCACAATCCTGCGATTCCCTGTCATTATTTTCAAGCACTGGCAGTATCAGTAGAGTATAGGCAATGCAGACAATAGTATGGGATGAAGTGCCAACATTTTCACTATGCATTAAAACAAAGCAAATCTTCTTGATCCTAAAATCCCCGAGAGTACCTAATACTCCTCACAGTAGACAGGACTTGTCTTTTTTTCCTTTTCTCTTCTTTTCTCCTTTTTCCTTTCCTTTCCTTTCCTCCGTTTCTTTTCTTTTCTTTTCTTTTTTCTCTTCTCTTCTCTTCTCTTCTCTTCTCTTCTCTTCTCTTCTCTTCTCTTCTCTTCTCTTCTCTTCTCTTCTCTTCTCTTCTCTTCTCTTCTCTTCTCTTCTCTTCTCTTCTCTTCTCTTCTCTTCTCTTCTCTTCTCTTCTCTTCTCTTCTCTTCTCTTCTCTTCTCTTCTCTTCTCTTCTCTTCTCTTCTCTTCTCTTCTCTTCTCTTCTCTTCTCTTCTCTTCTCTTCTCTTCTCTTCTCTTCTCTTCTCTTCTCTTCTCTTCTCTTCTCTTCTCTTCTCTTCTCTTCTCTTCTCTTCTCTTCTCTTCTCTTCTCTTCTCTTCTCTTCTCTTCTCTTCTCTTCTCTTCTCTTCTCTTCTCTTCTCTTCTCTTCTCTTCTCTTCTCTTCTCTTCTCTTCTCTTCTCTTCTCTTCTCTTCTCTTCTCTTCTCTTCTCTTCTCTTCTCTTCTCTTCTCTTCTCTTCTCTGTTTGTTCCTTTCTCTCATGCTTTTGTAAACATTACACTTCATAAAGATGTAACTCCAATGAATTCTGAGTAAGAAAGGATGAAAATGGTGTTCATGCACTTTTTTTTTGATTTATGGGAAGAAGTGGCATAAAAAGCTCAAGTTTTAACACAATAAGTTCCTCATTGGCATACCATCAGATACAAAATATAACACTGCATTGTCACCTTGGACATAAGAAAGCAAAGCCATACTTTAGTCATACTATGTGGACATACTACTAGCTATCATCTTGATCTGTGATTTTACCATTACTTTTATTATGTTTATTTTTATTATTATTATTAATATTATTATTATTATTTGGCTGCAATGTGATTCACATAATCTAAATAAGTGAAATTGTGTACTCAACACTTGATGATGTTGCATTTATTTATTTATTTATAAGTAGCATAATCTCAAATAGTACATGAGGCATAGGAATTAAGAGTAGAAATTTCATCTTAAAAGACAAATAAATTTCAACTCCTTGGTCTGCAAAAAAAGGAAAAACAAAAATAAATAATGATAATTTGATGATTTCAGTTTTGGTGATTTTACTGCAGTATAGCCATATTGCCTTTGTGCCTCCCAATACACCTACAGTTCTAAATACACATCATAGCTCCTACTAAATTGTAAGTAGAAAGCAGTATTTTTCAAATGATCTCAATTCTATTTCACTTAAAATGGCTAAAAGGCAGAAGGCTACTTTTATTGTAATGAAAAGTTTACATAGGGAAAGAATTTCAAAATCCACGTAGAAATCCCATGTTGCCATTCATCCAGTGCTAGTTCAGATTTATTTCTGCATATAAACTTGAGGTTATAGTCTGTGCCTAGACCTTAAATGCACCAGCGGAAGGATAAAAAATCCTTCAAAATACCAGTTTTTCCCCCACAAGTACAATTGTTCTTGTGCCTTCTGTGGCTTACAATTTTCATCTTTTAAACTTTATTTTTCAATTACTACAGCTGCAATAAACACTATTTTTTTTCTGGCTGTTTGACATAATGTTGATAGCTATGCATATTTTATGTCTTTTTAAAAATTAAAAAAAAACAAAGCAGGAGACTACGTTTTTGAAGAAGAGAATTTTTAGAACAGTTTGATAATGCAAATTATTTTTTCTCAATTATTTGAGCAGCATTCAAGTTTTGAAAATTCTTGTAGAAGCCAATTTTTTGTAACTGTGGTGCAAATCTTGTGTTTTCTTAGCTTGATGAAAAGTAGTATAGAAGCAATATTTCATACGTGATATATGTGTATATACATATACATATAGTGTTAAAACACACAAAGACAAATTATGTTTGTGCGTATGTATATATATATATATATACACACAGAAACACACACACAAAATATGCGTATGAAGTGAAAAGCTTACCTTTTTCCTATCTAGATTAAGAACCTATTTTAGACATTTGTTATGTTTTGTGAAAAGAATGTTCTATTTGAAACTACAAAACATTTAATTCTTACTGTATCTCTGGTTGTTTAATGGGAACGTTTCACACTTAATGGTAAACACGTGGAAGATGTTAGAATGTAGTAATTATTTAAGAAAGTGTTCACCCATGTATTCCTGAGGTTTGCTTTGTGCCTCTGAGTATTATTTAATTAAAGTGTTTTAAGTTTGCAGAATCTTTGTTCCTGTACCAGGTATGTGGGTGAACATTGAAAATCGAGGGGAACTTTTATAAAGCAATGTAAATATTCAACCTTACGGCTGTTCTTGCATAAAGACATAAGATTTTAATAACTACATTCTGAAAACATCTGTTGAATTTATAAGAAACACTACAGTAACTGTATAGATAGTTGAAAGCATTCTTGAAAATCCAGCTCTCTACTTCTGAAAGTTAAGTCTCTTTCATCAGATGTCAAGGGAATGGGTAATACAGTTTCTGTAAAATTGCAGAATTTTTTCTATGTATATGAAGTCAGTTAATAGAAAAATGTTTTTTTTCCACAGGTTAATATTAATTAAGAAATAAGGTGAAGATTTTGTGGCTTTAAAGATAGGATTTTCACCAGCAGCATTGAAAGATTATACATATATATATATATATACACAGAAAGATATATATATATATAAAAATGGAAAGTGGTTTACAAAACCCCCAAAATGAGCACTGTACATGAGAAGTGAAAGCAAAAACTATATTTGCCATGTGTATTATATAGTAATCATCAGTGTGAATAGTGCAAATGTTTCCTTCTGGTACCAACTCTGTGTTTGAAAATTCCAATAAGCATTGTTTTCAAAAAGCTCCCCTTAAGGAATGTAACTGGTTTATATGAGTAAGCAGTTACTGTATTGCACTTAAATGTTCTGTTGAAGGAAATGCAATTTTGTTTTCTGTAGAACTGTTGGTTGTAAACCATCTATAAACTGAAGCTAAAAATGCTCATATTTAGAGCTGGGATGAAAACTGGTATTTAACCTTTGTATCTTCTTAGGAATATCCTTTTTAGTGTATGAAAGGTGGTGGCACTTTGACTTTACTTAGTCTTTTCATCTGAGCCACAGTCACCTCTCTCCCTCAGCAGCCACCTTCCAAATGCACAAATATTCTGGGATATGTAGAAACAAATCTAGAAGAAACAGAGAGCTTACATTTTCTCTAAAACCCATCCTTTCTGCATTAATTGTACCACCCGAGTAAAATATTAGACAAACACAATAGCCATCTCATTACCATATAGTGTGTAAGAAACTGAAAAAGACAAAAAAAAAAAAAAAAAAAAAGAAATCTCTTTAGGCTGATTTTAATGCTGTCCAGAAGAGTCAAAGGTTAAGGTTTAAACTGATATTGTCCCAGCCATTACTCATATGTATATAGTTACAAAAGTGACAAAACACTGCCTTTATATTATTTAGCAATATGTTGTAAATAGCATTATTAAGCTCTTCTTTTGTAATAAAGACCCTTTAATTTGAAGATAGTACAATAACTGAACTGATAAAGTCAATTTTTGATTTTTTTTATTTTATTTTTTAGCTAGAGGCAATTTCAACTGTGGATTTTTTTTGTTGTTGTCTATTGTTCTGAAGACTTTGCATAATTTATTGGTTTAATTTATCCTAATTTATTTGATGAAGGTGTACAATTTTGTATTACCAAGGATGTACTGTAATATTAATTGATGACAAGATAAAACAATAAGACTCCCCTGTCCGTTTAAAAAAAAAAAGGTGCAGTAGACAATTGATTGAAAAAAAAGTTACAATTCTAGCTTGGCAGCTACTAAATTTAAGATAAACACAGGAAAAATGTTTTTTTTTTGGGGGGGTGGATTTTATTTTGTGTGTTTAAAGCTTTTGTATACTATCCAGACTTTTACCTTTTTGCTTTGTACCACTTAAAGGATACAGTAGTTCAATTGCCTTGTGTGCCTTCCATCTTCTCTAAACTGAATGTATGTGCAGTATATATGCAAGCTTGTGCAAAATAAAATATAAATTACAAGCTCATTGCCATGGTTTATATTTCTTTCCAAGAGCTGATTTAACCCTGTATCGAAAGGTGGATCGCTGGAAGCTCTCTGCTGCGCTGGGGCCATGCCTAGGACGGTAGTCCTCCAAAAGTTTTCCTTTTCCCTTTAGTTTGAATTATTTATTAATGAAACTGCCAGCCCTCTTGCAAAATGAATATAATGCTTTATCTAAGGCAGTGTCCTACCTCCAGCACAGGTTAAGATAATGCATGTTATTTCGCAATGGTCTCTCCAACAAGGAGGAGCTCTCCGCGGGAGGCGGGTTATCTCTGAAGCTCGGAGAGCCCTCTGAATTAAATGCAGCCCAAATGAGCTAGAAAGTACCTTCATTCATGATATCAAATCATTTCCTGCATAGAGCTGCCACTTGGCATCCTGCAGCGATGAGTTCCACAAGCTGGTTGAACGCAGAGTCATACTTGTTTTGTCGTGGTTCGTATTTGCTCCTCTTACCCGTTTGCCCTTGCTAACGTAGCAGCCAGGAAACCTTTTCTATTCCTTACAGTCTGACACTCTTTCCTGGACCACTTTCTTTTCCAACTGGATAACCATTGGCTTTGTGTGTAACCGCGCTCACACATTGCCTCGAAACACCTCATTCCTTCTTTGTTTTTCTCTAGTCCTTCACTATTTCTCCTGTCCCATGCACATCTTAAATTATTGAGGTTGAATGAACCGCTGATGTGCACGTTGCTGCATTTCAGATCGAACGGTATCTTTTGGCTTAGAACTGATGCATATGGCAGTAAGATGGCACCTTATTTGGATCAGAAAATTGTGCAAGAATTTTCTGATTTTGAAGAAGGAGTATGTTACAAATATGTTTTCATTTGAAAACATATTCACTTATTTCAGAGTCTTCACTGATATCGCTTGAAAAACCATCCTGCTGAGCTGGGGCCCGAATCCAGCTTTAGCCACATCGCAGTACTCAAATAAACACTTTGCCTCCACAACAGTTATTAAAACTCTCTTTCTTCTCATACAACTGGAGCCGCATTTGCTGGACCATGTTAATGCCAGGTGAAAAGGGAGTCCATGGAAGGTAATACAGCTGCATCTACATAAATAACAGTCCTTTAACAGTAAGATCTCTTTTTGCTTTCACTGCACAAAAATTCCCTGTCCCATGTCCATCCATGTTACAAATCCAACCTACCAGAAGCATTTTCTGGTCAAAACATCTGAAATCCAGGCCATGTCATATGCTTCCCTTACCAGAAGAGAGTTAGTTGTGATAGAGGATGAGGAGAGTCACCCCAGCAGAGGCTCCCAGAGGAAGCCAGGGGTGATGCAGAGGGCTCATTTTCGTGCTGGCCTAGCAGGAATTAACCCGGGAGAGAGGCAGGGAGCTCATCGCCGGGTGCCCACGTAATGGCCAAGAGGAAGGAAGGAGCTGCGTGAGTCACTGGTATTTCCATTCTGTCCTTCTACAAGCAGCCCCTTCTATGCCCTGATCAGCTTTTCCTCTCAGATGTGCTTGTTCTGTGGACTGCAAGACACTGTTTGCCATCTTTCCCTGCAGCCCAAGGCACACAGAGCTCTAAACAAGAAATCCTAGCTTTTGGCACCCCGGAATACCGCAGGAGTTCAGAGCTAGCCTGGAACTTGGCAAGTAGTCCCTGTCACTGCAAAGGGCCAAATCAACTTTCCCAGGCTTCAAGCGCCCTGAAATGATCCAAATTTTGCAGATCTGGCCATCTGTGCTTGGAAATCCTGCTCCCTGAATACCTGGAATTTTCACGATAAGCAATATGCTACGTTCTAGCTTTAAAACAGGAAGACATGAATCTTCTCTGACCAAGACATACACAGCATATTACCGATATTTATATTACTGATAAATCACTAGGAACTGGAGATCTTTTTCATGTCAAATCACTGCGAAACAGAACGTAGAATGCTGCATTTTGTGACTGGGAGAGCCTGAAAGAGTTAATTGCTCTCGTTTTCTTGGTCTGTACCCTTATTTATGCCCAGTCCAGGTTGTGCCAAGACAATTTCTATGGAGATGATCCCTTCTGATCCAGTCTTTCCTCTTTGTTAGAAAGGGAACTGAGTGGCGAGTTGCAGCGTGCAACTGCATCTAGGAAATAACGGCAAGCGAGGCAGTCGCTCTGCAACGGGTCTCAGTGTTTCTCGGAGAAGATTAATCCGATTCAGTTTTAAAATATGGCGCTGTGTTTATTTGAAGACTACAATACAGAAAACAAATTAAATCTTAGCTGAAGTTTGTTGCTTAATGGTGATGGAAAGCTCCCATGGTGGTGACAGAACGGCTAGATAAAGAGGAAGGGGAGGGGGCGCGGGGGTGTTTCCCTGCCTGGGCCAAGTCTGCTGAGCCTCAGGGCTGGTCTCCAGCCTGCCCCGTTTTCCAGATTTTCAAGAAAAAAGTGGGGCAGGGGCATCGGGAGAAGCTGCTTATTAAGCCTGATCGATTGATGGGTGCAGAAAAATCCATCCGTTGTTATGCTGCTAACCGTCACGCACAGCTCTCTAATATTGCTAACGTGCAGATACCTCGGAGAGGTCATGGACATATTTATTTATTTCATTAAACCTCCAAATAAATTGCTCTTCATCTGCCTGTTTGCAGAGCTGCAGAGCAGTGTGACACTGGCCCCCGTGCAGAGAGGGGTCCCCCACCACCTTGCTCTGCCCAGAGCCCCGGAGAATGCGATGGCTTTGCCACGAATAAACCCTGGGCAAGCGAATCGTGGTACTTTCCCATTTATTTGGGAGTCGGTGTGAAAAGAGCAAACAAATAAACAAGCTATTTGCTTCACAGCAGAACACATGAGCACGAACTGCTGTTCACATGCAAAGGCAGTTAATTGCGTGTGCAGTTTCATGTTATCCTTTAAAATGAGACTTCAGGTTGCGTCCCTAGCCAGGCAAGTTTAAAAAAAAGAAAAAAAAAAGGCAAGAAAGTAAGGGGGAAAAAAAAGAGAGAAAGATGACACAGAGCACAGATAGCTAAGGAAATGCTACCAGCTCCAATGTAAATATGTTTGCAGCTTGCATGAGACCTGCCAGTCAGGCAGCTGTGGGAGGTAACAGGGGAGAACGCATGAGAGGAAAAGTCTTGTGGCAACAGTGGCCAGTTTCATTACGGCCACTGCCAGACTGTGAAACAACTCTGGGGGCTTGAAATCCTATTGCCTATTAAAACTGGGCATGACAGCTCTTTTTTATGCTTCACCAACCAGAGATGGAACTGTGTCCTAGGGGAAATAAGGAAAAATATTTATTACAAGTGTTTAACACCTTTTAGTACAAAACAACCCTAATATGCAGCACTCAAGGATAACTCATGCCAGCACATGTAAAACCAAGGGGAATCGCTTATCAGCTCAATAATTTGGTCGGAGCTTTTAAAGGAAGAGATGAAGCTCCAGTCAAAACCCCGAGCCCAGATTTCCCCGAAGTGGGGGTGCTTTTATTTTTTTTTCCATGGTTAATAATTTCCCGGGAATGAACACAAGCCTCCGAAAAGGCCCACCTCGGGGATGACGTGGTTGCCTGCCTTGGGCTGAAGAGCGGCCGCTCACACCGGAGACTGACCCGCTCTCCGTGCGTGTTAAAGGGAAGCTCCCGGGCACGCAGAGGTGGATTCCGAAGGCTGTGCGAGGCTAAGGCCTAGGCAGGTGTGAAACGGGCATCCTGGGCTGGGCTGGGCCGAGCCCGCAAGCAGCCTCCACGCTTGAGGCTGCGCAACTCACGGGGTGTATTCCTAACTTACCCAAATACAAAGCGTGCGTTTGAAACCAGGGAAAAAAGCGCAAAATAAAACTTGCCCTGCCGCTACGCAAACTATGCATTAGCACTGTGTCAGTTCCCACAAAAAACGCGGTGTTTTGGGGGAGCATCAATGTGCACTGAGTGTCAGAAGGGCCACCCCGAGGCCCTTGATGCGGAGGTCACCAGGTCCCCGCGGGCGCTGGCGGTGCCAGCCCGCCGCGTTACTCATTAACGCCCGCGGTTACTCGTTAACGGCCGCAGCAAGGGCTTCACCCCGGCCTTCGCAGCGCCCCCGTTTCCAGTTGTGCAACCTGCATCCCGGCTTTATTTCCTAACGGGAATGTCGCGTTCTGGTGCGCTCTGCATCCTGCCGGCTGCGGAGCCCGCGCTGGGTCTGCACAGGCGTCCGCTGCTGCAGGTCTGACACGTGCCCCCCACACCGGACAGGGCAATAACACAGGCACGGGGGGTCCTTGAGCCACCCACATCCCCGAACCATCAGTACTTCCAGTTATCAGCAGCACCCTGGTGTCCCTTGGAGGGAGGGAAGGGAACGGACATGGCGGGGACCATGGGATTCTCACACGAGGCATGGATATCAGACCCCGTCACCGAGTCAGGTAACTGCACCATGGTCCTGGGTGCCGAGTTACAGCAGGAGGAAAATTCAGGATTTGTTCAAATGTTGTTCTCCATGCTTTTTTTTTCTTTTTTTAAAGTATATAATATTTGTAATATAGTGTAATTATTGCTGTTATTAACCTTAAGGAACTGAATTCATTTGTAAATATAAATGAAGTATATTCATCTTTAATCTGATTAAGAATGACCTGGAAATAGAGTAGAAAAGTGCAAGATAGCTACGAAACAGAGGAGAGGGGGAGAAAAAAAGGGGGGAGAAACAAGGGTGTTGACTGCGAAAGAAAGGAAATTATCCCAATTCTAGCACTGCTGGAAAAACGTGAAAGTTATTGCTGCACAAAGAACCTCTTGAACTGCTCTGCCTTCCAAAATTTCTACTGCACTCTCTGCAGTTACTTGTGTATGGCAGAAGCAGCATCTTTGTATTATATGAACAGTCTGCTTCATAATCAAATACCATCTGTCGCTACATCTGAACTTGTTTTCAACATCTGTGCGTTCTGGTCTTAACAAAGCTTTAAAAACTAATTCAAAAACTTTCACAGATCACTGACTAAATATGTACATTTACCATCTTTCATATTGGTTTAAAATATTTCTTCTATAGCTGCATCCCCTTGGCTGGGAATAGTTAAGATGTATACACTGAGTTGCTTTATTAAGCTTATTTTCTAATGGCCTTGGGTAGCCAAGTGCAAAAGAGGGACACTTGCTCAGGCACCGAGAGGACCCATCATATTCTTTCTTGGTGCCAATACAGTCCCTTTCTGCCAATGAGAAACCTGAAAGTTGATCAGCTACCATACCCCAATTACTCAAAATGACACTACAGATAAAACTGCAACCAAGGGGAGAATCAACTGTATGGCTTATATGCTGCTAAAGTGTGTCTGAACAAATGGTGAAGTAAAATCATGAGAGCCCTCAGGAGGATAAGTACGTTGTTACTTTGCACATGCTTCAGAAATGTGAAGTACATCTTTACAGAACTTTTGGCCAACCCCCTGGCAGATGTTGACCAGTTTTGCTTATGTATACATCAGTTGCAGAACACTAAAACAGAGATTGGAAATTTTAATTTAGTCAAGGCAGTTGGGCTAAAATGATGGCTTTTGTTGAAACCATTAAATAGAGCTGCCTAATGAAGTACAGTGCAGCACTGGCAGAGCGAGCCCTGATGAGAGGCAGCAGCTTCCAAGCGGCAGCCCTGCAAAGGGACGAAGGAGGCTTGCAAGTCTCTGCCTAGAGCGGCACGGCGACAGCCCTGGTAAAGCCACCCGGATTCTGCGCGCGAGGGCAGGCGCTCCTGGACGTTATTACCCTGACATTTTAACCATTAGTTGGAAATGTGCCGTTGCAGTCGCTGCCATATATTTCTCAATCCTATTTGTTAGAAAGTGAGCTAATAGACAGCGTGATGAAGTGATCATAAATTCACTTGCAAAGGGCATTTGGGTTCAGAGCCTAAAGATTGAATATGGCAAATTCTTAGGCACGGGGAAGAAGGAGGGGGCCAGGAGGGTCATTTGCACTGATGGGCTCTGTGATTGATTCCACCACAGAACTATATTTGCCCTTTACTTGGCTGTTTAACACGGAATAGTGATAATAGGTTCCCGATCCATTATTCCTTTTCTTCCTAGGGTCAGTGCGAAGCTGAAAGAAGATATAACCTTGCTTGCGATAAAATAAACTTTAACATTATCAGGTGTTTGGAGATTGGAAGGTGTCCGATTGCTTCATAAAGGGTACACACAAACACATACACACAAAGGGTTATAATGCAGCCCTCCACGCTGCCGCTGACAAATGGTTATTACCTCTCACCAGTGGTTTTTTGCTCGTGCAATAATATGGTGTCGCGCAAGTCCATACAGCTCTGAAATTCCTCTTATTATACATTTCCTTCCCCAAAACACATACACTGCACTGCGTCTGGTCTGTGATTAGCAGTATTTTTTTTCAAGATAGGTGGCTCAGAACAAAATTTGAGAGCAAAAACGATCTGCCATGCAAGATCAAAATGAGTGTTTTTACCACAAGGCAGCCCCCAAATATTTTCGATAATTAGGCGAGACTTATGTTCCGTCGCGCTGTTTTATGCGTTATATAGCATAGAGCAAGTGCCACCGCAGTTAAGTGTTTGTCAGCATTTCCCTTGTAAATCCTGGTTTTCCAGAGGGTTGCTCTAACTTGCCAATTTGAAATCACACTGGGCTAACATGCGCGACACACATTGTCAGCCCAGATGCAAATTTCTGGGGTTGTTATTACCAAAAGTGAATTTGAGTGAAGCTATGGTGTTTTGTTCATGGCAAAAAGGATGGTTTGGGGGAGATGGGAGGGGGTGGTTGGTTTTTGATTCCTTTTTCTCCTTTTTTTTTTTTTATACTCTTTGCTATTGCTCCTGGTTGGGTTTTTGTTGTCACAATGGTCTGGTTCAACCGAGTCCATTCTAAGAGGGATGGGAAAGAAAGGTAGAGGATGGATATATTTCTATACACCCCGAATTGAGCTCCATGGGCCGAACCGTGGCGAAAGGAGAGCTGCCCTCCATGCTTGGGCCTGTGCTGTAGCTCCCGCCTGGCCCCACAACAACCAGCCTGTGGGGGACAAGGCTGCATGGGCCTGTCCTGAGGATCATCCCGGCTTTCTCTCAGGGACGGGAAACCAGGGATCACCTCAGCCTGCCTGCAGAAACCAGCTACAACCCTCAGGAACCCAGGACCGGCTCCCGGCCCGGAGGATGGGCTGTCCACCATGGCTGCAGTCTCCAGAGAAGGAGGAACCCCGCGGTGGAACACATCAGTTTGGGGCTAGAATACAGCAAAACTGTGGGATTTGAGCCTAACTCTACGAGGCAAATGTTCACTCTCAGGGGCAGGGGTGCACCAGGGCCAGGGGCTCCAAAGAGGATGAAATGTAGCGATTTAACACTTCGACTGCCAAAGAAAGGTGAATTAGGGAAATTGTGGGTATCATTTAGGAGTTAGCCGAAGCTGTTGCAGCACTGTTCAATCGGATCCTCACTGCTAAAACCTGCAGAAGGTTTACCATGCAGGTGAGTCTTTCTGCTAAAGCTGCAGCTGCCAGAGTCAAAGGACTACGTGAGGATTTCTGTATTACTGGTGTTGTCGAGAATCTGTGGCTAAAGAAACATCAACAGTTGAAGATATGCTCAGAAGTATGACTTAGCTTTGCAGGGAAAGCCCAGGAGCCAGAAAGCAAAGCAAATAAACAGCAGATGTCATTAAAAATTTCTTCCATTTTGTGATTTGGAGGGGTGGATTATGTGTTTCTGATACTTTGGATTGGGAGGCTAAGGTCAGCAAAAGCCACAGTGATGGGAATAGCATTATAACGGTCTGTGTCAGGCAAGCTTTCAATCTCTTTATATTAGAAACAGTTTAACTTTGTAAACCATTGTTCATGTAGTTACCCCAAAGACCAGTCACATCTATCCCATATCCCACTTCAGCATAGAAAGCAAGATCCATATTTAATCCCATGCCCTTTTTCTTCCTGTGCCAGAAAAAAAAATGCATAAGCATATTCTACTTGAAAGTAATGGGATATTTCTTGCCTACTTTCAGTTAGGCTAAAATTCCACTATTTTGCCATATCCTAGCCCCAAATTTCTATATCTGGATGCTTTACCACAAAATTCAAGCTTTGAGATCAGAGGACTCCAGTTAAATATCAAGATTTTTCCATGCAAAAGAGAAACTGGATTTGCCCTCTATGTAAGATGCACAACAGATAAAACCAATAATACCTTATCTCCTTCCTTGACTTCCTGGCCAGAAGCAGCAGCAATATATATTGAGATATCAATTGACTGTTTATAGGATTAAGTAAGGAATAGTTGAAATCACTCCTTGCTTTTATTTGAGTTTAATTCATCCAATCATAGATCTGTCTGGTAACCACCTATAATAAAGAAATAATAACAATAATAATAGAGCTTTGCACTTTTACAGCATCTTCCATCAAAAGCTATCTCAGTGTGTACCATAAGCATTACTCTTGCATCCATTCCCTCAATTCCTTTACTTTCTCCGCAGCTTTTACCGTAGCATTTGTAACATTACTACAGCATGGATAGTTTTACAAATAAACTACGACAAGATGCTATTTTAAAGGATTGCAGAAAGTGTTAGGTAAAGTCATTTGAAAAATGTGAGAGAAATTCAGTACGCTGAGATTGGTGTATGTTCATTTTGCTAACATATTATGTGCTCAGTTAAGGATAAAAGAAAATCCATATATTCTGCTAGGTCTGCTGATATTTCTTGTATTAAAGGAGCATAAATCAAGTTATGCCACTCAACATATCTTGCTTCTGAAACAAAAAAATGAAGGAGGAGAAAAATGCCAAGGAAGAAAGTTTAGAAAGATGAAAGATTCT
Source organism: Crypturellus undulatus (assembly GCA_013389825.1). Lineage (NCBI taxonomy): Eukaryota > Metazoa > Chordata > Aves > Tinamiformes > Tinamidae > Crypturellus > Crypturellus undulatus. The sequence goes on along the minus strand of VWPW01004614.1, from coordinate 2,509,562 downwards.
TTCCTTCATTACAGATAATATTTTCTAAAATCTCAGTCTTATGATCACCTATTTCTCACATAAATAAATCAGAAAATTGAAAGGTGACGGGAGTTGCACGAGGTCACCATTTAAGCCTCCCTGGAATAGCAACTCTGTCTTTATATATGGTTATATGGCAGCTAGCTCAGTAAACACAGTTATGAGATAAATAAAAAACAGTAACATATACTACCATGAGTATTGTCTTTAGTTGCCTGAACCCACTGTGGAACAATGAAAGAAGAGGCTGTTTGTTTTAAGAAATTCTTCCCTGGAAAGGTAGACTGTCTCCAATGGAAAGCTCCCCAGGGTGAAGCTTCCTCCATGTAGATAGCCAGCCCAGCGCCTGTGTACCACTGAGTTTTTGGTAATGACTCTCTCAAACTCAGTGCTTTTATTTAAAGATAAAGAGAGACAAAAAGTTAGGGATAAAAAAAGACACAATAAACAAGACTGCTCTTAATGGCAAGTGCTGCTAAACATAAGCGTAAAAATAGCGGTCTTCCATTAACATCTGAGGGCCTTACCCTTCATGAATAATGTTATATCTTATTTTCTTTCCATAAGGAAGCCCAGTCTCCTACTTAATGGAGCCGCTGGGCGACATCAACAACAAACTTGAATCCAGGCTTGGATCAAGGATGAAATAAAAGGCTAGAAATGACAAAGGGAGCAAAAGGAAAGTGGGCTGCCTTGTCTGCTACAGCAGAGAAACCTGGAGGGGCACTTGGAAGAAGGGACCCATGGTCTGTACCTCAGCTTCTCCATTTATAAAACAAAAACAGTAGAAAACATCTCCTATGTAAAGTATTTTGAGACAGGCTGCCTGTGCAATTTTTAAAACTATTTATTATCAGCTCCTATCCCTCAATAATTCCATTTTCCCACCCTCTTTTCTCAGTATCACAACGACTCAGTAGCAGTAACCCAGTAATTGGAGATTCTCATGCCTCACATTCCCTGGTATTTAATTTTTATAACATTCTCAGAACCTATCACATATTTGTTTTGATTTATTCAATATTGATCCTTTCTCTGACTTTCGAGCAGCTATCACCTTCCCCGCCTGTTCCCAGGGAATCTGCCAAGCCAGCAGTTTGTGATTTTGTCATAATACATGTGTTTAGTTCTCTGTGGCTGTCACGAGCTTCTGGATCTCACAAATGTTGCATCCCCTCTTTTTATTCACACATTCTGTATATTAAATGTTCACCGAGACAGGCGTCTCTTGTGTAGGGAAGCAAGGCTTTCTGTGTCAGTCTGTAGGCTACCAGTGTCTGCCTGGTTAAGTGGAGAAAGGGGAGTTTGATTTTCAGTAAATTTGAATAAATGTGTTTTGACTACTTTCTACAATATTCTATACACGAGAGGGGAGAAAAAAAGAAAGCTGTCTGAGATAAACCTGGGGCAGCACTTTCTGAAGGTCTCAGGTGCCTTGGGCCTGTTTCACTTTGATAGCAGGTCCTTGTGTTCAGCTGCTGACAACCTAACCAAATGTCCCCACCATTTTAGAAAGCAAAATTTAGGTATTCTAAACTGTCTTCCCCAGATCTGTGCCTTGTTAGTTCTGTGCTGTGTAAATCCTGGTCTTCACAAGAGTAGCCATGATCACCATGACAAAAAGGGCCTCAGATCACAGTTAAAGTATTGTTCAGTTGGTAGCTCATTCACCCGCCAAAGGTGAATGAGGCAAACCCTATCCTGGAAGATTTTCAAGTCTCTGAAAGAAAAAAAAATCACAGCTGACGTGATATGGTCAGTTGTTAATAGCTGTGCTTCAAGCAGCTGGCTGACTAGATATCCTTCAGAAAGGTCCCTTAGAGTCTGCATATTTGTGGTCAAAAACTCTTATGGAAGTTCAAAGGAACTTTCCCAAAGAGCCTTCTGAGATCATACATGTATGTATGCTTTCAGAGTGAAAAACCAAACACATTTTTAAAAAAAGAAAAAAGGTTAGTTCGATGCTTAGCTTCCGTGCCTCTTTAGACAGATTACATTGTAGTACTCAGGGGTAGCAATGGTGGAAGAATCTGTCCTTTTTAGATATATATATATTTTTCCCTTGTTGTACTACCCCAAACAAGCAGCACTTATTACCCCAAGGAACTTACAAAGTAAAAGATGTATTTGTGTAGGAAAATTCAGAGATGGGGCTGACTTTAACATGGATTCTTTTCAATAAGCATTTCCCTGCATTACCATTTCTGCTGCTGCGTCCAGTGTCACCAGGGAACTGTTCAGCATAAACACCTCCTGAGGAACCGTTCCAGAGCCTAATGCCAACCTGAGACAGCTGCTGATGCTGAACAACATCATCAAGGGCCCACTGTCCCTTCCTGCCACTCCTCCTCCTTCACCACCAGTGAAAGAACTATGAAAAGACCAAGAGCTGGTGTACAGCCAACAAGAACTAAAGATCTTGCAGCTGGTTGTACCACCTGTGCCTTGTGAAATTCCAGCCAAAACAACGTCCCCTCCCTCCCCTTGGATAACCCCTTTATTAAAGAGAAGGGCATAACATTTGATAACTTTATAACCAGGAGCTACGTGAGTGAGGCAGTAGATGTGGAAGGCAATAGTTCCTGCCATGGCCAATGGCTGTGGACAACTGACCCTCTTTTGTGGGTGTGCAGAGCCATTCTGGGCGAGCCAGCGCATACGTTCAAATTCACACACAGTGTGTAAGACACGTTGTGCCAGATATATATAGCTGTTCAATGCCACCCTGCTGAGCCGGTGCCAGAAGAGATCACATGGTGTTTGCTGTATTTGGGCTAGTTTGAGGGAGATGTACAGAATCCATGAGTGAAAGCGCTGATACATGCTACTCTGACACAAAAGGAAGAATCCTTCACTTGGAGCCATAGAGCAAATCCGATGTTCTGGATTCCCCATTAACATCAGTGAGTGTTGTACACATGTAGTTAGTGCAGATTATCTCAGCCCAAGATCCATTGCACAGGTCTGAGTGGAATTTTGCTTGAAGAATGTTAGAAATGGGCCACTATCTAACAATATTCTTTAAGTGGTGAAAGACCTAGCCTATTTGCTTTCATCTGTTACTAGCAATCAATGCTTTGACTAATCATTTTTATTTTAACTGGATTAGAAATGGGAAGGAGTACAGCTAAAATGGGAATTACACATCTACATTCTATCTCATACAGGCATGCATTTCAATTTGTGTATTTTCATGTGTGGAGTGAGCTTAGACTTTTGCACCATTAGTGCCCCTATAATTATTTCTATTGAATGTTGATGGATGCTAGAGAGAAAAAGACCCTAAGCAAACACATCTGTGCACAAGCAGGAAATTAGTTGTTGTGATTACAGTGCACATTTGGATCACAGTAAAGAGAAAGCTCAGATCTTCCTCTTCCTGGCTATTCAGTCAGAAAAAGAGTCTTCTGATGAAAGCTAGGAATCTAGGAGGACAGCCCATGAGGGCCAAATTTAATTCATGGCACCCTTGCATCCATTCCCCCCTGGCTGCCTCAGTGGAGACCAACAGCAGTTGATGGAGCCATACCAAACGCTGAGCAGCTCTGCTGCACCTCTGCATAGCTCAGTGTTTCCAGCATTACCTAGAGGCAGAACTACTGGGCACAGACTGTGGCTGAGAGCTGTGGGCACCTCTTCCATTTGGTCCACTGCTGGGAAAGGAGGTCTGGTGAGAGGAGGCTTCAAAACGGGGTCTGCCTGCTCTACCAGAGAATTTGGGCATGGCCTGCAGGAAATAGTTGGAAACTGTTTGACTATTACAAGTGGATCTCCAATTGAAGGTCCCCCAAAATTGTGCTGGAAACATTGGGACCATTTTAAAACTACCCTTCCAGACAAGAACAACTTGCCAGAAAGGATTTCTCATTTTGCACACTTTGCTCTCTAACAATTTCTGCCACAGAACACATCCTCTTCTCTTATTGACTCCACAGGATGGCTATAAGAGGAAATACACCATGACCTTCATCAAAATAAGAACTACCATTAATACGAGTCCTATTCCTTCTCTGCTTTCCTCGCAGAGAGTGAAGCGAGGCACAGGAATCATCAAATTAAATGGCTGGGTCAGCTTAATGTAATAAATCTATTAGTTCATATCATCATATATTTGATTTATACTACGCTAGACAATTACTAGCATGTCATTTCTTTGTTTAGGGATTTTTAATTTGAAAGTGTTCTAATCCTTAGTGTCAGCTGTTCCTGGTGGGTGATGACATATCTACTGTGAGTGAAACATTCTGATGACATATAGAGTGTAGGAATCAAATGTCATAAGCATAAATATTTAAGCAATAAGACATGACAGGTAGAGCATTTCTTGGCGATTATCACACACCTCGGGTGGTGTTATGACGAGGCATTTGTCCAAAGGCCAACTGACTTTAACCACACTAAGAGTACCATAATGGCCTGGAAATGTGCTGCTTGAAGTGTCTTATTGACATTTTTCCTTCTCTTGATGATTTCTTCCTTTTCCAGTGGGAGCACGGAGGAACTACCATTTCCTTCTTCCAAGATAGTGAAAGCTTACACCTTAGAAAGATCTGAGCATCTGTAACTATCCCAAAAGCAGGAGGGAAGGTGAATGAAGATGGAACTAAGCCTTAATGTAAGCCATGCACTACTCACATTCACAGTCTGAGTGTCATATTGAAACAGAAAGTCTGCCATTTCCTACTTTTATAAGTGCTTTTTGAATCAAACAGACATAGTCAGAATGGCAATGAAGAGCTGAGCAATTTCTTTAGCATCATTCAAGGGTTTGAGGGGAAAATACCATATAATCTTCACTTAGAATTTGCTTTCTGTAGGCAATCACTCTGGCTTAATAGCATCACCTTTTCCATAAATGATGGAAGGATATGCTACGAAACATAGAAGAGTTGCTCTTTACTGATAATAACATAGAAATTGCACACTTAATTTCAGAAGTTATGGCTTTAATTCAGTCCACCCAGCATTGCCAATGGCCAGACTCAGGTAAGTCAGCCTATCTCCATCACAAGCACTAGACCAGTTACATGTCTAGAGCTCTAGTCTCTTGGACTATAGGACTAACTTCATGCCTGTCTGAATTGAATTCTATTGAGGAGAACATTACACATAAAAATAAAAGTTGTGAACCTTTAATGCCATTAGTATTTTTTCTATTTACTTGCTCTGTAAAGGAACAAGTAAATGATAATTTCTGCTTTGATCACAATACCTCAGCTTTTTGCATAAGTACTCTGCTGTGTTTCGTAAAAGTAGGAAGAATATATATAGAGAGAGAATATATATGTGTGTGTGTGTGTGCCATGCTCATGGTATGAGACTTCAGTTGGAAAGACTGTTTTAGATATACACAAGCAACTCCCTCAGCACCTCAGATCCTTGGCAATGTACAGGACCCTGGTTTACAGATATCAATATCATGCTTCAATTTTGTTTTCAAATTGAAAAAAAAATCCTGCCTCTTTTTGCTTCCCCCCATCCCGCCAACCAGAGAGCTCACTGAACTAATACAGAACAGCGGCAGTAGCCCTGGTAGCATCAGTCTGCTCCAGCTGAGACACTGATGCTTCTGTGGATGACTTTCAGGCTGGCCCCATTTGGTGTAAAGGAAGATCCTCTCTTTCTCCAGCCTGGCTGAGGATCTCCCACTCTCCCGTTCTCGGGAGAGCTGCACGGTGGTTTCAGCACCAGAGCTCTGCTGTTTTCCCCACGTGCCAAAACACCAGTAGCACCATGGTAGCTTTTCGCATCCAAATNAACCAGAGAGCTCACTGAACTAATACAGAACAGCGGCAGTAGCCCTGGTAGCATCAGTCTGCTCCAGCTGAGACACTGATGCTTCTGTGGATGACTTTCAGGCTGGCCCCATTTGGTGTAAAGGAAGATCCTCTCTTTCTCCAGCCTGGCTGAGGATCTCCCACTCTCCCGTTCTCGGGAGAGCTGCACGGTGGTTTCAGCACCAGAGCTCTGCTGTTTTCCCCATGTGCCCACCATGGTAGCTTTTCACATCCAAATCACAGGAAGGCTAATGAGGCTGTCTCATGCAACAAAGTAATAGAAAAAGGCAGAGAAGGAAAAGACACCAGCAAAGTTTTCTTTGTGATCATTGTTTAACACTGTAAGTAATTAAATATTAATGAAAGTATGCTACTTTCATTTTGTGAGCAATTTAATTCAATTAAAAATAAATGGATCTCCTTGGCTCAGTGGATATACTGATATTCAGCACTGCCCTTAACTTAGTTTCAACAGCATTTAACTCCGGCACAGCACAAAGTACAGTAGCAGAAACGTAGCCCCCAGCAAACATCATTAACTCTTTGAGTCCCAGCGGTGCGATTCGGTCACCCTGCTGAACCAACACAGCCTCTCTCTGGGAATATTGGCTGTGCTGTTTAACTTGCAGGAGCAGTAATTTATACCCAGTGTGTTAGCTAAGATATCTTGCACTGGGGCGCTGTTTTCTTGAAAGGAAGCCATTTCAGAAAGACTTAGCAGGCCTGCATGGGTCTGAATCTACTAGCATGCCGTGATCTGGTTAGGTAATATATCTGGGAACTTCATGTCACATAATGGAGAACTATTCTTTTATTGCGCCGAAAGAGCTGTTTTAGATTCCCTTTGAGCCCATAGACCATGTCTTTCTGATAATAAGAGTGTTATCAATGCTTTAATATTGAACTCAAATCTCTGCGTGAGAGAGCATCTAAGAGCTATTAGTCAGCGCTGAAAGCAAAACCCAACTGTTCTGAATGTGGAGGAAAATGCCAATCTGTTGACAAAAAGTTAAACAGAGGTGAAATCTAAACTCTGGCCAACATTTTACAGCCTTAACGCATTGTTAACTTTTCATCTTATCTGTCAGGAATAGGAAACTAATGTTTAAAAACAATGCATTGCTCTTGCGGGCAAGGTCAGTATTTGTTAGATTTCAGGGTTAGACCAAGCAGAGGCAGCCAGCGCCACACGGAAAGAAGGGCTCCAGCACCTGGGCTCCCAACTCTCCCCAAAGTTAAAATGCACACCCCCAGTTTATCCCCATTTTTCCTCTCAGCCAACAGGAGCCCCGTCCTACAATGTTTTGTTCAGCCCGGGCTTTCGCCTGTGACATAGCGCTTGGAGGTTAACGTCCTTTAAGAGATGCTACCAAACCCAGTCTCGGTCAGGGAGGTGGTTGCTGTGCTTTGCTTTGCTTTGCTTAGCTTTGGGGAGCGAGGGTTCAGGGTCAGCCCACGCTCTTGCAGGGGCGAGTTCCAGATCCGGCCCCCGGGACAAAGCCGGGCTTTGTTCGAGCAGCAAAGCTTCTCCGCTCCGCCGCGGTTCCCAAGGAACCGCCAAGGTAAGGTAATACTGGGGGAACGGCACGGGGAGCCGCTCTGCGGGGAAGAGCACGCGAGCGAGCTCTCGTTTGGGAACATGAGGCTCAAGGATATTTCTTCCCCATCTTCTTTCATATTAAATAATCCCACCTCAGAAAGCGCGGTGCAACTGTATGGATTAGCTGACCATGATGTCACTTAAAACAATGGGAATAAAATGTCCTCTGTTCGGCAAACAAGCCGTCAAGGAAAAGAAATGAGTTTTGTGCAAAACAAAAGAGCTTCCAAAACAGCGCAGAGAGCAATTGATGGACTTTTGTTTCTTTTCTTTTTTTTCTTTTTTTTTTTTCGGTGATCTTAGATAAATAAAACATGTGCTGCAACACTGATGAGTTTGCTTTCCTGATAGATAATAGCCCCCTCGTAGTGAGCATTCAGGTGAGCAAGACCTGCAAGTTTTTCTGTATGTATCCTAGAAAGAATCCCCGCACAGGTGAGTTTTTGCAGAAATGCTGGTAAGAGAAAGACGTGTGTTATCACTCATCCACACTGTTCACAAGATGTTTCTACCATTTCACAGGGGCTATATGCAGGAAGGCGAAGGACCATTCAGCCATAATGAAGATCCAACATCATATGACTTTGGGTGATCAATTACACAAGAGACCCTGAAAACTGCAAACTAGTCCAAAATGACTAAGTTTAGGATAAGTTTACAATCCTAATTGTACAATCCTTACAATCCTTTGTTTAAAAAAAAATACTTAAATACAATCAAACAATAATAAATAGTACAAAAGGCCCACTCATATCAGATAAATGATTTACAAAGAATCATTTGACTAGCTTTAGGTGAGGTTTCACCTACTGCCCCATGTGTTTGGAGATTTCCCAGTTTGTTTTAATCTCTCTAAGCAAATGAGAGCCCTCAAGGCTCATTAGGGCTATTTACACAGTTCTTAACTGGAAAAAAACAGATCTACAAAAATGAATAAATAAATAAACAGATATGAAGTATGAATAAGAAATCATGCTTAAAATTGATTTCCAAGTCTGCTACTGACATGGACCTCCCTTGGGCTACTTCAAAGAAATCATCGTGGGGTAGGGGGGAGAAGAAAGAAAAGAGAAAAAAGAAAACATAATTATGCTGACAAAGTGTTAGGAATTAAGACTAGAGTTGGAGACAAATCAGAAGCACCAGAGGCTGTAACCAAATATAAATACGTCTCAGAGCGGGACACTTGTGACTAAAGAATGCGTGATTCAGTCTTGGCTCTTCCTTTATCTGTTCTTCACTTCTCTGTATGTCAAGCAAAGGTAATATTTTGTTTTGTTTGTTTTCCTGAAAGTTGTTGGTTCTGTTTCTCTAGGTATGGAGCGCGTGTCACACTCGATGTGCACACCAATGGTTATATAGGGAGAAAGAAAGGGAACTAAAAGAGCTTTTATAACCGTCTTAATCTTCTGGCAGACATACAGGGGTAACAACTCACTGTCAGCAGGTTCCTGCCGTCCACATACACATGTTCCTTGGAGAGGACCTGCTCTGAATTGTACCCACCCACTCAAAACAACATCTATCTGATCAGCACAATGTGTGGCCCATCCACGTTTTCCAATATTGCTTCACTTCTTGGAAAGCAGGCCCTGCCTCCTGAAAAACAGAAGGGAAAGAAAGGATATTGTAATACAGGGTATAAGTTACCAAGCAGCCGATTCAACTAATACATGTGAAAGAAGAGGTCTCTTCCAGTCGTCCTCCTCAGAGGTTGCAAGTTTGTCAGCAGACCAGTGTTCACTACGCGCCCAAGCAGATTTCAGTCAGTCCTGTCCCACATCTCCCCTCTTAAACACATGCTCTCTGCCTAGGCCACTGCTCTTACAGACCTTTAGCATTACTAGAGTTTGGCTCTCTGCATTTCCCCAGTAATGATGATTTCCCAGATTCACCAGCAAAGGTGAATCTTGACATCCAGTAGTACAAGGAAGCACTCTTGTTTTTCTAGCAGTCTTTTGCTTCAGTGAAATATTGGCCCATTTCTGTTTCCGTTCAATCCAACAAGGCTTTCACGGCACACCCATTGATTAACTATCTATTTCTAATCTCCTTTATTATGGCAATAGGATGAACATAAAAAGGAGCCTTTTCAAATACCCTTGATGGTGTTATCAGCCCAGGAAGAATGTGTTGCTTAGAAAGCACAGTGCTAAACCGATCTCTTTGCACCTTGGAGGGCAGGCCTGAACATTGACCTTCAAAGGTAACATTTTGTGGTCATTGGCACCACAGCTGAGGCCCTCAGCTGCTCTGGTCTCTGATGTGCAATCAGCTTCAGCTGAACCAAGAAGAATCATGCATGCAAAACCAAATGAAAACTCGGTCTTGCATCCATAGCACGCACTCTGCCTGGCATCTATAATATATACTTCAGAGCATGATATAATTCACAACAGACTTACTAATTTTCAAATTATAATCCCACAGAACGACAGCAAGTAGAGGTGGAAAACTGAGAAACATTTACTTGGGGAATTTAGTAATCCATGTTTGTATCTGAATACTCTCCAGAGCTGCAGAATATACAGGGAGCATCAGAAAACTTTGCTTGAGACTCCTTTCCATGCGCAACAGTGTATTTAAAAATATTCACGAATTTCTAATAGCATGATAATAGAAGGATACAAATATTATAAAATTGTTCAGCATTAACTATTAAACACGGCCTGCAGCTGTAGCACCCAGGGCTCTGATCTTGACAGCTCTCACAAGTTACAGAAGACTTGACTCCAGCCAGAATTTGGACAAAAAAAAAAAGCCTCTAAGGAAAACATAAATGCTACAGAAGACCTTTTTGCAATTCAGTAAGAGAAAACGACAGAAGGGGTTTCTGTGGAGCATCGCAATGTTCTAATTGACGCTTTTTTGTGGGCTGCTTTACTGCTCGGGGCCAGGGTGTTACCTGTCACATCCCTCCTCAGTTACAAAATGATTTACTGCTTCCCTGCGTTCACCTCCGTGATTTCCACACGACACTGAAATGTCCAATGCTAAATTATCCAGGGGGTGAATCACTTCCTATAGGGGTAAAGTCTATGGTAAACAGCTTAGGATCCTCTGGGATGACACATGTCTATTACTGTCAATTTATTAACAGACATCAGGTAATAATTATGTGGAGCAAAGATATCAAAAAAAAAAGAAAATCTGCTTTTTCCTCACCTCCTTCTGCCCCCCTTCCCCTTCACAGCAAAAGCACAACCTGAATGCATCTGCAGCTAGAGACATACAGCTTAACCTTCCTATCGCCTGAAAATTGGAAGTGTTTTTCTTCCCAAACAGCCCCTTCAAAAGCTTTTGAGCTTGAGGTTTATTCCCTCAAATAGTTTTCAATGGGAGGAGTGACACTAAAACCCATTCCCTCATTGACAGTAATTATATTCTTTCACCTGCTTCTCTTCATTTACCTGGGCTTGTGCTGAAAACCGACTGTGACCGCTCCAAGGAAATTCTGTTACGTGCTGACATTTACTAGGTGACAACAAGGTCAGGTCAGGTGTTTGATACCCAAATCTTTGCATGTAATTATCAGGTAGTGTTACAGGTAACTGAGGCTCAGCACATTTCAAGGGGTTATGATGAAGCAGCTCTCATACTTGTCTAAGCTTTCTTTCAATAAGATTTTTAAAGAGGCAGACCGAAATTTATTTTTATAATTTTATATCGTATGCATCTCATGGTCAAACTTAAAAGTCATTTAGGCAATGGTTCTTTTTTTTTTCTTTTTTTCTTTTTTTTTCTCTTGCAGCTAAAAAATATGAATAAGCAATGAGTGGGTTTGTGAGCCCAGAAAGGTGATACTTACTAATATCTCTGAGTGGTAAAATATTCTACAAGGTTTTGATATTTGCCACCAGATTTCTTCTCTGATGTTAGCAGATCAATCCCCATTCTCCAAATCTTCTTAAAACCTCAAACGAGTGCTGCTTTCAACTCTTAAAAGAAAAAGCTACCCACTTTCTGTCTTTTCTTCTATGTCCAGAAAATAGTCCAACAGAAGCTTCTTAAATCAACGAGAAGCTTCACTTGGGATTAGAGTATCAGCCTGTGGATCTGACCAGACTGGAGTTAAATTACATTTCAAAACAACATTTTAAATACTACAATCACCATTTCTGAGTCTGTTTGCACGGATTTCGGGTCTGTTTGGTTTTCTTTTAAGCTCAAAACGTCGCTGCCGCTGCAAAGTTGCCGTCTTAAGTGTAAATCTAATCTAAATATTCCGCGGCGCGGGCGCAGGGACGCGGCGCGGGCCGCTTTGAAGGGCTCCCGCGGGCCGCCCCTGCGCCGGGCGCCGCGTGCCGAACCCAGATGCTCACTGACACCCAGCGGCTGCCGCGGGCAGCGC
>VWPW01004614.1:2441086-2497800 GCA_013389825.1 Crypturellus undulatus | reverse complement strand
CGGCACGGCACGGCACGGCCCGGCACGGCACGGCCCGGCACGGCACGGCCCGCTCCCGGCCCCTGCTCCCTGCCACCCTCGGACCCGGGCCGTTGCCGACCCGTTCCCGACCAACTTCGGCTCTGCTCCCGAACTCGCATCCAGTTCACTCCGTCTCCGCTCCCAGCCCACTCCCGGACCCGACTTCTCTCCCGACCCACTTCGGATCCGCTCCTGGAGCAGCATCCGACCTGCTCCCAGACCCGCTGCAGACTCCATTCCCGACTCGCTTTGGCCCCGCTCCCGGTCCTGCTCTCAGACCCACTCCGGCTCTGCTCCTGACCCTGTTTGGTTCCGCTCCGGGTTCCACTTTCCACCCGTTCCCGGTCCCGCTCCCGACCCGCTTCGGCTCCGCTCCCGATCTCGTTCCCAGTCTCTATCCCGCTCCTTCTCCGACCCCGCTCGCAGCCCACGGGGAAGGGGCCCAGGCGTTTCGCCAGGAGCACCAGGACAGAAATGTTCATCCTGCCTATCCCGAGGCTTTCCAAAACTGGGAACTACCCCCTGCCATGCAGGCTGGGGGGAGAGGGGCTCCTGGCCTGACATGAGCCTGGAGAAGCTCCTACTGAGTATGTGGGTGCAGGTCTTGGTGGGTGCAGAGAAACAGTGCCTACAACTATAGGAAAACTTCCTTGTTTTCCTTTTCTAAGTTCTTGGAGACTTACCGACTGGCCCTCTGCTATTTCTTCACTTGTCTCTAAGCCACTGTGGTAGGGTCAAGTATTGAAAGGTGCTGAGCACCTGTCTCTCCCACGCCAGGCAATGAAAGAGGCATTTTTTCAGGACGGGGATCTTACACGCAACAGTAACAATTAACAAACTTTTCCTGCTCCTACACATTCAGACGAAAGCACACATTTTCCTTCCTAAAATCTTTTTTTTAAAGAGTTTCATTTTCTTTTTCAATTTTTTTTTTCTGCCCTGGAGGGGAAAAGAAATGAAAATTGTGCTCACATCCTCCAGCACACACAGCTAAATACTCCATAGCTGTGCAGACTTCATGCTTCTACCTCGGGTTTGCATGCTGTGATCATGAGGTCTGGAGGTGTTGAGGAAAGAACCATCTGAGAAGCAGCAAAGAGAAGGAAATGGAGGAAGGTGTGAGAAAAATACACGGGGCAGAGACTAAAGAAAAAAGTGATAGTTAAATCAACCCCATCCCCTTTTGTTTATGATAAAAATGAGGCAGAAAAATTACATTTAGAAGACACATTAAGTAACCACACAAGCTGAGTATATAGTGCCTTGTAAGTGAACATCAACTGATTTTAGCCATTAGCATCGTAAGCCCTAGCTGCCTTGTGGCACTACCTCAAGCTCTGGCCGTGTCCAGATTAAAGGGGTTTGTCAGCCTCAGCGTCAGTGACTGCAGAGGGGAGAGGCTCCCGGGGCCGCAGCACTGGCGGCCTGGTCAGGACCCTGCGGTTGAGAGGGATCTGAGGCCGATCGTGTCTCTCCAGCTGTCCCCATGCTGGGCCTGCTGCCGTTGCTGGGCACTGCACTGAACACACTGGAACCCTCCCTAAAGTACGTGGAAGTTGCCTCTTAGCTGCTGGCCTCTGACACGGGACGAAGCTGTGTCAGGGCAGCCCAGGAGAGCAGAAAAACACCCCGCTCACAGCGCGGGTTTGATTTACATTCCTAGGGGTTTGGGCTCATCTTCAGATATTGCAGTCACCTTTGGCAGTAATAAAGACAAGAGGGTTGTTTCTCCCACAAGATTGGGAGTGACAGCCTCATATGTGACGCTAACCTTCTGACAGAAAATAGCTTCAGCGTCTCTTTAAGTGGGAGTCCCATCACCAGGAAAGGATCTGCTCACAGCACATCCCAGAGCTTTTGCCAGACAGACCACCTAAAAAATGTGGGATGTGGCCCTAAGTTAAGCAGAATGAATTATTTTGTCTTTCTTTTTTTTCTTTTTTTGGTGGAGAAAATAATTCCCTTGTTCTCTTCTTTAGCAATTTGCATTTGAATAGATGAATCTGTTCTTTACATTACTTTTGAGAGCCTGCATTTCCCAAATTCCTATTGCACCACTGGGCTTTCAAGGACAGGAGAGGAGCCAAAACATTTCCATCTAATGCAAACATGGATTACTGAAAGGATGTTCTCATTTTTAAAAAATGCACTGGAAGCACGAGCCAGGTTTGCTAGCACCTTCTCTGCAATCCATTGCTTCCTCAAGAAGGAAGAAAAAGAAAACTTCACCAAAGAGAAGGCACAGAAATTCCTGGGGTGCCCTAGCTTGCAAAGAGAGATGAAGGAAGAGCTACCAGGCAGGTGAGCCCACTCAAAGCCACTGCGATGAGTGTTTGCACACTGTCTTGGGGGAAAATGGAGTGCTTTGATGGCTTGAGCCCCTTCCAGCCCACAGCTGGTCAGCTCGGTTCTGCCAAACTTCAGCTCACCTGTGTCAGTGGAAGAGCATCTTCAAGATGAAAGATCCAGTGCAACGAAGGATGATAGTTATTGCCTCATACCTTCACGAAGCTGAGATTTCAGCTGTGACTACCCCTAGGCAAATCCAAGTTTCCAGACATTCCAGATGTGGTTCCAGGAGGCATCTTCAGTTCCAAGAAGCAGATCTCTGTTTTAGCACAACCAGTGTCCAAAGCACTTCTTCCCTGGAACATAGATGGAAACTCCATGTCAACCCAAACCATTCTTCCAGCCAATGAATACAGAAAAGTCCTGGGGAGTGCTACTGAGCTGGAAGTTGTCTTTGTATATGCAGATATGTCAAAGATACTCTCTCCGCTTCTCCTTTCCTCTGCTTCCCAAAGTTTAGGGAATCCAGGTGGCTAATCAAACAGAAACCCAGAAATGCCTGTGGGCGCTGTGATGCTCCATCTCTGCAGAACTCATTACATGCCAACTGCTATACTTAGGGTGAATTGGGAGGGGGATCTGTTAAAAAGTACAGAGTGGAGTTAAGAAGCATTTTTTCTTCTAACGACTCTCCTTTTATCTGCTCTCTTTCTTATGTTTCCATTTCTTTTCTTTTTTCTTCTTCATCTTATGGAAGTGGTACTGAATGCTGATGAGGTAATAAAGGGTCCAACCCCAGGCAATCATTTTCGGGTAATTAGTTCAGCTACTGAACTCCTTTTCACTTGCCCAGACGGCAAACTTGGGTGGTTAGTTACCCTGTCGCTCCTGAGTGGTGTTCGGGGCAGGGGCACTCAGAAATACAAGTAGTTCAGCTCCTGGATGTGCTATGCAATCTCTAATTAAGCCTAACTTTGGCCTACATATTAGTATTTTATTTACTTTTTATGGAATTCCTTACTTATTTGAAAAGCCCAACTTCACCTCTAAATAGGACCACATATGTGATCTGTCAACCCCAGGATCATGGAGCTGTTCAGATAATTGCAATCACAGTACTTTGGGGAACTTGAGTTTACCCTATTCCTGTTGCAAAATGAACATTTCAAAAATCCCAATGGAAGAGAAGTTTGGAGAGGGAAATCATGGCTTTTGTTTAATGGACCTGTCATATGAGCTTCCAGCTTGTGTGTTCCCAGGATGAGCTCCCAGGTGAGCTCCTAGCTCACCATCACAGCCCAGAGAGCCAAGCGGTGTGGGGTTCCCACCACAGAGCCTGGAGCTGAGCGCTCCCAGAGCCCATAAACCCTGCTGGTGTTGATCCTGGAACAGGCTGCCTTGGAGCCATGGCCCTTGAAGACTCCAACTCCGAAGCAGTCCAAGGGATGGAGATGGACTGGATCCGCAGATTCTGGAAAGCCACCGGCTGACCCAAGCAAAAACCTTCCTGGCAGGCGGGTGGCTTCCAGCGCAACCTTTGCCTGTGTGTTTTGCTGGCAGGTCTCAAGCCTGCACAGCTCCAAGAAATATTCCGGTTTCAGTGATTTGGCCTTTTTTAGCAGAAATCTGTTCCATCTAAGAACTCCTACCCAACTCCGGTGTACTCACAGAGATTTAGAGGTGACTTCTGATGAAATGAGGGAAGAATTGGGCTTGCAGATTTATAATTAGCTGCTTTGTTGCAGAACATGTGACCCCAAGGTCTGCAGACTGGGAGAGAAAGTTCCTCAACGGCAAATTTTGTGTGGAAGGTTTGTACCTTCCCTCTGCCACTGGTCTGGGTCAAACACAGCATGCAGGGTTAAATAAATAGTTTATCTATTTTGGTACTGGCGATTCAGATCTTACATTTATTAGATCTCAAAAACAAACCGAGTCCCCAAATTCATACAAAATATTTCAAACATCTCTATTTCACAAAGAAGCAAAGGAAAGAAGCAACCATGTTTCTTCTTCCACACAGATCATCTTCAAAAAGTTTTGGTTTAAATTTTTCCTACAAAGTCTACTCGTTTTTTCTTCATCTTCTCTTAAAGTCATTTTGTCTGACAGATGTCACCAGGGCTCAAAAAGTCACTTGGGCAAATAAGGAAATCATATTTCATGAAGTATGTGCTTTTCTTGCTTTTCTTTTTAGTAATTCCAACAATACCAAATTCCTCATCCCTGAGACTCAAGTATAGCCCATAGCAGAGGGTTCACATTCAAACAACAACCCACCATTCACAAACTAACACAGAATGTCTATCAGATTTCACTAGGGACCTCCATATGGTGATGAAATTTATTCAGAGACATGTTTAGGTTCTGCAGTTATAGACACCAACCCTGAGAGAAACTCAGATTTTTAAAGCTTAGCTGGGAACTTAGCAATGCAGCTCCTTCTGAAATAAGTAGGTATTATTTGACTTAAAAAATCTCAGTCCTACTGGAACTCCGGCAAAGTCCTGTATCCTGCATGTTTATTGCTCAGCTAAATTAAGAATAAGCTTTAATTTCTTTCAGCCTTTTGAGTCTCCAGCACTTCACTGCAACAATTTCCCAAGGCATAATTGTTCAGACAGTAACTGTGCTGTAACATCCTGAGATGGACATGTCTTCTCCAGTCAGTGGTAATGTTTTTAACTTGTAAGTTGTTCAGTGGATTTCATTTTCAAAAAGTGATAATAGTGAATTCATGTGCCCCAGTCCTTTGAAGTATGTAACAAATGTACTTTTTTTATTATGGTACAGGTGTGAAGTTTGCTTGCATTGTCCAAAGCAAATAACACTCTGGATATGTTCTATTTTTATTCCTTGATGTTTGAAAAATAGATTGATTTTTTTCTCTCATTTTTGCCTTTCTATGTACAGAAATTGAGTTTTTTTTTTCCCTGTATTTTTCCCTTCAGACAGCATATTTTCCTAATAGAACTCCCCTCCCCCAAAACACAATGTGCTCTTCTGATTTACCAGCTCTAGCATTTTCTCAACAATCATGTGAGCAAGAGCAAGGACTGAATATTTTTAGACACTAGAACTAAGCAGATGGCAAAGGATGTAGAAGATCAATAGCTCTAGTTTTTGTAAAGTTTACAGCTCTGCTTATTCCAGTGCATTTTAAAATGCAATGAGAAGAATATAAAATTTCAGAGAATGAAATGAGAGAAAACTGACTTGATCTGCGTGACTACGAAGCTACGTTTTTCAATCAGTTCTTTGAAAGCAAGCTCTGCACTTAACTCCAGCTGTACCTGCACGCTCTCCCTTTGCTGATTTGATTGTAGTCGTGTGGCAGTTTGGTGAGAGGTCTTGGACAGATGTGTGTTCATCTGGCATTTTCCAAGTCTGTTTGTGTGGTCAAACTGGAAAGGTTTGGAGTAGCAGAAAGTCACCTCATTAGGAACCAGGAATAGCACCATCTGCTTCAGGTGACTAAGCACACTTCGAAAAGAGACATTGTCTCCTTTCAGCTTGAACCCCAGGAAGGCTAGGGTTTTGTAGCTCATTTTTGAATAGAGGCTTTGCAGAGGAGTAGAAAACCAGCAGCAGTATGAACAGAGTTTCTATTACCACTTTGGGAGCCTGAGGACTTCACTGAAACCCAGTGGATCAGACAGCTACCCAAAAGCTGAAATGCTGAAACATCCAGTGCAATGCTGAAAATGGGATCTCCTGGTACAAAGTAAGGGCACTGAACCGGGGAAAGTAGGGACCTTGCGTGAGTCACTCCATCATCCTGCACCCACTTCTGAGCTGCAAACAGGGGCAGCTCAGCTGCACCTTCTACCTCCTCTCTCTCCGCAAATGGCAGCACTCATGCACCAGGCACTGGGTCAGTGGTCATGCAACACATGTGAATATTCACCATTACTCACCTGCTCACATTTAGGAGAAATAGAAAAGCTAATCATCAGACCATAAGTTGACCATAAGTGGTCTTAAGAGGCAAACAAAATTCCTCCGAGGTCACATATGTGATTCACATTTAGAAGCATGTTCCTGGACACTGTCTCACCTGTTTGTGCAGTTACGGACTAGGCACATACTGACCCTCAGCAGTATTTTCTGCAAGTGTGTTGTGGAAAGCCAAGTATCAGAGACAAAAATGATGACAAGCAAGAAGGTCCTGCCTGAGCTTTGCGTCTGTAGCTGCTGCTCTTCCCAGCCCAGCTGCTTCCCCACTGCTGTTCCTCGGTAGGACCTCCCGTAGGGTCCTGACGACGAGGAGCTAATCTGGACGCCCTTCACTCATTGTGCTGAGCTTGGAATGGACCAGTCCCTAAAAGCAGGAAAAAACGATGGTCTCCCACAGCTGCACCAAACATGATGAAAAGAAAAAAAAAAGGCGTTTTGTTCTAAATAGCCATAAGGCAGCTGAGATTTTTGGGGTATTTTTAGGACTCGCGACATCCCAGCACTCTTTATGCTGGGTGCTGGCGAGCTGCTGGCAATGTTCCTCTCACACCCTTTCCCAAGAGCTACGGAGGAATTCCTAACGTCCAGACAGGTCTTCACCACCCAAAAGGGGTCCCTGCTAAATGTCTCCATGCTCTCCCCAGCAGCTGTCCCTTCCCCTCGAACCGTGTCCGTCTTGGAGCCAGGCCAAAACCTACGTGCGGGAGCTGTTTCCTCCTCCAACCTTCTGGACCCTAGGCAAAAGAGCTACTAAATGAGCCGTACTGACACCAATACTGCAATCAATTTGTTAATAAGGATCAGAGACAGCCTCTGCTGCTGGGAGGAGGAGGAGGAGAGGGGGAAGGAGATCATTATTTTTAATTTAAATAAATCAATATGTTACTAGAGGAAAGGATGCGACTCACACAAGGATGATGGAAGGAGGAAGGCAAATGAGTACAGCTCTTTTTTTGTGGAGGGGGCAACATGCTCTTCATTAGATTGGGTTTAAAAAAAAAGTAATTATTTAATATAAAAAGAGTAGGAGGAGACAATTTTTAAAGTCCAGTAATAGCAAATAACTAATTATATTCGTCTGAGACTCAGGAGCATGCCTGGCTCTTTTCTTCCTTTAAAACAAATTAAAGAAAAAGGAAAGCTTGATTCCCAGGAGGGCTTATCTAAGGCCTCTCATCTCTAACACACTTCTGAGAGGACAGGGAAAATATCTTTTATCACTTAAATCTCCCTGAAATTTAAGACCAGCTGGGATTTTTTTTTTATGTGGATATGATTCATTAAATTCATATCATTCCAAAGAAACCTTCCTGCCGGTTTATCTTTGCCACTGCACTCATCTCTCCAGAAAAGCACAGTTTCCTGAATGTTGTCAACCTGGGCAGTCTGGATTTTTGGCTGACAGTTACATTTCATTCGGAAAGTATGGAACTGGCCCCGCGTTCGCCTTTTCAGGGAGCTGGTGTGTGCAAGCCATTTGCTAAGTCAACTTTTTCCCCTCTGCTGAGACAATAGGAAAATCCTGCACCAACCTCCCAGCTCCAGCCATTAGGCTCCGCAGTTCTGATAGACGTGGGTTGCTTTTTTTGTGTGTGCGTGTGTGTTTTTCCCTGCTACGTTTCAATATTTATATATTGTACTTTGGGGCTTAGTGCCTTTGATCAGGTATGGTTGCGGGAGTTCTGAAGGCGCCGCTCCGAGCGCCGCTTCAGAGAGGAGCCGCATCCAGACTCCGCTGGGATCAAATGCAGCGAGTTTGTATTCCAGTCGGCCTCAGAGCAGCTTCGCAGCGCACGGAGGCATTCGCCGACGAGGAGAGTTAATATCCTGCCGGAGCGAGCGGCCCATGGAGCGCTCGGAGCTGCGTTTCCGAGCTGCTTTAAGCGGCGATGGCATCGTGCGCTTTACATAATGAGCTCCTCGTATAGAGGGCCACAAAAGTTACTAGGGAGACAGGCGGTCTGGAGCTAAGGAAAAACAAAAGGGAAGTTCATGTGGCAAAATCGCTGCTGGCGGGCTCTGTCTCGGAGCGACGCGGAGGGCAGCGTGGGGGCCACGGAGCCCGGGATGCTCCGGCTGGGGGGCGCTCGGAGCCTGCTGCTCCCACCTCCGTCCGAGAAATAGCCGGATGGGAGACACGGGCTGCAGCCTTTAGGAAGGAGAATCTGTAGAGGAGCGGACAGTGATTTTTTCCTTTTTTTTCCTTTTTTTTTTTTTCTCTCAGATTTTTCCTTTTTTTCTCAGCACGCTGGCTTTTGAGAAGGTTTGGGTGCATCGGCTGAAAATGAGAAACTGCCCCCGAACTTTATGGTTTGAGTTTTTCTTTCCCTAAAGCGGTATCTGAGCAAATGCAGCTTTTGTGTTTCACTGAGTAAAAGTACCGGTTTTCATACGCTCTACTTTGCTCTAGATGAGTTCACAACTTCCATATATTTTATTTCTATTTATCACTTAAAGATTTACAGTTATATTGTAAATTCCACTCATGCAGATCCTCTTCTGTTAGTAAAGAGTGTATTAGCTGGTTTAGACATAGCCTTAGACCTTAGGTCCAAATTCAGGGCTTTTTCTGCATTTCCAAAAATCCTCACAGACCTCCACTACCCTGAACATGGAAAAAAAACACCAGCTCCTCTCACCAGATTCCTGCAGGACCCCTCAGATCTGAACTAGGTTATGAGGTGTAAACTCTGCCTTTAAATTCAAGCCAAGTTAACAGTTTGGATCCTGCAGTTACAATTTGGAGGCATCATCAGCATTTAGGGGCCAGATTCAAATCGGAATCACCAGCAAGAGTTCAGACTCACCAGACTTATACTGGATTTCCAGCCACCAAACACGATACAGCTCTCTCTGTAGGTTTCCAAATGCAGCCAGTAACAAAACACCAGCAGCCTTCACTAAATATTCATGGATTATTTTTTTTAAAAGCCCTAAAAAAACTAGAAAAAAGAATCCTGCTATAACAGCCCCCCAGAAAATAAACAAGTAAAGCCCTGTACTTATTCAATAGTGGTTTTATCTTTAGGACCTCATATCATCATCATAGGAACAGTTTTAGCAGTGGGGAGTATTTTGCTGCCTTTGGATTGGCATTATAGTAACAAGCTGTCCAGGTAATAACAAATCTGTCTGTTGAAACTCTCCGAGTCGTTTATGTTAAATAATCATCACTATATAAACTTGTTGTAATTGTAAGATCTTTGGAGTAGCGACCTTCCGTTTTTTACGGTGTGCTGGCATAAGAGCTTTCAAACTGCATAAATGTTTTGAGCCTCCTCTTCGTAGCTTCTGACCACTTGTATAACATAATTATTAAATCATTGTATACATCATTTTATACGTATCTAAACACACAGGCAAACAGGTATTTGTGTGTCTGTGTATAATGTGTATACATATAAAACCATCATGCTATTAATACATAGCAATATTTGGGACTGCTGTGTTTTAAGCACATGATTTAAAGGAATTTCTTTAAGATAGATTCAGTAAATACATAAATAAAATAGATTATGAAAGCCTACATTGGTATCAGGTGCTTTCTATTAAGAAAAGCACCATGAAAAAAAGTATTAGCAGCTAAACCTAATTATTGGTGATGAAAGTCATTTCATTTCAAACATCCTATTAACTAAAATCCATACATAGAAATTATTGGCTGCTTGCACCAATCCCCATTATAAAACCCAGTGAAATCCCTTTGCAAAAAAAAGGGAAGACTACAGCTTAAACCTTAAGTACTTCGATAAAAATATAAGATCAGTTTCATCCCAAAGTACAAATCCCAATCTCCATCTAAAACTGCCTGACCCTAAAATATATTCAGAGCTTGTTCTAATCACAGGAGATGTATTCTGAATAGGACAGCCCTCTATCATCTGCTAAGTCTCTTTAAGTCATCGTTTTCACTATATCTGAAAAATTAATTCCTTTTCAGAAATATTCTCATCTTCTACTAAAAGAAAAAAAAAAGCTTTTTGATGCAGAGTGACAGGATTATGAAGTGACCCTTCAGGTCAGAAGGAGACTTTTCCTTTTCTCATCAAGGAAATCAATTTCTAAGTCCAAGTCTCTTAAAATAATATATTCTTGTGGCACGCATACAGCTTTTTTTGATCTGCTATGAAAAGAATAAGAGGTAAAGAGGATCAGGGGTGGCGATGGAATATTATAATCTGCCACACTCACACATCAGCCTTTCACTAAGTAATTCCAGATAAATTGAGGATTTACATATTTAAGATTAAATGGGGAAAGAGTAGCGATGCATAAATAGAAGAATACAAAGATACAATTTGGGGAAGTTAACTCTTAAAAACTTAATGTCACTTGATATTCGGTACCCTTCCCCGTCCCACCCCACCTTTTTTAAACCGCATAATGTTTATTAGGAAATAAACAGGATAATCTCTCTTAGATCTACCGAGCACAAACACAGATGCCTTAGGGTTTCTCTCCTCCACCCCTCCCACCTTCAGCACTGAAAAAATACCAATTACCATGACAAGAAACAGTTAAATGCCTCCAAAGACGCATACACGCAGCAGATGGAAAACAGGAGGAAACCAGCTGGAAGTGTGTTTCCCTTAGAACTGTTTTTAACAGCCTGTGCACAAATAATGTCTCACTAATACGCAGATAAAAATAAAACATAAATATTTAAAAGGTGACTGGTCAAAGCAACAAGACAGCATTCGGTTTGGGAACTTTCCCTTTTCTGGTGCCCTTGGTGTCCCTACCCTGGTTAGGGGTTCAGAGGCATCTGGACCTACGCTGTGATTCGGGGAAAGTAACTTCAACACGGAGCTCTGGTGACAGCACTAGCCTTTGGGTACTGTTATTTCTAAGGTACATGCTCTTGCTTTTTTTTTTTTTTTTGTTACTCACCTGTTCAGCCTTTGTGTTTTGTTCAGCTTCCTGAGCTCCTGCTCAGAGCTCCCTGGAGCAGCCCCAGCATGATGTCCCCAGCCAAGTGCCCGGAGCAGGACACGGAGGCCAACCTTAGCAAAAACGACTCGTCCTGCTGGGTGAGCCACCAGAACTCTTTTCTGGAAAATACTAAGCACTAATTTTCTGATAATCAGAATATTTTAAAATGTCCCACATTAGTAATCTCAGATCCCTGTAATTCATATTTATGACCTAACATCTTAGCTTGACCTCCAAGTTTGTACAACATGCAGGCTCCCCTGTACCCCCACGGCCGAGCCCCTAGAGACAGCAAAGGCAGCCGTGATGAGGAGGGAGGGATGGAAACGTCCCTTCCTTGCTGCAGCAATGCAAGAGATGCAGGGAAAAGCCCTGACCTCTGCTTCTAAGTGTGAAAAGAATCTTCCAACAGTATAACTAAGACAAAGGCAGTTGCAAGCGAAAGTGCAAATGGGATATTCTTCCATAGGTTCCCTGAGACAGGAGCATCGGTGATATATCCTGCTTGTCATATCTTTGATCTTAACAACTTTATTATCACCTAGAACTATTTTAAGTTGTGTAAGTGAGTTGGCTGATGCTTATTTACATGTCTTCCTAACCAGTCCCTTCTCCACTGAGTTTCATTAGGCATCACTCTTGCACTAGTCAGGAATTCAGTGAAGCAGATCCTTAGCTCCTATTAATTGCTCTAAATCCATCTATTTCAAAGAATTGGATCTATACTTACAGTGCCCAGATATCTGACCCAGTTTCACTTCTCTGCGCTAAGTTCTCTCCTGGTGCAAGAACAGATGTATCCACTCTCAGCTCTGCTTCTGAAGCTTTAAGTAATTCCACACTTCACTGAGAATGCAAGAAATTGGGATTCTTTAGGGGACCAAAAAAAAGACAAAAAAAGAACATACTAGTGAAAGAAGTTGGAAGCTCTGGAACACAATGCAGAGAACTAATAGCATATTGTGCAGGTCCACTCAAAGCCAGGAAGAGGCAGAAAACCATCCCATGAGACATTCAGATGACAGGAAAAGCCAGTTGGTACTTGGAGGAATCTTGACTTGGATGATATGAGGACATCAGACATACTTTCAGATAACCATTAAACAATCCAGTGTGATTTGACCACAACAAGTTTTTACTGACGTGAGCCAGTAAAAGATGATGCATGCTGCCTGCATATAGTCTGTTGTTTTGAGGTAAAACTCAAGGATTTTATTTTAGTTAGATTTTTTGGACATTTTTTTCACATGCCTTCAGAACCACTAAAGGTCAGTGAGCCTTGGCCAGTATCGCTCACTGTTTAGTTACAGTTTTAGCCTGGTTGTAGACAGCAGCTGTAGCCCCTGTGTCATCACTGAGGGCAATGTGAAATAAGGCAGGGGGATAAGTAATTAATGATATTCGAGTCAAAGTCGGAGGGAGAATGGTTTTACTCAGGTACAAGGGTCTGCAGCTAAGGAGAATTTTTCAAAAATGTGAGCTATTAAAATTCTGGCAGCCCATCATTTGTTTTCACCACAATAATAAACATAATTTTAAACTTTTTTTTTTAAAGTGATTGATTTTCATGTTAAAATTTACACAGAAAGAAAGATCTGTTTCCTCTGATGTTTCTTTCCCTCTGTGAATGAACCATAGCTTTTTGTGTTTTTATTTTTGTACTGCCATATTTATACCTAACACCTTCAAACACATATTATTTTAGAGATCTGATACCATCTAGTGTTATTGCTGGCTGTTCACATCTTACACTTATCAAGTAACCACAGTCAGCAGCGTGTCAGAGTTCATCATTTCATCACGTCAGTAGTGAAACAAAACCTGCTTCCCCACCCAGTATCTATATTTACACACCCCACAGGTGGGTGGCGAAATTTGCAGTTCATCTAGGAAATTTATTCCCTTTTAGTCTCTGGAAATAAGCTTATCTGTACATATCCCTATCATTACCATCTACTGTTTCACCACTCTGATTTCTTTCAGCCACTGTAGCAAGTAAGCTAGAGATTTCTAATATTTCTAATATAAAAAAAATACATTTATTTGTAAGCCGTAGTTCAGTGTTGGGTCCAGTGAGGTCAAGGGTACAATGACTTTGAAGTGACCAACGATTCGTGCTGTTGTTCTCTGAATTAGATGGGATTTTAATTTGCAGTCAGTAGTGACTGGCACAGAGTTCTCCTAAATATCTGTAGTTACTAAAAGCTAGTGCTTTCCAGGAGGAAGATGCTCACAATATTCTATTCTATACTAAAAGAGAACAAGATCAACACAAAGAGCCAGTCTCTGTTGGACAACATGGTGTGTTCATCTGTTTGGGCACAGCGAGCTTTAAAACACAAAATATTTCTGAGCTGAAAATACATACAAATAGAGTATATTCATAAAGGTAAGAAGGAAAGAAAGAAGCGGTACAATTATAAAAGATGGTGGATTAGTATCCATGGAGACCCTTCTCTTTATTCACCCAACATGTACTGGACAATTGGTGATTTCTCTACAACATCCCAACACTGCCCTAATCTGGGCAGCCAGCAAATGCTTCTGGAGCTAAAAGGACAGTTTGGGCTACATGTTGCTTTAACTCAAGGCTTCTTTTCTGGTGTGATCCAGATGGGTTTCAGTTATGATGCTAATATCTGCAGCAAGGCCACTTGTGCAATTAGAGCTGGACAAGTGGCCACTGAGACTTTAAACTAAGAAGTGACTCAACAAACCAGAAACAGTGATCTACAGGAGGTTCATATTTACTACTGCTCCTTGCCAGCAATTTACTATCTGCAAAGGAAGTTATTCTTTAAGGATTAAGTGCTTCATCAGAAGGGAGTTGAGTATTTTGTAGTTTGGTGTAACATAAAACAATTTTTCAGCATTGCGTTTCATTTTATCACTTGTAACTGGCAGTGGGTACTAAACACTCCTACGTGCTAGAAGTGCAGTGTTCAGTGACTTTTGCACATGTTAAATGACCGGGGCTGGGAAATGCCCACCTGTTTCTTAGGAGCACTCTTTTGTAGAGCCCTTTTGATTGTACAGAAGTGTCTGGGTCAAATTTCACACCATCTGAGTGAGGTCATCTTAGAGGGAAATGCTTTTCTGCACTTCTAATAAGAATATAGCCAAAAATAAGCTACCACTAAGCCACTAAGTTTTCCAGAAAGCCTACACTCCTCCTCAGACCCCCAACCCATAAGCACAGAAATATGCATTGGTACTACCTATCTTCGAGATCTTTAAGCCAACTCAGGCCAATTATACTAGAGTAACACAGAGGTTACAAAGACAAGAAAATGTCGATAACAGAGAGGGACAGTCACAGCCTCAGGGCCAACCGTTAATGAGAATTAGCAGTGCGTGACCCTATGCCTATTATCTAGGAACAGAATAACACGAGTGCATAAGATGTGACCTCAAATGTATTTTGTCTTCCCATTCCTCGGCTTCATTTTCCCTCTACTTTCTCCCTATGTTATTCTAGATACTATTTTTCTAGCTTCTAAATTGTGCCTCTTTCCATCGCTTTTCTCATTCTCTTTCTGCCTTTTCATGTGCAACAGCTCCATCAGAAAGTTTTAAGAAAAGTGCTATCTAAAAAAAAATCTAATAACTTGGGTATCAGCTCATTTTTTTCATAAAAAATATTGAAAAATCTTATTTTCAAGTAAAAGAGGAAAAAACATCTTTTTTAAGACTTTCAAGCAAAACTGACTAAAATATGTCTTTTTGCTGTTCTCATTCTAATTAAATATACAATTTTCATGTATCTGTAGCATTTATATGACAAGGAGACTTCGAGTAAAAACTATCCTTTGACTGGATTTAGAAGTTTGTTTTCTTTTGCAGCTTCAATTTTTCTGATTGAAGTGTTGAGAAACTCTAAACCATAATGTTCTTTCATGGGAGCATAGAACTTAAATGTCATTGTCATGTACAACAACAAACATTTATAACATTTCTTTGACAACAGTGGCTCAAATTCAGCTGATATCCCAGAGTCAACAACATATAACCATTCTCTTTGCCCTTGTATCACACATAGGTTTTTAGCCACAAGTACTTTTTGTATTTAAATTAAATATGCAAACATTGCTATATACTGAAATGCTTCCCTTTGAAAGGCTCCCAGATGAACTTTAATACTTTACTAATACTTTTACTTACTTTCAGAAGGTGTCTTTATAAAGAAAATGTTAAAGTAGCTCTATTTTTATTCCTGATTCTCTATTAGCAGCTGAAATGTGAATATCCCTTTCAGTTACAGCGTGGCATCCTCAGTTATTTGAAAAGCTCTGTTCAATTCATTTTACATCATATAAATATAGAAGTTTTGTTTTACAGTCTCCTTTTATAGTACAATTTTCAGTCATGTGGGAGATGTTTACCATCAAGCTACATTTATTATAAAATTATATGAAAAGTCTGTCCCATGTGAGCATTTGGATTAAGAGTATGTTTTGGGAACAGATCTTCAAGCACACTATCCAATCCATATTCTTTGTCCTAATACTGATCTAATAAAAATAATCACAGAATTCTTAAGGGTTTGCTGCCTTTCAGTTTCTCCCCCTCAGGTGTTTTCTTCCCAGGGGACTGGTTGTTTTAAAAACAAATCTAACTGTGAATCTTGTTTTTTCCTAGAAAATCTCCAGATAAAATCACTTTGTTTTTTTTTTTCCCATCAAAGCTATTTCTTTATAACTTTGACTTTTTGTTGTTGTTCTTTTCAACCAAAGGGAGAATCTCTAAATGACTGGAACTGGAAAGGGCCGAATTACAGCTGTGCTTGGGAAACACAATCCTTTACGACGAAGCTGACAGGTCTGGTGCAGGCTCCCTACTTGTGCAGGTTGCAAGGGGCTTCCCGCCCCCAGCAAACCTCCCAGTGTTGTTTGTTGCTCTGTGCCTAGTTGTGGCCATTGGAACAGTGTGGGAATGCTCAGTATTAGCCCATACACTGTGTGTACAAGATTGAGAGAGCAAAAGGAAAAACGTGCCATTTTCCATCACTTGCAATCACTTCCAAATTTAGAAGCAAGGCATGGTCTGTGGAATAAAAGATATCACCTACCATACCCCACCTTGACTCTCTTATATCATCATGGCTACAAAAACATGAGTGTTACAGATGCAAAAGGGTGATAGTGTTTGATTTCTTAGCTATTAAGCTTGGGAAATTTCCCAGCTGCTGGGATGTATTCAGAAAGATCTGCTTAAAATTGAAGTTACACCCAGCATTGCCTGAGAGAGGGACACTCCTCTGTTGAATTGATGTAGACCCCTTCTCTCCAAGGTAAGAAGCACATTAACACGTGCTGACAGAACCTACATGGCAGCTCACAGTTTCTCAGGGCTTTCTTGACATGTTTGCATAATTGTAGTTTTTTAGACCAAAAGCGGAAAGTAAACTTCATTCATGCCTGACCCGCTGGCCTTCACAGCTGGAATGTGCTGGGAATCACTTCTGGCACCGAAAAGGTTAATTGTCTCCTGCTGTGAGGTGGGAGTCTAGAAAAGGATACCACATTTGGTGGGAATTAGAGTAAATGAGGTTTTCTTTATAGCACTGCTCATTCTCAACATGTTGAAAGGGCATTAGTTCACAGTCACTTTCTCTGGAATTATCAAATCTGCTCAGGAAGCCTTCATTAGGATATTAAACAAGACTTAATAAGTGAAAGTGATTTGCATCGCTGATAATCGTGTGCATTAATCAAGCAAGCTTCTGTCTCTCCCTCTGCAATATGTTTCATGTTCCATTGTAAAGCCTCTTTAATTCTGTAGGGCTTCTTAAAAAGGAAATGTTACATTTAGAAAGCCATTTTTAAAATGATTTACTTAGCAAAGATCACTATAAATAATGTTCAACTCACTCCTCAGCTTTAACCATCAATATAATTAATACTGAGGGGCTTGTATCAGGGATATGGACCAGATGTGTTCCCATTTATCAGATATAGATTGCACTTACTCTAATAAATGTGTTTTCATCCCGAATAACTTTTGAGACCAAATAACTGCATGTGGCATTTTAATTTGAAGTCACAGTTTTAAGCTAAGGCATTTATTTCTCATGCCATGGGAGACCGTGGACCCTTTCACTATATCATTCCACATGCCAGAGGAGCATCCACAGGTCTTAATGAAATTGTGTGGCAAATATCCCCTGCTGCTCAGTAATTCCAAGGTAACTTTGGATGATCTACTCTTAAAGCATGATGCTCATCACACAGTCTTTTCTACTTGCTGCAGCCAGCTATCATGGGGTAATTAATACCTTGCACTGCTCCAGGTCTTTTTCACCAGGACCTCGCACCACGTGTAAATAGATTTATGAATTTCAGAACACCTGCCATGACAAAAATTTTGGAAATAGGCAAACTCATACTGAAGGAGAAGTCTTCTGCCTATACAATCAAATTTTGAAGAAAGCAGAATTAGGCCTCTGAAAGGCAAAGTTCATACTCTGCTGCTCCAGGCACCTGAGTGACTGGCACCAGTCCTGGCCGCTTCCTCGGGCAAGACCCTACAAACATCTGCAGGGCTCTACAGGCACCCAAAGTTCACCTGGATATGCCAAGGCACAAGGATATTTCTGTCATGAAAAACAACATCAGTCTTACTGCTTTTCAACAAATGACTCCCCAAAGACACCTTTTCACCAGAGCTGGCAATTATTGGCAAAAATTTGACAAAATGAAAACTTCATTACTGTATGTAGTGCAACAGTTGGGACGCGCAGTGACGATGGTTGGTAAATACAACACGAGCCAACACTGTACTATAAAAAAGGCACCTCAGGGTAAAGAAAAGGAACACGGCATCTAAACAAGTTCATCCGTGAGAGTGACCTCCTACCAGCTGTTGCGATCTGGCACAAAGAGTTGTCCAGGTATTTATTCAGATTGCTGGACTGGGGCTAGGCAAGTGGGACCGTGAGAATGATACACCTCTCCTTCTGGTTCTGGAGAAGATAGGGAGGTGGAATGACCTCAAGCCCGTGGGAGTGGAAGGTTCACTTTTTCAGTGACCATGATAAGGGTAGAGATTCAGTCTATTCCCAGGGAGGAGCGGTCACTTCTTGCTGCACATACTTTTAAAAATTGTCTCTACTCCATTTCGTGCCATTTACGTTCTCCTGAGACCTTAAAGCATGACTCAAGAAACTATGTCCCAAATTAAAACCATGAACATACTTATTGCTCAAAAAAAAAAAAAAAGCAAGCTGTTTGCTGGAGATCTTGTTTGGATTCACTCAGGCTGATCATATAGCTTAAATGGAGCTAAAGAGATGATGTTTCTATAAAGTTGTGGAGACTCAATTCATTCTAATGGCCTGAAACATGAATTATGTGCCCCGCTTCACTACCTTCATGGTTCAGTAAGCTGCTATAGCTCATATGAAACCATTTATCTGCAGGGAGAATGGTGTTATTCCCTGCTTATTGCCAATTTCCTTTCATTTGTATGTATGTAAGTGTGTGTGTGTGGTGTTTTCCAGATATCAGGTGTGGAGCTTCAAAGGTCTATCTGGAGAGATTTCTTTGTTTTCTGGAGCACACCTGAGAAGATCATCACCCCACCATTCCTTTCTGTGTTTAGTTCCAATGTTTATGGTTAGACCATTCACATAGATGAGAGACATGAGCTTTGAAATCACTTAGGTGGATTTCTTCTAATGATAAACAAGTGGGGAAAAGACTTTGGTGTCCACTAATAGGTTCACAAAGGCAACCTAACTGCAGTGCAAAAGTATACAGTTTTCAAACCAGAAGCATGAAGCTCACAAACGAGCACTCTGATTTTTCCAGTGCATGTGATCACTGATGTTTGAAGCTTCACCGCGTGTCTTGGAGCTGCGCTGGAGGTCACTGCAGCGCAGCGAACAAATACAGTGCTGTGTGAAGATACCCACACTGGTACTAATTGATGACATGCAGTTTCTCCACACGGCATTGCACTGCGCCATGTGCACATAGTCTAAACCCATGTTGAGGGGGGTGTGTATCTGGGACTCCTGGAAAAGTCAGCTTTGGGCAAAGGCACTCTCCATTGAGCTCTGACAATAGAAAAATTTGAGGTGGTGGTAATGGTATCCCTCTATTCTGGATTATTATTGCCAACTGTATCAGCCTTAGAGCTGCCACTCCTGGGACCGTGTGATTTGCTGAGAAGCTGTACTCTCATTTAATAATAAAAAGGTAATTTCCATCAATGATGCAGAGGAAAGCTTGGAAGCATGACCAGGATATGTTCTAAAACCTTCCTTCTCCTGCCAAAAAAAAATCCCTCAGAGATAATAAAAGGAGCCTAAAAGGTATTATTTTTAATCTTCCAATATTTAAGCCAATGACATAATTCTATGTGCTGCAGAATCTTATGATTTTTGAGTGCTCAGAAGTATTAATAATGCAGCCTAAACCAGATATTTGTAAAAAGACAGCTCTAAATAGCATAGAGGGGAGGCACATGAGGCCTTCAACACAGCATAGCAAGGTTGAGAAAGGAAGGAGTGGGAAGGATGGATAAAGACCCTAAAATCCATAGGTAATACAGATATCAGATAGACTTCTATATGACCCGATTGGACCACTTGTCCAAATATAGGCTCTGATCCTATCTTCATTGCCCCTGACTTGGGTATTTCACACTCTGAAAGAAAGATTACACTCTAGAGAAAAATACTTACAGCTGGAGGAAGATTTGGATGTGGCACTTCCACATCCAAAGCAGGTGGGGGGAGAACAGGGAAGAGGGGCTCAGCTCAGAGCCTGAGGACAAGTCTAGCCAAAAGTTTTTTAACAAAATAGAAGGGATCCTACACACAAATAAGGAGGGATCTAGTTACGCTTATATTTAGTGGGAGGAAAAGACCCCAGAAAACTCTGGCCTTTGAAACATAGCAGAAATCATGGAAGTTGATTGAGCTAATGTAATTGAAGCACCCGGACTGCGGCAGCATCCTTGTACATCACCTGTGCAGGCCATGCAATTAGCTATAAACCACAGTGATTGCTCTCAGGAATAATAACAAGCACTCAGTGATACAGAGCCTGACTCTGGTGATGATAGGGAAGCAATTACTAGAGGAAATCCTTTTATTGTTTTGTGCAAGCTTCACCATGGATTCCCCCAGCCACCAGCTTTCTTACCATTAGTCATTAATTGATTGCTGAGCCCTGTTTCATGGCCCAGTTGCAGTGGAAACCTCTCCCACAAACTGACTTTGCTAGAAACCCTGCTCCTCTCCCCAGAGGCACCTTCAGAAACCAACAGTAGACAATAGCTCACTGGTAATTTCTATAATGATGTGCCAGTGGGACTAAGATACTTGCCTTCCTGCTAGAGGCACTTGGATAACCTGTCAGTGTCTGTTATGTTACCATGTCATATCATATTTTATATGACACTGCCTACAGGGTTGCATATATGGAGTTTCATGATCCCCTTTCTTGTGGTGATAGGCAGATTGTATGGAACAAAATATATATACATATATGTATATTTTACAAATTCTGTGATTAAAAAACAAAACTATTTGCATTTAAAATAATAAAACCAAACTCAAACAAGGACTTTGCTTTTGGTCTGATGTGTGCAGTATCATGACAAGAAATGCACCTGCTGTCCTTCACAGTGAACCATCCCAGGGATCCAGCAGCCACATAAAATTGGATTCTGGCAGAGTGACTAACTCATTTGTACTCATCTTTTTCTGTCATTTGCTTTGTGACCTGCTTAGCAAAGTCCTCTTGGCAAAGCTGACATTACCTTCTAAATCTACTGGTCTTTGTTTTTCCCACCAAGTCTCACCACTGTCACATCCAACAACCTCAGAGTTGATGGTAAAAAGTATTGGAGTAGGAGAAAAACAGACTAACCAGTCCATGCAAATAATACTCAGCTGAAGTAAGTTCATTAGTAGGAATGATACTTACACTTTGAAGCAATAACACTGAAGGAAAATTGTGGCAATCAGTTCAAAGCAGAAGAGTGCTCTCCTGTAACAGTACCTTCATATAACAGCAACTGGATATTTCTGTTGGAGAAGGACTATGCACATACAGAGAGAAATATAAAAGGAAAAAGGAAAGAAAAACAATGCTGTTGTCCTTTTGGTTTGGTATATCTGGGCTATATATCTTATTTAAGGAAAACACAAATATCAGTAAGGACTAATTAAAAATTATTAACATTGTAGGCAGAAGTCTGAACTGCTTTCTCATCTAACAGTCTTAAAGTCTTAAAGCCTTTTATAGATGGGAATTAATTTAGCCATATTTATAAGAAAGCTCATCTCTGTTATATCCTTAAAGAGATGAGGATAACCTAAAATACATTCAAGCTGCAAGATGCCTGTGACAGTGACAGAGCCGAGGATGGAACCAAAGAGCTATAAATCCCAAATCTCTGACAAATACTTAACACTTCCTGTCAAATGAGAAGAAGTCTAATTTTCCAGCATTACATTACTTTCTGGACTGCGTAATGTCTTGCTGGTCAGCAATGAGTTGTTCAAGCTCCAAGCTAAATGATGTCCATCATAGCGTCTCCCACCAAAGAAAAATGCTCATTTCAAAATTTATTTTATTACAAAACAACACAACAGAAAAGACTTCTTAAATGAAGCTATAAAACATTTTTTTCCACATCCTTCTGCATCTCCCTTTTCTACGGATCAGAATGACAGGAACCAGATGCTAACCCAGAAAGGACATTGTTCCACCTGCAACATCTGGTTTTCTGGCAAGACCTATGGGAAGCTTAAAAGTTGCATCTCTGCCTCTCACATGGTAAAGCTGCTGGTCGAATGCTTTATCTTGCTGGATGCAATTTTCCTTTGTTTCCACTATAATTCTGAGGAACTGATGTATTTGTATCCATTTTGAATAAGGTTCTGTACCAATGCCACATTTGATCTCTAGGCAGATCCTTTTATTTCCTCATCTATGTTCTCTGCTTTACTTCATGCACTAGCTTTACTGCTGCTCACAGTATTTTTTTTCCCTACATGAAGTTAAACACCCAGGCTCTCAGTCACACAAAACCACATAGAAATTAAATGAATAACACTTTTCTCCGTATTTCTCCTTGTTGCAGTATGTTTTCTCTGGAGGACAGGTAGCTTCCTGTTACTTCCTGAATCATTCCTTTCTTCCATTACTCAGTCCCCATCTATCAGTTTTTCTTGCACCTCTTTGTTTATTGTAAGCATTAATTCAGGTAAGCCAAACATTAAAGTAAAGTTTGACATGATCCAGGAAAAGCCAGAAGATTGTATTAAAACCGGGCTCCACTTCAGGTGCAGGTTCTTCAGCACCAGCACCATCTATTGAGGGTAGCAACTACTTTCAGCTGTTTCCAAGCAATTTGATATCTAAGTATCAAACATCCTTGTCCATACAAAATAATGAGATAAATACAATAGTGGAAAATATATCAACCACGTATATTATCACAATAGTGTTTTGACCAGGCTCTCTGGAGGGCTCTGTGAAATGCCCTGTTAATTAATAGGAAAGTAGTAATAACTTTAACATTAATTCATTCAGGATTTAAATTCTGATTGGAAATACGCCCTGCCTTACAGCTATCAATATGATTTTTTGTGTATGCTGGAATCTGTAGAGGAGAACCTGGCTCTCACCTTTACTCGATTATTTCACTCCTCTTTCTGCACCAGGAGATACACTGAGGTGCACTTTCTTAATTATGGTATACTTGCTTTGAGATTGGTAACACCATAGTGCCCATCTTAATGTGGGCTAAGCTGACACCTAAGAATTTTTTTAAGAGCTGTTTATTTTAAGGTTCTCTATCTGTGCCAACCAAAGCCTAACGGCTACTTGAAAACAACCTAACCATGAGAGTAGGGCAAGTCATTAGTTCATAGGAAGTGATTAGTACTTTCCAGGAAGTGGTCCTGAAGATTTTGTCTCATCTATTTGCTTTAAGCACACTGGGTCAGGCTCAGATTCATGGTGGATGGACATAGACTTATTTCTTAGCAAATAAAGCCCCAGGGAGAAGGGCTCATGGCTTTGCAGAAGTTCAAGTACCAAGCTCAAGGAAAAATGGCCTACTGACAAATCATGGGAAACAAAATCAGTGAAGCCAAAACCACCGGGGATTGCACTCCTGTAACTGACAAAAACATGTGTCCCACTGCATTCCAGCTTTAGGAAAATCAGGGGGAGTAAAGCAAACCTCTATTTTTTTTAATGAATTTAGAAACTACTTTGGAATATGTGCAGTAAAGGACAGTAAACTTGTCTCTTGGAGTTTTAATGGTAGCTCCAAACTCTTAAGTCATAAATGCTGTGTTTTCCTTATCCTTTAGAAATTTGTTGACATAAAAGGTTTCAGGCATGGCTATTACATTCAGTAACACATGAAACTGCAAGTGGGGTTAAGTTCCAGTTATCCTAGGTACTGTACAAACTCAAGGTAACAGACAGTTTCTCATCAAAAGCAATAAAAAGAAAAAAAGACACACAGAAAGTGGCAATGGAAAGAGAAGCACAGAGGTGAAGTGACTTATTAAGGTTACAAAGCAGAGCTAAGAGTAGAAAACAGCTCTACTCATGCCTTTTTAAGTACCTACTACAAGAAGCCATAGGTATCTTTCAGTGTTTCCAGGCAGACACCCAGTGTTTGCTACTCTCAAATGGATGCCTTCAGTTCATCTTTCTAAAAAAACAAAGTCCTTGGACCATACTGCACAGTTGCCACTGTGATTTACAATTATAAACAGCTATAAGTGAGTTTGAACTCATTTATTCTTTTTTATTTAACCCATCTCACATGTTTGCTTAGTTGACTGCTTAGGAGTATGAGCACATGATCCTCATTTCTCCTATGATTTGCAAGATTCATTTCTCCTGTGATCCATAAAGACCATCTTTTGCTTTACAATACGGCATCCATGGCCAAACAAGCACATGGGGAGAATCAGTGTATTAGGCCATGATGCCTTTTGAGCATTCAGAAATAACCTGGCAAGATAAAGCACTGCTCAACTGACAGCTCGTATCATGTGATAACCCAACATAACCCAACACAATCTGCAAAGCTTGGAAACAAACACCAGAGTCACTGTCTCAACATAGGAGCATCAATGCGAAGTTACCTACAGCAATCTCAAGTGATGAATGTCTACATTGCTTGAGTCAAGAAGGAAATAAGAACTGAATATGATCTGAAAGCAATATCTTTCATGGGAATCTATGCATCTTCTCCTCTTTCAACAGGACAAAAGCCAACCAGAGGTTCAAAATATTGAGACTCTCAGACTGATAGGAAAGAAGAACCTAATTCCACTCATTTGACCCATAAGATATGGGTATTTCTGGTTATGAAAAGTTCACAGGAAAATTAAATTCCTGATGGGTGGAAGTATAAGACTGAACAAATAGACACTGTTGATATGTGTGTACTAATACATAATTTTGAGACGCCTGAGGAGAAACGCTCATAACTCTACTAGATCCTGCACTCACAGATTAACTTTCTGGGTCTTGTCCTGATGTCAAGGAGAAACCCTATCCCTGTTGTTCCAGTCACAACAATTGCTTGCCTCCCCTAGTTCTTCCAGAAGTACAAGGCACCTTCTTCTCCTAAGTTGTCTAAATGGCCAGAATACTGAAGTAAAACTCAGGGAAACTGTTGCCAGACTTCACCTGGCTTGCTGAAACTTCTCTTCCAGATTGGAATTTCTGTGTACCAAAAGCACATCTGATTTTCCAAGCTGTCCTAGAAGCAGATCTTCTTCTTCCAAATCTTGCCCCTCTCCCATTGCATTCTGCACACTTTCACCTGTCGCAGATATTTTGTCTAGCAGAAGGGTATCACAAAAGAAATGCAGTAACCACTGAGAAGAAGAATCACTGTGTACATGAGAGTCCTTTTCCCGATATGATTGGTATCTGTGAGATTCACTAACTCTTCCATTAATCTTGCCCATCACATCATGCTCTGCAATATTTTGGAAAGATCGTGAGGAACAACTTAAGAGCGAGGAAGTGAGCAGGTACCAGTAA
This sequence comes from Crypturellus undulatus, assembly GCA_013389825.1. Taxonomy (NCBI): domain Eukaryota; kingdom Metazoa; phylum Chordata; class Aves; order Tinamiformes; family Tinamidae; genus Crypturellus; species Crypturellus undulatus. Next base: position 2,472,565 of record VWPW01004614.1, on the reverse strand, counting down.
GCTTACACAGGGTAGAAGATATGGCCAACAGATGTGTGAGAGACATCTGGAAATAAGACATCCAAAAAAGGTGAATTCAAATTTCCTCTAAAGTTCACAGTCTGAAGTGCCTGTTAAGCATGGACAAATGAGTCTCTCCATGCTGCAGATTTTTGGTCTGGTCTTAATCACCTTGCACAGCTTTGCAAATACACCTCTCCTATTCTGCATTTTTAAATTATAGATAATTCTTTCTCTTGAGCCCTGTCATGTTGTGGTCCAGAAAGACTTACTATTTCTTTCCGTATATATGATTTTATGATTTGTCCTGCCCCATCTACTGCAATTTTGTAGTTCCTTAATGATGGGAAACCTAGGCTGAAATTTTCAATAGTGTCAAGAACCAAAAAAGGAGAAAACTTTGTGAAGTAAACAGGATCTGTGTGTGTGCTCAGCAACTTTGAAAACCAGGCTCTCTCGTACTTAGCCATCAAAATGATTGGCACTAGGCATATCCCTAGACAGTGTGATCTATATAAAAGTATTCCTCTTTCAAAATCTTGTCACTAATTTCAAATCACATTCCTTCAAACCCCTGTCAAAAGTAGTATATTAAATTTATACATAATCCAGACCAGTTTCTCTACAGAAGAACAGTTTAATTCACCTAGTTCAACCCGCCTAGGCTATTCATATTCTCCATTCAATTAGGCCACCTCTATTTTTGATCACATCAGCACCAGAACAAACATCATTTCCCAGGTACGGTCTCAGGACTCTCACCTTTTAATGTCTCCACTCAAACTCTGCTGTTTTGATGCCTTTTTTTTGTTTTTTTCCCCCCATTCCTCTTCCTACATTTCATATCATTTTCAAAGGATTTCTTTCTAGGGTGCCTTTTGAGACTTTTCTCCACTCTCTCATGGAGTGTCTCAAGAGCCGATGGCAATTCCCCTTCTCTTCGGTCATTATCCTTTACCTTTGCATTTATGAAAACAACAGTATTCTCTTTATAAAGGCAGTGATATTGTTATTTCACAAACCACTATGAAGATTTTTTTTGTCTCTGTGGTTTTTGCTCAGGAAAAGAGAATAACAGAAGGTGACTCAACAGTGGTCAGAATTCTCTCTGTTTCAGTGGAGCTTGCTTAGGGCAGGTAGGCTTGTACAGGCACACCCATCCACACGTATATGTATTTTTAAAGCAAATTCAGTGCATCTCATAGATGGAGATCAAAAGGGCTACACTGACCTGTGACACATCTACCAGATACCCAGGAGTAAAACTTGGAATTAACCTTCAATAAATAAATGGATTATATTGCAAATAATAAGATGGCTAAATATAGGCACATTCTATGAATTAAACATTGCCTAACTTTGCATGATGCTAATTTATTTCGGCATATCTTGATGAGTGTGCTGTGGCTGTGTCCTTCCGAATGCTTCCTAATTGTCCAGTGGTTGTCCTTTATAATCCAGCTGCTGGCTAGAGTAAAACATGCAGGAATCTATGTCGACACTACACAGATACATGCACACACAGTGTATGTGGGACACAAGCCACTCTGTGTGTGGTGCAGATAGATAGATGGGGTCTATCACATAAACAAGGGTGGCTTAACTTCAACTGAGACATGGAAAAATCAGTCTATTGAACTCCTTTAGTAGTACTACTAGAGTAACTGTGTGTGAGTAATAAAATTGAAGTTTTATTTGCATTTGTAAGCAATAAAGCATTAGTAGTAGTTCTTGTACAGGGAAATGTTATCTTATTCTTAGGAGTAAATTCTAAATTCTTAGGAGTAAATCTCTGTTTTTGATCTACTGTAAAAAACAGAGGCCTCAGCCAAGACAAAAACAACCTTTACTGGGTGTTGTATAACAAAAGAAGAAGCCATCACTTCTTCCGATACAGTCTAACTGTACAAAGCAGACGACAAGAGGCAGAGAGCAAACACTCACACAGGGAACTTGCCCAGGTCATTCAGCAGGTCACTGGCAGACCTGTAGAAACGGCTGGTTTCCCAAGCCCCCTTCAGTAGACGACACCGCAACTGACCCTTCCCAGCAATGCCCACGGACGGCAGACAACCCCACGGCACCCCACGCTTGGCTCATGTCGTTGGAGCTCCTGCCGTGTGACAGGAATTCAGCTCCAGCTCCTGCCTGAAGAGAGGATGGGACGCAGGGAAGGCAAGATGGATGGCTGGGGCAGCAGGATGAACGTGCCGGGAGCCGGGGAGCTCTGCTGCAGACACTGCCACAGGCACGCAGGGCATGCACATTCCCCTAAACATCACTTGGTATTACGAGCACCTTGGTAAGTACAGAGCACGGCCATTTATAGCATGGTCAGGGCCAGATAACGTGTAACTTTGGTATAACTTTGTCCTCACATGTGCATTTCAAATAGAGGCGCGCTGGAAGCTCGGTGCTCTTTTTAGCCAGAAAGACTGTTTGATCCATAAACATGCTTTTTACTCCTTTGCTACTCTTAGAAGCCGGTGTGCGCCTCAGAACTAATTCTTGAGCGTGACTTTCAAATGCTCCGAGGGGGTCTAGAGGCTTCTTCCCCTCCACACGCTCAGAGTTTCACCACATCTGCTCTTTCCCACCTTAGAAAAGGTGCCTAAGGAAAATGTGCCAATACTTTTGTACAAGATATTGTACATATCACTGGTGTGAAGCTGACTGTTCTGCTAAAACACGTAAGTTCAGTATCTACTGCCCTCTTTGGGGTCTTAATGGACAGTTAGCTAGAAGGAACCAGAAAATCAAGAGAAGAAAATGTATCTGCTGTTGGTCACTCTTCATGGACACACAGCACCCAAGCCACAGCAGCCTAGGAAACCACCTGGATGAACCAGGCACAACATGCTCCTCTTTTTGCACCTCTCCCTAAATTCATCTGTACAAATCCTGCTCAGATTTGTCAGGCACCTATATTCATGGGCTGCTTCATGTATATCAGGGCTGGAAAGGGTTTTGTCCCTGTTGTGGAAATATGTCATTACTGCTATAATTTTTACTGTGTTTGTTTTTTCTATTCTTTTTTTTTCTATGTTTTCGTTCAACAGTCCAAATGTCAAATCTTTTGTCACTTTAAATGTGCAGGTAAGAAGATTGGCCAGTTTTGGGACACAGAAGTGGGCCTTTGAGCAAGGGGCAAACGCCACCTCAAACACACAGCCCTGGAAGGTGTGCTCAGGAAACTAGAATGGTTTTTGGAAGAAAGAGATGGGTTTTCTTTTGCTCTCCCTGGGATAAAGCTCATTATAGAAGCCTGTTTGCACCCACTCACCCCCATGTTTACTAAACCTGTACGCTGAAAGCTCAGAAAAGGAAAATAGAATGCAGAAGTATATAAAATAATAAATACTGGAAATTATGTTTAATTCATACAACAAATTACCAGAGATTACTTTTACAAGTAGCCTGCAATGTCCTTAAAAATATTCTTTAACTGAGGAAAAGTTTTCTGACCTTTGGAGGAAATGCTTGCTTCTAGCTATGACTAAAAAGAGATTTCCTTCTTTCTCTGTTGTGTTAAGAATCTTTTCTTCTTATAAAGAAGGCACCACAGTGGTTTATAACTGTCATAAAAGCCTGCAATCCTTTTGAGGTTAAGCTACTCAGCTATTCAACTTTTACTACAGAAACTTTGAAATTCAAAAAGAAAAAATAATGTAAGTTTTTGAAGGACATGTGTTGCTGTAGGTGATCCTGTTAATTAAAAGTGATTGCCTGCTAGGAAATCATACTTTAAAAAGTTTCATGAATTTATTAGAACCCTGAAGGTATCTTTGTATGCACAGGGCTTTACATGCCATTTATGCAATTTTGTTTCAGATCTGTTTAAAGCTTCACTGACGCTCCCAGAGCAGGGAACAGCACTGCTAGCATTTGTATGTATTTTGGCTAATTGAATTATGTGAAAATACATACTAATGAAGCTTTACCAGTGATGTTTGCTGAGGATAGTTTAAGTCTCATTTTCTTCTATATTAGGAGTCTTTCTGCTGTAGATTTACCTTTTTGAAAAGCACAAATTCCAAAAGCTTTTTGTGTAGAAACCAAGTCTCATTTTTTTGCCTCACTCAGTAAGTGCCTATGTGAATGTATGTATGTATGTATAGATTTAATAGAGATGAAAAGAAAATAAACAGTAAACTGTGATTTGTGATTAATATGTACCAGTTCATTATTAGGAGTCAACAATTTTATATGCAAAACTAATGAACATCTATTGTAACAATTTATTTTCTTGTTACTAGACTTACAAATTGTATTTTAATTGGTCATTATTTAATTATCCCTCTTTGCACAAATCCATCTGGGAATATTCTTATATAGAGTTTTCTTCTGCAATGCTTTGCTACCCCTTCACATTGGTATTTGAGGAAAAAAGTGATTGAGACAGAAGCGTTGTTTATTGGGTGTGGTTTTTTAATTTGAATTTTTGTGGGAAATATCAAAGCTGCAATTTATGAATCTATTTGCACTTGAGATGTACTGGGATCCAAATCCCCACACTTACTGACAGCAGGTATCTCAAATTTGTCACTACCTCACAAAAGTAATCCGCTAATTTCCTGATAAAAAAATGAGATATTTGCTGCTCACATTTCTTTTCCAGGTCACAGACATTAGAAAACTTTTTTTTTTTCTTTTCTTTCCTCTTTTTCACTTTATAGCACATTGCACAAATTAACCCAATGTGTAGTCAGCACCCTGCCTTGGTATAGCATCAAATATAGAAATGTTAAAAGGAAAAAATCCTCAGTGCCTCTTATGGGTCAAGAAAAAAAGAGCTGAGGAAAAGTAAGGGGAGATTAATGGAAATTCTCTATACATTTTGAAAAATGTATGTGCAGGTAGTTTTGCACATGTTGCAAATTTTAGATTCCAGTCTTTATAAAGCAAAGAAAAATAATTTAAAATATCTCTTTGTTTTGTAATGACTGGAATCTATTTTTTTTCCAGTCTGTTCATAAAATTTAATGGCAACATCTCTGATGACCTATCTCTTTAGAGTTTGTGTATATGGGTTTATGTGCATGCATTTCAGAGCCAAGGTTACAGGCTTGTAAGTTCTGAGTAAAATCAGAGCATGGATTAGGTTGATATATCTAGTAAGTACAGCAAGTACAGTTTGTTATGTAACGCATGAATAAGAGATAGATGCTTTTGTGAATAAAAAAACACAAGAGCTAATATTTTAGAGAGGAATACAAAGTAGAGTAAGAAAAGCAAACATACAATTTTTATCAGTCTCTTACTAATATGGCTACTGTCAATCTAGGCTGTAAAGTCTTTGAGGATTAAATAAATGTGTCGGTTCATCTGAATGACTGAGGGAATAATGTATTAATGTGCATTTCATGTGCACATTTACAAATATGAATCTGCCAAGCCAATATAAATATCTCTTCTACAGAGATTCTCCCTTTTTTTTTTTAAGGAATTATGCCTCTTTAGGTATTAGAAACAAACAGAGCTTTCCCCTCAAGCTTTAAAAGTCCCTCTTCGGCCTCCAAAGTAATCAGATAAATATTACTGACATATCAGCAAACTCATCATTAAACAATTTCTGACTCCCATCATTATAACGGCAAGATGTTTAAGGAAACTTAAATGAAGGGGAAGACTTTGTTCAGTCAGGCAGGATATGTATATATCGGGGAGGAGAGCATCTGAAAAGACTCAGCGCCTCCCAAAAAATTCTATAACTTCTGACCAACAGAAAATCAAGCCTATTTATTTTGTATTTTGTCTTGTTTCTCTGTCATATCTTTGTGCTCAGTCCTAGTATGTTGTAACTGTTCCTGCAGCAGGAGCCATGGCCAGTTCTGCTACAAGTTCCCTGCCGCCAGTACACACTCAAATACTCACCAGCTGTTTCGCTCTGAAAAGAAAAAAAAAAAAAAAAAAGACAACCTGGTGTTGTTACCAAATGCCAAGACCCTAGTTGAGATGCAGACAATGTCTCCAGACTCCCATTATGTTGCTTCAGCCCTGAGCTCTGAAGAGTATCGATAAGGGGCACAAAATAAAACAGGGAAATCAAGAGACGCTGAGTAATAGACCTTTGAATCTTTGTTATTGTTAGATTTACAAATAACGCAAACTGGTTTGGGTAGGGAAGGGAAATGAGTTTGCAATTCAGCACTGGCCTTGGTACAATATCATTTCTCATATGTGGAAAAAAGCATATTTGAACACTGAGAATCATCCTGACACAATGAAAGTGAATAAATCATGGCTGCTGTATTAAATGGTCGGCCTCTGCATACCCATGTAAAAGGGTTATCAGTGCTCATGCTAAAGTAAAGCTCATCCACCTGAGTCCAAAGTGCAGTATATGTGCATCGAAAAAGAATAGTTTTGTGTTCCCAGTATTTTCTTATTTTACAAGTTCCTCTTTTCTCTGTATTAGGTGTATTTCATCTGTTTCTATATTTTGCTTACAGCTAGTAAAAACATATGCTTTTAAGCACAGGTGAAGATTTTCATAGAAATTTTGTGTTTTGAACAGAAAGAAACTCCTGAGCTGATGGCTGATTCTTTGCGGAAATCAGTTTGCTTGTCTTTGCATGCAATTGTTCGGCTTTCTGGAAAGAATATAGGATTGCTCATTCTTAAAAATGTTACCAAACCCAAATGCTTTTAGGAAAACCTGCTCTGCTTTACTGAAAAGCAAAAAGATTTCACCCCAAATGCTCATAACTGAAACCCTTTCCTGGAAAAGATGCCTGGCACTCACCCAGCCGCAGGGCTTGGCAGTCTTCGTCCCCATCTACTGTCTGTCTCAGCAGGATGTCTGGGATTGCTGCCCCTTTTCCCAAGTCCTTGCAACATCACCGTCCCTTGTCCCTTTCCAACCATGGCATGGTATCCCCACCGCTGTGTCCTGCTAGTGCTAGCCCCTGTCGTCCCCAGAGCAACAGGCTTCAAAATGCAAAATAGCTGCAATAATCATGCTGCGGGTCAGGACATTTGGTGTAGGTGGTCGGCAGACTCAGGCGAACATCCTGCATTATTCAAGTTCACATATTCAGTGTTTCTTTACAGGGATGAAAGCTAAAAATAATATATTCAAGGGCAAGCTGTGTTTTTGCCATTCTTGCGTGACTCTGTAAATACAGGAGCTTATTGTGCCACTGCTGGACCTGGAACTTAGTCTTCCAAACACATCCTTGGCTTCAGGTAGGGTTTTTATCTGCCTGCTTTCCAATCAGACTGCCCAGTTTGGCCTGCACATAGACTGATCTGTGCCTGCACAGCAGCCCTTTGTCTGAAGTGACTTGGGTTTTGTATTTCCAAGGTAGCAACCCTAGATGGAACAATAAATACTCTTTTTCTGGCAATGTTTTTCTCCTTAAGATGGCAGCCTGCATCCCATTATTTTTAAGGTAGTCCACCGAAGCGAGTTCCCTCTTTAAAGCAAAGCTGCAAGGAAGCCAGTTCTGTATGATAGGAGTGCCTGAGCAAAACACACCACAATTTCCCACCAGGCCGATATAACAGTAGAGATTTAATCCCTTTCCAAAAGATCCATCTTCCTCGAACCCCGGCTGCAAGCAGGAGAGTAAAGGATGGGTCATCCAAAATTAAAAGAGGAGAACAGACAAGGCTCCTCGCAGCTTGCAGCCCTGATAGACCAGCCTCCCGGGCCCCGGGGGGACCAGGTGACAATGGGGTTTGATAATACTGCCCGAGTTTATTTGAGGGATGTTGACAAGCCTAATTGCTTGGCAGCTCGGAGCAGCTGTAGGGCCCCTGGCTGGTCTGGGGCGGGTATTAACTCTTGGCTTGCCTGCGGGGCTCCCGGGCGCAGCCGAAAGGCCACGCGAGGCGCCGAGCTGCGAGCGCAAGAAACGCGCCTTGAACGCCGCAGCGCCCAAGCACTCCAAGTGACTCAGAAAAACACGGGGAGGATGTAGCAGCGGCAGAAGGATGAATAATGGATTTTAAATGGATAGCAGGTCTAGAAGTGGCCTTTCTGCATGAGCTGTCTGCACATTTAAAGAAATGTGCAGCACTGTCAGTTCTTGCCATAGAAGCTTTTTCCTGTGTTATCCAGATAGCTAGTTGCCTGAAAAGAAAGACCAACCAAGGCAAAAATGCCATTACAAATCATTTCTCTCACAGAGACAATGAGTCAACTTCCCTCAGCAGTCTCTCCACCATCTATTTCTTTTTACTGAACTTTAATTTTAAAAGCAAATGGGAAGAATATATTTAATATTATGCTGAAAAACAGCAGAAGCAAATAGGGAAACATATCCCAACAAGAGCATGGTTGCTTACAAAACACAGCAGAGCTTAGCATCTGCATCATTTCCACTCTTTGTACTATCCTAGTCCTTACATATCCTGGGACCCTATCCGGGGTCATTTGCAAGTCTTAATAGCAGATACATAGTGTAGCTTGGCAGGATAAAGCAGCTGTGAGAGTTTCAACTGTGTATTTCTGGATTGTTTTAGTGGAAGTGAAGCAGTTTGCCAAACAGTGTAGTGTTCTGATATAGAAAAGAGAACATACAACTCTACAATTGTTTTAGAACACAGCAAAACCATTTCTCGTTACGTAGTAAGCGACTGATTGATACCGAAATCCCTGAATTATGTCTAAAGGTTTTGGATTAGCTTATGGCATTTCACCATTTCATGGCTAGTGCTGGCAGAAGCCTGAGCATCCAAAATGTTAGTGGAAACCAAGAAATCAGCAACTCTCAATCACTGTTATTCAATAGGGACTGCATCGTGCTAGCCACAATGTCTCACATTTCTCGATCCTGTGTCAGCTGGGAAACAATATTTTAAATTCTGTCTGCAGGGGCGGCTCTAAGTCAGCCCCCTTGGCACAACTCTGCCAGACCCTAAGGATCAGTGGGATTACTGTCCTTCAGAGAGGCCCCAGCTGTGGCATGCACTGTTATGACCTCTCCCTGCTAAATCCTCCCTACTGCTATGTTCATGGGTTGTACACCTCCCCACCTGGCCTAAACCATGGATGTCACCTCCCAGTATGTGCCAAAAGGAAACACATTTCCTTCCTTAATATTTATTCTCCTGCTTGATTTTATCCTTATTTAACTCTTTAGGGTAATATTTTGGATTCCTTCCTCCAAACTTTCTTCCTGGAAGCAAGGGTTTCAGACTTGCATCATTTGTTCCATATGTTATAAGGTTTTCATTTAAGTTCTTTTCGCTGATAACGGGCCTTCAGCAAAGGGGTTTTCAACGTGTGGGCTTTAAACTCTGGAGACTCTATGGGCTATTTCTAAGGAATGCTTAAGAAAACCAAGTCTACGGAAAAAGTTACATATTCTTTGCAAGTGTCTACACATCCACTGGAAAATTCTTCAGAGGCTGCAAGGTAGAAAATGTTGAGAGGCCTTGGGATATTTTTTCTGGGAATGCAATTCAGATATGCTTACTCAAAAGATGAGCTCTGAGAACACTGAAAGCTTCCTTTGCACAACTCATGTGACTTCTTTGTGTTCGTCATTTGGCTTGCATCAGTGAATCCCACACAATGCATCACTTCTGATAGGAATGGCCAGAAGTGCTTATATATCAATCCGCACCGTCTGCTATTCAGGGCCTGTTTTGGCCACACCTCTCTTTGGGGCAGACCTTTGGATTTTTCCTTTTGTGATTTGAAATGCTGACTTCTATTTTCTTGGCAGTGGATGAATCCTGAATACGATAGAGCTATTTTTAGCCACCCACCAACATATCAAAAACAAAAAAAAATAATTTATAACGCCTACCTATAAGCTTATATATAGGAGATAAGATTTTAGACTGCTGGGAAATTCAATTGTTTATACAGGCACCCATGGCTGAGAAGCTAATGGCTTGTTTTGCACTGAACAAAGTGAAAAATACCTTCCTATGTTTTAAATAGTGTCCACTTTCATCACTTCTATCGGGCAAGAATACTTTGTCTTTGTTTACTGGGTATCTTGTCCTCTTGAAGTGCTGAGAGGATTGATAAAAGCTAATCAGTTCCAGCATTTAAGATACAGTAAATGACACAGTTACCATCTGTGTATTAATGCACATCAAGGTGATTAATTTTATTTTCTTCCAGCTCAGTGAAAAAAAGCGCAGTAAGGTAAAAGGGGCATTGGATTCCCAATGAGCATTTTCTCCTGCATCAATATTTTTCTTCGACCTTGAGAGGGTTTCATTTTTGATTAATTTCTTTTGAATGCAACTCCTACTTCCAGGCAATCCTACGACATGCAGAGCCACCCACAAGGCATTTAGCAAGAAACGGGAGGGCCACGAGCACAGCGGTGCTGGCGCGGCTGCTGGTGCACGGCAAGGCAGGCGGCGCTACGTAGCACTGGTCCCTAAGCTGTGCGTCAAGAGCATCTTCTTCAGGTAAATATTTTGAGGCGCGATGAATTGGAAACATCTTAGGTCTGCTCAGTGACCTGTGCAGAAACCCTGTGCCTGGCCCTTTCTTCGTACATGGCTCAGAGTTGCCCATTTGGAAGTCTTGGTGTNGCAGAGCCACCCACAAGGCATTTAGCAAGAAACGGGAGGGCCACGAGCACAGCGGTGCTGGCGCGGCTGCTGGTGCACGGCAAGGCAGGCGGCGCTACGTAGCACTGGTCCCTAAGCTGTGCGTCAAGAGCATCTTCTTCAGGTAAATATTTTGAGGCGCGATGAATTGGAAACATCTTAGGTCTGCTCAGTGACCTGTGCAGAAACCCTGTGCCTGGCCCTTTCTTCATACATGTATGGGCTCAGAGTTGCCCATTTGGAAATCTTGGTGTCCATGGGCTGGCGTGGGAGATGGGACCATTGTGCCATGGCCACAGCAGCCCGCGACGGCTCAAGCGTGCGTGCACGAAGCACATGGCTGCCAGGCCTGACTGCCACCAGCAGCCCCGTCACAGACCAGCTCCTCCTGGCTGCCTCTTCCTCCACCCTGCAGCAGGAACGGGGTGCACGAGGGGCTCTCTCAGGACCACGGATTTTGGAGGCGAAGCCTGCAGGATGAAGACCTATCCCAAGCCAGGCTGGGCTCCACAGCCCCCAGTCTCTCGGAGGCCGCTGAAATAATTCGTGCCGTAGCCAGTAGATGTCAGCAAGTGATAATGAAACACGGGCCGAGGCCGGGCGCGGATTTGGGGTTGCACGCCGTGGTCAGCGGTGCGCAGAGGCCATGGGGGCCGCGGGACACCCTGGCCGTCCCCTGGAGAGCTCAGCCCGGCGAGAGGCAGCCCGGACCGCGTGCGCCTACCCGGCACGGCAGCATGGCCACGCTCTCCCGCAGTCAACTGCATGGATATGAGGTAAACCAAACAGCTCGCTGACTCTGTGGAGGACAACATTATATATCCCTTCCCCTCCTCGAGGAGCCCAAGCGTGTGTGAGGCCAGACAACCCTGGCACATTTGCTGGTGCTCTCGAAGGAAGGCCTCGCAACTACATTTGGAGTCATCCACTTTTCGCTCTGAGCTCTGCGCCTGGGAAGAGGAATAAAACCCAGTGGCCTGGAGCCAGCGGCTGAACTACCACCCTGGAGGCAAGCGGGCCAGTGCAAGGTGAACAACAGTGCCGGCTCATGTCTCCTTTGTAGCTCTTTGGGAAAATACCCACTTCCAATCACTTGCAGACACACTTAACGTTCTGTGTAACTGAGAATTGTTTTATTTCCAGCCTTTATGGAAGAAGAGCATTGATTAAAATGTAATTAAATATTTTAAATAGAAATAAAATGCATTCAAGTAGCCAAAAATTCTGGAAAAAGAAAGCCAAGTAGTCAAAAATCCAAGGGGGAAGAGCTCCCTGCACTCTAGGAGAAGCTGTTTGACTCTACTCTTGTTTGACCGGTGTTGCTTGTCTAATCCCAGTGAGATTGCACTGAGGTAAAACTGGATGTGGGGAAGGCAAATTGGACTCATAGCCAAATACAAGACTCTTAGGAAAGAGTTGAAGCCCAGTTTAAAGTGCTGTTTATATTCTGCATCTCAATTGAAATTAATTTTATGAAAAGACAAACAGTCTGGAGACCCAGCATACTAATTGAGTATATGGGTCAGGTTCTCAATATAGGTTAGCTAAGAAAATCTGACATTGGTACCAATTCTAGCATGGCTCCTTTGGTTTCATTAGCAGAGGACGTACTGCTCCTCTCAGGTATATTTCTGGGACAATTGGTAAGGATATTGTGTTATGCATATTATTCATTGAATCTGCACAGCAGACAAATATGTGTTTTGTATTGTGAAGCCCTGTGAGACTTGAGTCTTTCTACAGAAACAGTACCTGGAGTTATTAAGAGGAGGATTCAATAACTCTGATTACTGGGATTCTGCCTGTTACAAGGGCTGAAGGAACTACATGTCCATCCATCTCACTCTGGCACCAAGAGACCGAGTCTTCCTATAAGGCTCTGACCCTTGCAAATTTAAAATTATATTTGACTTGTTTTCCTCAGACTTGGCTTGTGTTTTAAGTCTCAACCATCCATGGAGAAGTCCTACTTCCATAGCTTATTGCTGTGCTTTCAATGAGCCTGTATGTTTAAGCTGGATAGCTTCAAATTTTTGGCCTCAGTTTGAAACTTCTTGTTTTAGGTGGTTTGGAATTATCTGAACCTGAAAATGTGTATTGGAACACATGCAGAAAAAGAGTATTTTTCTTATGAGTACATCAAAGACTTCGCCAGTTCCAACCCAGCTGTCCAAATTGACACCAAGCATAGAAAATATCAGCCCCAGAGGAATTGTTCTTTGACATTTATGGGCTGCTAAAGTGAGGTTAGACCAAACTTTTCTGCCCTCATCCTCTTAGGAATTGCCACAGAGGCACATAGCACTTAATGTAGACTTAAATTGATGAAGAAGGTGAATATGGATGAAAATTATAATGCTGAAATTCCATAATATAAATTCTAGACAAGTTTGGGAAATTCCCTACTGCAAATGATGTATGAAAGAGAAGGAAAATGGGCATTGGCTAAACAGGCTAGGGGTCATCTGGCAAGAACTACTCCATTGATATTTAATTTCATTTAGATGGACAGTTCCAAATAAAGCTTAGGTTAAAGAGATTCCAGAAAGATCTGAAGGACATTAAACAGTACTGAATAAAGTTATAAAACCAAACTGCAAATCAATAAGGTAAGGCTTAAAGACTAGCTCATGGCATGTTACATATTAAGGGTGGCAGTTATTTTTCCAGGTTCCTCCAGAAAAACGAATAGCAGGGGCTACCTTGGATGCAGGTCTGTCTTCCATCAGGTGCTATACATTGCAGTCTAGTTTTCAAGATCTTTTATTTCACTGGATACATGCATCAGCTGAGTAGCCAGTACAAAATGGAAGTATTAGTTGCTGTTTAGATCTGGTCTTAACTGTGTACCACTCTTAGATATCACGTGTGCTAAGTAGCAATATGAATACCTTTTGGCTATATTTTAGAAGGTAGTGCAGGTACAACATATACAGGTATAACATATGTTGTGTATAAAACAGTAAGAAAAATTCTTCTTTGAGATATCTTGGACCCCGCTGCAAGGGAATGTGTTACTGAACAGGACAGTAAATGGTAAGCTTTCCAAAGAAATGGAAATGTGGCAAGATAAAAGCAAGATCAAAGGGGAAAAATATTGCTACAGTTCTTATATATGGAGGACAAAGCCAGAGATAAACTAGAATTTAACTAAAAGTCTGAATAAAAAACAAATAACTCCTCAGAGCAGAGCTGACTATCCTGTCTTTGCCTTGCGTTGAGCCCACTGAGGCTGTGATTTCAGAACTGCTGTTTTATCTGGATTTAATAAAAAAAATCCTTACACAACTTCCATAACAAAGTAACATTTTCAGCTTTGAAGAAAAAATAGTATAATTGTCTTTTATAATGATGTTGTTTGTAGAATCTCAGACAGCTTTAAAATTATCAAAGTTGGGGTGAAATATAAGTAGATACATCAGATCATTACCATGCTGCTGTCTAAAGAATGTCTAAATCAGCTAAAACATCTCCATAAAAATAGAAAAATACAGATTTTGAACTCATCCTTGTAAAGAACCCTCTCAGCTCCTACAGATTTCATTAAGGGCTAGACTGTGATATTCTTACCCATGTCAAGTGATATCTTAATACTTCATTCCAATGGGATAACTCAAAGAACAAGGTACTGTTCAATTGGAGCAAGGTATTACAATCTAACCTTAAAAGCCGAGTGCTCTTAACACCCAATAGCACCAGGTTCATTGTGGTGAAAATTAATGCTTTCGAGGTGAATAACATTCATTGTTTTTCGTAAATGATATTTTCCACCAAAAAAGCATCCAAGAAATTGCTTAACTTACATGCTAAATCCTCTTGGGGGAGAGAAGAATAGCTCCAGTTTCACTGCCTAAGTGTCTGTTCCATTTAAAGGATATTAGCTAGCCAAATGAAAAATGCATGAATCAATCAGCAACAAGGACCTTGATCGCGGAGTGAGACAATGCTGAGCTTTGAGATTTATGGTCTTGCTTCCAGAATCCCATTATTTGGAGGAACAACAACAATAACAATGGGAGATGACATCAGAACGGCGAGTGCTCTTCTTTTTCTTTCTTTTCCTGTTGATCACAAGATGCTGATTTCTGTGTCATTCACCCCTGTCAAATGAGTAAGGAAATGTTCAGGGCTTTAGAACATTACCACATGCACATTTGCTTCAAAACAAAATGAGAATGCCTTGAATGGAAGGGCATTATTGCTGCTTGCATTTTGCTCTGCTAATTAGTATATAAACAGAGCAATTACCTATTGCTTAATTTTCTCCTGAATTTGTTCTGCAGGCAAAACTCCTTTGGATTTTTATGCACAGAGATGTATTTTGGGAAGTCTTATGCCACCAGCACAGAGTAGACAAGGAATTCATTCAAACTGCTTGTGATTCCTGTTTTCCATTCCCCTGGACTACCACAGAATATAGTAGAGTTTTTCCTTATATTTATGCTATCTATTGTGGGTTAAGTTCCTTCAGACAGTGTCTGACTGCCAAGACCAGATGCCAAAAAGCACCGAAAGGGAGAAGAAGTCACAGGGACAGATTTGCCTGCCTTTGGAGGAGGCAAGATGGCCCCAATTTAGCACTGTCTGGGCATGGGCACATTCTCACATTATGTGAAATTCTTGTGACCATGCAGCTGTGCGGCGGCCTTTCCTATTGAGGCTGCAGCTGAATATCTTACTAATGAGAAGTAAATCCTGTTTCAGTCTGCTAGGAAAAAGTATGTGGAAAATCAACACGGCACAGATGGACCCGTTTCTGAAGTCCAGACCCAGACAGAATACTGGCTTTAAAAAATCCCAATGCTCATATGCCACCTTGAACATCACAGAATAGTCTGGTTACATGTCTATAGACAGATGGATAGAGATATCTATAGAGAGATTGAATGGAAATGTTAAAAGGACAATATGTTCAACATATTGATAATTAGTAGCCATATACAGCAATACATCTGATATGTCTTTTAGTATGCAGCAAAATATGTGTATTTCTGGTAGGAGAAATAGGAAAAAAGTAGCTTATTGTGAAAACACACGTTTTCACACATGTTTGTGTGTTTTCAAACATGCGTTTAAAAATGGCAACAGAGGTAGTTGCAAAGTCCTACACTCTCTCCAGTCGTGGGTTTGTTCAGTTCCTTATTTTGCAAGAATGGCTCCTGCCTTGGTTTGTATTCCTGCCACAAATATCACAGTACAGCTTAGGCAGTGAGGCAGGTAGCAAGGGTAAAGGATGTGTCAGAGAAAGTGATATACTCCTTTATGCCCTCTGCCCACAATTCAGCAAGCACAGCTGTGAGTTACAGAGGCTTCGAGGTATCCAATAACCCCTTTTCCTACGGACGTGGTCCTCTTTTTGCATGGCAGTGAGTTGAACAACGAGCAAGTTTTGGAGTCAGAGGAAGAATGACAAAATCTGAAACCTCACCACATTTCAGGAATGACTTGAAACCTGGTTACTTCCAACCAAAATGGCACACAGCATCCAGAGTGAAGCTATGCATCTGTTCAATGTTTATACAGAAAAAGTAAATTCCACCAAAAGCACAGCTGTTGTTTCAAGAAAAATTGTGAAAATATGGCAGATGAGAAACCATCTTACTGAGAAAAATATTAGATTAATAATAAAAGATAGTGATAGGATGTCCATTTTGCTGTTTTGTATAAATTATTATTATTTATTAGAACTGCTGGGGAGGATGGCTTAACAGGAAATTCTTATGTTTCCAGAGTTCACTTGCTCCTGCTGTTTAGAGGAGCAGTTTGCTGAGAGCAGCAATCCTCCTGCTTTTCAGGTCATTTATTTCAGACAAACCAACCTTCCCCCGTCTGGCTACTGCTGCTATCTTGAGTGATGTGGCTGTATTGGAGGCACTTCAGCGTAGGACATCATGGCATTGTCTGGTGGTGCTCAGCTGACGGCTCAATGCCATTTCTAGGAAAAGCAACTTTTGAACTTCCAAAACATTCAGAATATCTCAGAATGACAGACAAACCCAACTGTGTATCTCATACATACACATGTAAATCTTGTTTCAGGGAGACAGCTATGGATGACTGAAGGGACTGCACATGAACTTGGAGTGAATCTGTGACTTTAAAGCAAAACATACCCATGCTTTATTGGCTTGAAAAATCAGAAGATTTATATAGATTCGGGAAAATAAAAAAACACAATTCAGTGTGAGGAGAAACAGGAAAGGTGAGCAGAGACAAGCGTATTTATTTTGTGGGATATTCTGCCCATTTGAATATTACTTAGAAAAAAGTTTAAATTACTTCCCAAGTTTTCCATGAAATGAAATGCTATGAAAAAAAAATCTGAGATTGACCAAAATGTTTTGCTCTGATTTTGGAAATTTTAAAGCATCTGAACTAAAATATATTTTGGAATGAAAATTATTTTGTAACACTTAAAATTCCTTCAGGTCATTTTCCCATTTTTTTATGATCAGCTTTCAATGAATTCAGACTTCCCACATACACTTTTCTTTTTGTTCTAGAGATTTTCCAGACAGATGTAGAAAATAACTCGGAAAAGTTACCACAGAGTCTTTAAAACACACCTCTTGGAGCTGGTATTTACACATGCATTTGCCAGTGCCATTCTAACCTGGCCTCGACACCAAGTTTCCTTATCTGTCTGCCTTCCTCATGACATTCTTCCAGACAGGTAATCTGAAGGAAGGGTCCATCTGGTCCTGTTGATGATGCTCTTTTATTTATCAGTAAGCTCCTACTGCAAAAAAAAAACATGATCGTATGACTTCAGTGGCCCCCTACGAATGGAGAAATCTGGAGAACTAAAGTTAGATTTCCCAGTTTAGCAACATATTGTAATGACTTATGATAGCTTTTTTTTTTAGCTAAAAACATCACCTAATTTCCAGCATGGTTACAGCTGCAGGAAACGACTGGCAGCTAACATAGCAATGAGCCTGTATCTATTGAGATT
The DNA here is from genome assembly GCA_013389825.1 of Crypturellus undulatus. NCBI lineage: Eukaryota > Metazoa > Chordata > Aves > Tinamiformes > Tinamidae > Crypturellus > Crypturellus undulatus. The sequence goes on along the minus strand of VWPW01004614.1, from coordinate 2,455,086 downwards.
CATTCATTACTATTAATTTCCCCACCGCTTCCAACTGATTCAGGAACTACTTATGGAAATTCTTCTTCTTCTGTCTTACTGGAATCCAGCACTGTAGCTGTCAAACCTGCCAACAGGCGCAGCAATGCTACTGTGATAAAATAAGTCCAATTCTATCCCAATCTTGCTTTCCTAGGGAAGAACAGAACTCATTAAATAACTATCAACTGTGACAAGAAAGTAGCTGGCCAAACACTTGCTGCTAATCTAGGCATGACAGCAGGACTATACCTTTCAAAGCAGTAATTAGCTAGATGAACAACAACATAAGTACCAGACAATGACATGGAAAGGACTGTCCCTAAAGGACAGATTCATTATACATAGGGTTTAGTGTTTGTGTGACTTATGATTGTTATTTTGCATTACACAATTACACTTCTCTTTTGCTGCCTTTCTCTTTGTTTCCAGCACAGTGTATGGAAGGGAATAGAGAGAAAATACGGAGCTGAAGGTAGGCATGAGCCACGAGAGAACAGGTGACAGAAGCTCTGGAAGAACTTCCTTATGTTCCTGACACATGGATGACTGCTTAGATCACATGGTAGAGCAGCACCATCAAGCAGCATCCCATCTTGTGGGAGTAAAGAATCCGTTATATGTACCCTGCCCTCATTTTATGCTTGAAGTGATACTCCAGTAGTGTTGGTATCAATCCTTATGAAATTCTCTTTATCAACAGGACAGACTGTCTGCGGACAAGAATTGCTGCAATGCCTCTGAAGCCAATGGAATGACTTGTCCATGACACACAATTACACTGAACCAGCAGTCAGCACCAATGCTAGAGCGGTAGTCCCAAAAGCTAAAAGAAATCACAAGCCAAAACTGCTTCTACTGAATATAAAAGCGGGCACTGGATCCCTCCTAGAGTCAGTGCTGGAACTATGCGAGCCAAACTTGTTTTCAACTGGACTATACATGTGCTTAAAGTTAAGCACACACATAAGTGTTTGCAGGATTAAAGCCTTAGCTGGGAATGATAGAATAAATCCAAATGGAGATGGATTAGCTGGCAGGGGACAGGTAAGGTGGTCAAAGGCACATGCAGTTTATCATATGGCTCTGTAATTTACTACATGATTATCACAACTACATATTTGGTGTGGGGATATAGATATACATGCACACATGTATACACAGAGCCAAACTTTCTTGGCACGGGGGCCACACAGTCATTTCAAATAGAGACTCTGGGCTGCACTTGTTCCAGGACTGCTCGTGTGTTGCCAACACACTGAAGCGCCTCAGGCTTCAGTCTGATTCTTTGTTTGCTTGCCCATTAAAGTTCTTATCCCACACTCCCTTTTGGCAGAAATTTTTGTTATTTCTGCTTTATGCTGGCCTAGGCCCTTCTCCTGCCTCTGTTCCTATTAACCTATAGCAGTGACAGCCAGGAGCAAACCGAAGCAGCTGGTTGGAGACACTACTATCAGACTGTGAAACAGCTGTTGTGCAGAGGGGCCACCCTGAAAAACTTCTATTACAGCACTGCTGGGCCGCATTTTGGCCACTGCAGACAGGGAATTGGGGAAAAAGAGCACTTCCTTTTGCAGATATTTAATTGCTGAAAAATGTAGGGGTGTGTGCAGCATCTTTATTGGATGTCACACAGAAGTAATGCTTTCCAGGTATTTTTTTGGCACTTGGTGTCATTATCCTCTTACTGCCAGCATGCAGTGGCCCCATGTTACAACTCAGTGTGAAACTGATTTCCAATTTCTCTGTTTAAATTAATATTTACCAGTTGGTTATTTTTGGCAGACTTTTATTGATAGCATTGATTCAAAACAAATAGCCAAATTTGGTTCTTCATTACAACAGTCTGACATCTGGAGTTGACTCCACTTTTACTAATGCAACCAAGAGCAAATATGGTCCTTTGTCTGTATTTTTATAGCATGACATTTGTTCTATCCTTATCTGTAGATAAGAGATGGACTGCGATTGTAACTTTGGAAAAGCTGGGCTGCAGAATTGAGTATATCTCTGAAATTTATGGACTGGGCACTTCTCTAACATACATAATATTACCTGCATCTTAACCTTCAGCAAACTAGTCACTTCAGAATGCCATTATATATGTGCAGAAATGGCCCTTACTGAAGCAGCATAAATTAGACCTTTGCTATCAGCTAAAAGAAAAATTTACTGGAGTACTTTTGTAGCTATCATCAATCAGTTGGATTAATCACTTCATAGTTCTTTTAGTGATTTCTAAACCAAAGATGTAACAAGTCATTGACCAGAGCATAGGACCTACATTTTGATTGATGAATTGGTGGCAAGTGAAGAACTCCGAGCAGCGGTGCAGAATGTCCCCTCTGTGCAGCTGCGCCATGCGGGGACAGGAGCTCCACATCTGTGCGAGTGTGCAGGAGTCTATGCTGCTTACACTGAACGCACTCCATTGCATGGCAGCACACGTAAATAGTTCGCTTATATCTATAAAACATCTATACAGTTGCATGGCAATGTCTGTATAATTGGCCTGGAAGCCTACGCATTGTCGCAAACAGCTTGTATTAAGAGCTGTCTTTTGAGCCACGTTCCTCTTTGTCATCTTAAGGGTGGGAAATCACTAACAGAACAAAGTCAGCCACCAAGGCTGCCAAGCTAAGTTTGCGGTGACATTGATAAATATTCAAGCCAATGTCTTTCAAATGTTATTGTGAATCACCTTTCCCTCCTTCCTTCCCCTGTTTCAGTCATCTTGCTGGCTCAGAATTTTCACCTTTGTCTCAGACCTCAGCTGCCTTCACTTTATTGCATATGATTGCTATTGTCTTTGTCTCTTTTATCCGCTTCACTGTGTCTCATTTTCCTAAAGTACCTGGCACCCACTTTTCCATAACACTGTTCCTTTGTTTCAGGAAAACATAATTTCAGGAGGCAGCAGAAATATGGTTCCAAAGGCCACAAGGTGACATCCTCTCTCACCTGATTTTTATTCATATCAGGCTTTAATGGCATTTTTTTTTCCATTTCTCAAGCACCCTGCAACTCCCTTCCTCCCTGACAGGAAGGCACATTTTATTTCTCATAAAAATGCTTTCCTACTGATCTTCTGTTCTTCAGAAGTTTCAGAGGCCCTTCTGTTACATGTTGGTTTTCTCATGTGGACTGACCTGTTGACCTGGCCAGGGTTTATTACTGTTTTGACATTTTTCCTCCTTCCTAAGTTAGGTGGAACTTGCACCCTGTTGTCATTTCTAACCTCTGTTGTATTGTCTTCAGCAGCAATCTTCCCAACTCCTTTTTTTAATTGCATGGTTAGGAACAATTGATAAGCTTCAATGTCTGAATGGCTTTGGCTTTCTAAAAGTAGTACTTTTAACCTACAGGTTGTGTTTGTGGTTCACACACACATACATCTACCTGCCTTATTTAAATAGATATCACTGACAAATAAAAAAAGGATCTTCTCTCATTTCTGCCAGGTCAGGAAAGGATGCTGTTACACAGTCCTTCGTGTACATCTTCTTAGCTCCCTCATGCACTTAAAAAAGGGTTCTCGGTTCATTGAAATAATACAAAATCTCAGTTGCTGGCGGAAATGGTATGCAATTTTCTGTGTACATTTTACACCAGCAGGTACAGTGCCTATTGTATGTCCCCATTTAAAAATCAAACACAATGGCTCATGCAGCTGGATGGTGACCTGCCAACAAGGCTTAAGACAGCATAGACTTCCACATGAGTCTGCAGATTAATGAGACAGAAAACTATCTTCTTTTTTACCCACAAAAGACTACTCACACATTCAGAATGTGCTGCAGCCTAAAACCAGAGTTCAGATTGCCACAGGAGTAAAGAAGAAACACACACACAATACACCTCATAAACCATCCAACCCGTATGGAAAAGTCCTACAGAATTCAATACAAAATGATAGGCTCTCTACAGCTTTTTGTACCATCCTATAGCACAGATACCTCTGTTATTAAATTCCACACAATGCTTCAGAAAAGTTAATATAAAAGATGTAATGCTCCATAGGTTTTAGATCAATTTCTTCAGTGTCCTGTTAGATTTCCGCAGGCAAAATCTTCTTGTTTCTACCCCAATTATGATATCTAGAACTTTTCATAAGTGATATATCTTCTAACATGCCCTTTTTCTCTCTCTCCATTTTCCTTTAAGTATAAAAAAATGCATGGAATTGTATGTTACAATGTGCACTTCTTAACACTCCATGATTTCAAGTGTCCTACTGTATCTGGTAAAGACGTTATTCATCTTTTGGCTAGTAAGTAAACTGTTGAAAAGAGATCATATAAACAGCAACTATCTTCTCAATTTGGTGTAGGCCAGTGAAACACCACTAGCATGAAAGAGGGGGAAAAGAAATGAGCTTTTGATTATTTTTTAAAAATTATTATTTTGAAGTAAAGTCTAACTTATAAATGCCAAGAGAAACTTTTATTGGTGAATGTCCTTTCAGGAAGTCACATTGCAAGAGGAAGTAAACTATGCAAGAGACAACTTTAGCTGAGGAGCTCCTCAGCTAAATCAAAACATCTTCAGGAAGTGTTTGGCACATGATACATTCCTACTCATATATCTGTCCTTTCAGAACACAGTGAAATTTGTCCTAGGTGGTCATTCACAGGATTCAGTGAAAATGGGCTTCCTAATATTTGTGATGAGGACAGAAACAAAGACGGTGGGTACTTCAGAGCTGACTCATCAGCTTTCTGATAGTTTTTGTGTTTTTTTTTCTCTCCCATCTGTCAGAATTTTCAAGACTTTCTTTGTCTATCTGTTAACCTCTTACGACTATACACACTGAGCTGGGTGTGAGTTATTGCTTTTGTTTTCAGCCCATTATCTGCTGAACAGAATTTGGATCCCCCTATGAAAGATCAGACTGTGATGGGAATTTGGGCAATGGAGAAACAAAAAAAGGTGCTTATGCTCTGCTAAGGCATAGTGGAAGTGCCAATGGGGTGTTATCAGGAAGGTAACTGGAACAGCCTGATCACCAGTGATCAAAACTCAGTCATTTAAATCTAAGTTAGGTTTAAAAGGCGCATCTAAGTTATCTAAACAGATATTCAGATAGGAGAACTTTGCATAAGTCCGCATCTGCCTATTCTTCATACTAGGGATTGGTAGGGAGAGACGAAACAGAAGATGTATTAGTGTAAAATTATCCTATACAAAGACTGCTCTTTAGCGGCTCTCACTCCATTTAATCCACTTTGAACCACAGAATTTCAGATAGCTATCGGGAGAATATAGCCCAAATTCAACTCTGAATTCTTAAATCAAATCCCACTCTCATTATTTACAAAACTATCTGTTCTGTGAAGGCTGTTTGTGTGGAAGGAGGTGGCAGGCTTCACCCATGCCAAAGTTTCACCAGCTCCTTTTAGAAATAGGTCAAAATGACACAACTTTCCTGGCAAGAGTAACCCTGAATAGTTCTTGTACTTTCAACATGTCTCTTTCGGCTTATGCAGTCAACGAGCACATGCAGGCAGTTTATTTAGCTGATGTCTGTGTATGAAGCCTATGGAGAGTCTTCAAATGTAAGGAGCAAGATGTATGTTCATTCATAGGAGTTATAGGCTTGTGTAGTTCCTTGTGTCCTTGTGAAATTCTACCACAGTTAACTCACTGGATAATTTGCATAGCCACTTTTTCATGCTATTTTAATCATGGTTCTGTTTTTCATTGCCAGTGATCAGTTTCTAAAGAGATGTGGGTAAAATGATCTAATACTTTTATATTCAGAAGGTGATAAAGCATGGAAAGATGGTTCAGACTATCATATTAGTTCATAATCAGAGCCCAAATCCATTTAAAATGCTGTGAAGAAAAGACAGAAATTTAAATAGAACACTTCATTTTAGAGGTCACAAAGGTAACTATGTTATAACAATATCAGATTCACTAGTTCCTCTTTGTAGGGCTTCAGTTTTCAAACATGAAATTGTCTTCAAGTACATCTCTCAGAGGGAAGGCTCCTGCAGCAAATTCCATACGACCTTATGAACACAGATTACAGTGACTCCATAACTACTAGGAAAGAAATAGCTTAAAATGTTCCATCACTCATCTTACTTTATTTACAGAGGTAGTAATTTAAATAAATAATTAGATATCTATGATGGCAAATAATGGTATGGTAAAAAATACATTATATAGAGGACTAGAGCAAAAATCATTGAGCTAGTGAAAGACATATGGTCTTCTTTTTTCCCCTTCTTCTATGAATTTCATTGAGTAACCATTTTATTAATTAAAAAAAAAGAAAAAAGGCAAGAGATGGAAGCACACAGCAAAGTGGCAGGAGGCAGGATTTGCTTATCAGTTTCACAACTGTTTTTAGTCATTGATAGCTGACACAAACATTACACATTCCAGCTTTTATGTCTTGAGGAGAAGTGGCTCCAAAAAGACTTGAAGACAAAATGTCTTTGGAATAAAAAGTGTGTGTATTTTCTTTCCTTCCGTGTATAAAAAAAGCAGAAGTGGCTTACAGAGAAACCACAAACTATGCTGACATCTTGTATCCTCTCAAAAGATGAGTCCCCGGTCAGTAAGGGAGCATTGAAAAGGGGAACAACAGAAAGGTGAAACCATCCTCTTGATGTGTTTTAGAGCACAAGGTACAGTCAGATCTTCAGTGAAGTCAAGGCGGGGCAAGGACCATGTTTGTTTCAAGTGAAAAGACACCTAGAGACAGCCCAAGAATGAATTCTATTTTCCTTCCTTTCTCCTTCCAGCTTCACTCACTCCCTTCACTTTGTAGGAAGCAGAAACTAGTAGTAGCCTAGCGCAAAAGCAATAAAATAAAATAAAATAAAATAAAATAAAATAAAATAAAATAAAATAAGGATATAAATACCACTCCATGTACTTTAGAAATGATGACACATAGAAAAGTTGAACTTTAGATACTACCACAGCAAAAAAAAGACCAAAAAGAAAGCATTAGAAGTACATCATATACAGAAGAAATTCTAGCAATAGAATTAGCCAGTTACTAGATGCAGGTGGTAATATCATTAATAATGAAGAAGACCATATTCAATAAACATGTCTCTCCTCGATTTTGAAAAAGTAAGATGACAGCAGTATCATATTGGGAAGCTGAAGCCTTTTCAGTCCATTAGTAACCAAATAGGATGTTAAACATCTAGTCGTGATAAAAACCTGTAATTCATCAGGCAAAGATAACTTGTACACAAGGAGTCTCAAACAGTTAGTGAAGGAGATGCTTTCCTCTACGTATTAATTTTTAATGAATCTCGAAATAATACAGAAATTCCAGAAGACTGGAAGAAGACTGATGTCTAGCTGGTATTCAGTAAGGACAAACATCGTGACCTTGGTAAATATAAGCCAGCTAGCTTGATATCAAACGGGGGTAGCGGAGGGGGGCACAAAGTAATGGAATATGGTATTCAACTGATAAAGAAAGACAGGACAGGAAGTAATTAATGCCAGTCAGCATGGTTTTATGGAAAATAGGACTTGTCAGACAAACCTGATTAGATTACAAATTTGGCTGAAAAAGGTAACTGTTTCAGTGTAATACACTAAGACATTTGCAAGGTATTTGTAAAACTTTCCAATTAAAAAATAGTATTGCGCACTCTCAGTAAAAGCTTCACTAGCAGAATAGCGGATTTATTACGCAGCCGATCTCAAAATGAGCTATCACAGGGAAAACATCACTGAACTAAGATATTTTTAGCAAGCTACAGAGGAGTTAGTCTTAGTTCTGGCACTCAAACATTTATGTGGCCGAGGTAAATATGAATCACCTCTGATTGTACTGCTAATGCAATCTTTGCACATATAAATAGAAAAGCAGCCAGTATGTATACAGAAGAGGTTGTACGGTCTTATACCGCATTGGTGAGGTTACTGAAATGCCGCACAGTTTCAGTAAGTTTTCATGAAGTTAAAAAAAAATAAAGGTTTAGAAAATAGCTACAAAAACTGTTGTTAGAATGAGAGAAAACGCCTTACCACAAGAACTTCAAAGAATATTGAGAGGTTGCTTGATTATAACGTGTAAATAAATAGGTAAGTAGCAAAGTAGTTCAACCGCTCTCCTTTGCCACAGCATCTCTAGAATATTGTGGGAAAAGACCTACATGGCCTTGCTTTGCCTTTGGGCCCAGGTCACCCTGAAGGGTTTCTGTTTCCACATCAGTAGCAGGAGAGGTTAACTATGGTCCAGGGGCAACGGGGAGTCCCTCATGTCGGAAGGATGCCTGACCTACAGCACACGGCAGCACTCATGCAGGTCACCTGCATCTGTGAAGGCTCCAAGACTTTTCTCTTGCCTGTAACCCCTCTCCAAGGAAAAGGGCAGAGAAGATGACCCTGGATGCCTCAGGTGATGTCTTGGCCAATTATCCGAGGGGGAGAGGGAGCCTCAAGGAGTTAGCAGAGGATCAAAGACCTGACTGTAGTCTTCAACACAAGAAAGTTGCAGCCAGACGGCAAAAGGAGAGGCGGGGGGAGGCTGTGACAACTTAATGAGGCTGTAGTAGCGCTGGGTAAGATCCTTAGCTCGCGCGAGCACGTGCGCTTCCTTCAAAGTCAGCGGAGAGAGGCCGCTTTACACCAGTGGAGAACCTGACGTGCCATATTTTTTTATTTGCTTGAGTCCTGCCGTGGCTCCATAAGCAAAGGTTAATGCAGGTCTGCCAGGGGCAGGCTGGAGTTAACACAGAATGGCAGTTGTGAGGTTGCTGATTCTGATAAAAGCAAATTGTGAGCTGCAAGCATCTGAGTGCTGAGTGTCACTTTCACACCTAACAGCTGCCCTTGCCTGTTCCCCACAGTCATCCAGCTCTGTCATCATGATGTGCTCCCGAAACCACATTTGTGCTGCTGTCACTTTTTGTCTTTGGAAATTTGCGTACAGGCTTTTTCTAATGGCATACTGAAAATGCTCGTAAACTTCAAATCAGTGGATTAAAAGATCTTTAACCCAGGCATATTTCTTTCATATATTAGGCATAAACATGAATCTTCATTTCTTTTAGGTCTCCACTCTCACTGTAAACTAACGATTTGTAACAGATATGTTAATGTTTATAAAGTCGTAGGAGGTCTCCCACAGGTAAGGGCAGAGAAGAATTTGTTCCTTTCATGAAAAATCGGAACAACTATCTTTTAGACACAGGTCTTTGACTCTCGTGAAGATCTCTGAGGAGGCAGGACACCTCTGTGGCGTCGCTCGGCTTCTCCAGCTCCACCAGCTCTCTTTGCCTGGGAACCGCTTGGCTCCCATCAGAGCCAGGGCATTTCTAGGGCCCTTTTTGTCTGCGCATCGATAGTGGGCAACAGCAAGTACAAGCTGGCGATCTCGGCATAGAAGATGCCGAAGATAACACAAGGGTGGGTTTTGAAAGCCAAGGCCAGGCCACCGCAGGCCTGCGAGCCGGGAGCACACCAGCCTGAAAGCTGCAGCGGTGACACGCCGTGAGCACAGCTTCCTCCGAATCTGGGACTCGTTTTGATCTGTGAACTCCCACCTCGCAGGTTATTCCCTAAAAGTGATTAACTGCACTTTTCCTCTTTGAAAGGCAGCATCTTTCTGGCTCCTGCTGCGTTTTACCTTCACACTTAATCTCTGATTTGCAAAGAATAATAAAGACTTGCACTCCCCTGCTGAAGAGGTGCAATTCTCTGATGTAAAGCAGAGCAATCCAAACCACCTAACTTGCTAAGATACCAGGGGAAGCTGCCTAGCTACAGCAGGACGGAGTCTAGGGCAACCTGCAAAATCCACCCACAAAGTCTATTAAATCAGTTTATGATGAGATTTTCATTACTTGGACCTCAATTTGGGACATGCTTTCAGCTACCCCAGCTATTTCACTGTCAGGACCTGCACTAGGCAGTTGAAAGCAGCTGATGGTACCAGCGAATTTTGAAAAAAAAAGAAAAAAAAAAGGGCAAGGTTACTAAAACCAGATCTGTCTGGAAATAATTGTATCAAAATACAGAAGAGGTTATATATGATTTCCTTTGTCCTTTCTCTCCCCATAGGCTGATGACCCATGGGGATCACTTCTTGTACCCGCCCCGTAGCTGATTTTATTGTTTATTCCTAGCTCACCCTTCAGTTTGCTTGGGGGTCTGTGACTTAGTGAGTGACTTCCCCGCCGATTCCAAGTTCAGACCTTTCTGGCTGGAGTCTGGTGTGACATGTAACACAAAAAGACAGCTTGCAGTGCGTGGTGCTCAGGAGCTCCTGGAGAATGCAACGTGTGTGCTAGCTGTACAGATTCTGGAAGGTTAAGTAATTAAGCCTAAGCAAAACTGACTAACATAGATAGATCTTTTCTTATAAAATAAATGTTCACTTTTCCACAGAGCAGTTCCAAGGTTGTGAGTGAAGGTGAACAGCGCTGCTTCTAAAGACTCCGTAATTTTAAGAAATTCAAAGAGCAGACACGACACTTTGTTCTTTGACTTTCTTAAACCTATACCCTACTTCAGATCCTTTCATGAGCTATCATCTTTCATATCTAAAACACATATAACGGAAGTTAAAAAAAAAAGACAGAGGGGATGAGAAGTATAAGTCTCTGCAGATGTAAGATATAATTTAGTAGTTTATCACTTTATCACTTAACTTGACTAGGTCCCTTAAACATCCTGGAGCTTACAGAATCTTCCACTTTTCTCGTGAGCCATGTGAACTGAGAGCATTTCATTCTTTTCCTAGTTGCTTAAAACTTCCTGATAGTCATAATTTATTCAGATATTACACACATATTTATATGATAAAGCCTAGAGTATCTAAATAAATTGACTAACAAGTATTGTTTCCTTTTTTTTTAAAAAAAAAAAGCTCTAACTTTGTTAACCAATTTATTTAGATAAAAAAAAGCCAATATTTTTCAGGCATATAAATAGATTCACAAAAATCCATGTTCAGATTCTCTGAGGAGCTTGCTATGAAAACACAGATAAAATAGGGAGAGCCAAAATAGTATGGTTTATTTAAAGGCGCTGTATAAATATAGCAAAAGGGGGAAAGGATAAATATACTAACAAAGGATTTACAAAACTGTTTTCATTAATATCTTATCAAACCATTCTTATTTCTTGAAAACATCCAAAGTAAGTTAGAAGCTATGCAGGCAGCTGCTTGAATTTCTCCTTGGGGGTTTGAATGGGGCTGCAGGCCGCTGCTGAATTTCACTCTCGTGAATAAATTCATGCATTAGCTCTTGGAAAGCTAGGCTTTTCAGGGTGGAATAAAGCCTACTCAGTGAATTATTATTTTTGTTTTTAAAACTAAATGACTGTTTATTAAAAAAGAGAGCTGCTGAAATTCAAATTTTTCCCCCTTACCTAAGGCATAATCAAATTCTCAGCTGTTCAACAAAGGTGATAATGTAGAACAGGAGCGTGATAACATTTTCCATCATCCCGGCTGGTCCTCCAAAAAAGGAAAACTCTTCACAAGCTTCTAACCACTAAATCTAGAAGATTTTAGAGAAGCCTATGACCTAGCAAATGTATCATTTAGTAGTAATCTGATACTGCATATGAGTTGTTAGACCTCATTCATTTGGATAAAATATTATTTGAAACAGAAATTAAATCCTGACTTCACTAAAAGAGATCGGGATTTGTCACTGACTTCAGTGTGACCAGGAATTCACTACTGGAGTATACAATGTTATATTTTCACCCATTTTATCTTACTTATGTTTACAAGTACTAATTTAGTGACAAAAACTCCAAGGACTTGACAAAATAGTTTACAAAGTTATGACAAGATCCAACAACTGAAAATGAAAGAGGGCATATTCAGGGTAGAAATAAAGCACACGTTTTTAGTAGTGTAGACTGGTGAAATCATTTATTAAGGACATTTTAAAACCAGGACTGAATGTCTCTTGAAATGTTTGCTCTACTTCAGACAGGAAATAATTGAAGAAAATCCATAGTTTTTTAGCATAAGAAGTCAAAGTAGATGGTTTTATAATATATGACTCTTTGTCTATATATAATTGACCCATCTATTAATCTAACTGGATTGAATGTAAGGGCAGTTTCCAGTTAATGCTACCTCATTTACAGAGTGAGGATATTATTGATTATTATATTTAAATATATCTAATTGTATAAATGTCTACAATTACAAGTCCAGACCTTTGAGCTGGATAACCATGGCATGCATTGCACTGGGATACAGGGACTAAATGGCAGGTCCTCCCTGCAAGATTCTACAGCTGGTTAATTAATTAGATATGGCTTTTATTATTCTATCTGGATACAGTAGTGCCATGCCTGATGATCATAAATCGGCAGGGGTCAAGATTAACATTTAGCATAGTGATAGAGGATGATAGCACATTTTTCAGTTACTGAACCTATTTTCACTTTTCACATTTGCCATGTAAAAAGGTGATGTTTTAACTAATTCAGATAATGCCAGCCCAGGAAGACACACTATTCTTACAATGACTATAATTGTTTCATCACTTTATGATAGATCATAACTTCAGAGATGTCAAAGATACACAAGTGGAAATGCATCCATGTCTTTTATATGGAATAGTGTAATTTCAGGGCCCTAAGGCTACTAATAGGCCTTAATTTCCCTGATCAGCCTCACCTGGGACTCCCACTCACTCCCTCTGTCCATGGCCCAGGTGCTGCAGTTAAGCTCAGTCTGGGGTTTGCAGCCTCCAGGCTCTTCATGGCCCCTGGACCTGCTTCACCTGGCTGCCCCAGCCTGGTCTACTCGTCGGGTATCCTGGGTGCTTAGACCTCAGGGCTGGCCCAGCTTAGGATGCTCTGTGCCAGTGCTAAGTGTCTGCACCTATTTTGCATGTGCAGGAGAGCAAGACACCCATTGCTTCTGCTAGCTGTGAGACCCTCAGCAAGCTAAGCCAAAGGAACGGAGTCAGCTAGGGTTGCTCTTCTGCACCTGGGTACCATCCAGCTGCGGCGGAGTCAACTAAAAGACAGAGGTCAAAGCACGTAATGCTGGGCTCCTAGCTATGAGGGATCCCTACTGGCACAAGCTGCTGCCTCTGTGACTGTGTCTACGAGGACTAGACTCTCTGCTCAGACACAGCAGCAGCCTTACAAAAATGAATAGCTCCATCAAGTGCTAGAGTGTTAGCAAGATTAAAATCTAGTCCTTTGTTTTTGAGTCTACCGAATCTATGTTTATTTTATTTTGTGAGATTGCAAAAGTTCTTTTGCAAACAAATTTCATATTTGCTTCTTCAGTTTTCCTTTTTCTTTTGCAGTTGAGTCTTTGACCTTTTTGTGGAAATCTTGAGCCTCGATCTCCAACTGATGCGTTCAGTCAAACATGAGCTTGCAGATGATTTATTGTACAAATAATGCAACAGAAAACTGCATGCACAGAAACTTATAGGGGAGATCGCATCCTTTGCATGCTTGCATCCATCTACACTGCTTATGAATGACAAATGGCACCAAAATATGTTCATTTACATGCTTTACTTGTATTTCTGAAAAGAATATTCTCCATGATACATTAGGATGTTGGACAACTAGAAATTATATGTAAAATATCTGGGCAACAAGCAGTGGGTGAATCCAGCCTTACCGGTTCCTCCAGGGCTGGGCCTTCAGGTGAATTAGAGTTCACTGCTGGGCCTAGAATGCTTCCCAACTCCAAGGTAGTAATTCTGATCCTGAATGAACTCGGCATTTCCTAGCACTCGGAAGTTTTGTTATACTCGTGGCGTGGCTGTTACTATTACATTGGCCACTGTTATATTTGGGCTTCTTGTGATTTATTTATCCCTTAGTTCCAGTGGAACCAAGCGAAGAGCTTCGCGCTGCCTGGCTGCACCTTCATTAACTGTATCTTCCGCGGCCGCCGTTGCTGCCCGTGTGCTCTGCCGCAGGCCTGGCCGCGCGATCCCCCCGGGCCCCGCAGCCCGGGTGCCCCCGCGCACCCAACGCGCCCGCGGCGGCCGGGAGGC
>VWPW01004614.1:2302279-2440680 GCA_013389825.1 Crypturellus undulatus | reverse complement strand
CGCGCGGCCCGGCCCGCGCTGCTGCTGCCGCCGCTGCTGCCCCGGCCTCGGCGGGCCCGAGGGCGGCGGAGCAGACAGGGATGGACAGGGGCCGGCGGGTACCTGCCACGTGCCTCACACACACACACATATATGTACACATGCATGTATCACACGCTGTATGTATGGGTATGGATATCTGTCATGCGTTTTATACACACATATATGTATCCTGTGTTTTACATGCACACATTTATATGGATGTATTGCACGTTTTCTGCACATCTACATGCCACATTTTACGTTCGCACATACACACACATATTTTGTACATATCGCGCGTTGTGCACACACGTACGCGCTCTGTCGCGGTGTCGCCGGGCTGTGCTGGGCAGCCGGGCCGGGTGCTGGGAGCCTCTCCAGGAGCAGCGAGGGGGCCGCGCTCACCTGGGCGCTTCGTCCCCCAGCACGTGCCTGGGGACACGGCAGTGAGGGCAAGCAGGCCAAGGGAAGTAGTAAATACTTGGGGTATGGTTTGCATGCGTGGGGTATGGTTTGCATCTTGCACGACTGGCTCAGATTTGCCAGGGAAAGGAGGAGGCCAGCACACTGCTACCCTCATCCCTGGTATCGTGTCCTTCTGCCCACGTGAAGTCCATGCAGTTTGCATCCGCAGCCACCACTGTGTTTCCTGTTTCCCAGAAAAGGTGGTGGTGGAGTTAGTTACCAGGAGGCTGTTTTGTTATTTTTATGCTAGCTTTTCTGTGCCTTGCAGTTTATTTTTTTCTCCACTCTTCAGATCCAGTGCAAGAGGTGTACAGGACTAGAACCTCTGGCCTTAAGACCGCTGGATACACTGTATATGTTTGTGCAGCAGCTTGAGTGCATGGCCCTGCTCAAGGCAGTAGCAACACGAGCAACAGTAATGACAAAATTTCTGCTGGTTTCAATCAGCTGATTGGTGCTGAACTTCATATTTTGTCAACACTAATTTATATGTTACTCCCTGCCATGTTAAATTCTGGATGCTTCATTTTGTGAGTTGACTTGAGCCCAGGTTTTGTGGAATAAGAAGAGAACTGCAGCTATTTATTTCATTTTATATATATATACACATATATATTTGTGTGTGTGTGTAATGTTTTTCTTCATCAAGTTTTGGGCATGAGACTTTGTTGTTTTATGTTGCTTACTGCTCGCAGTTTTTAAGAAGTCAATTGTTTAAGATAATTTTTAAGTTATTTTAAATATACAGCTCTACTGGAGTTGCAGAACCTTTATGTCAGCCCGACTCATTTGTGTTTCACTTTCTGCTTTGCAAGAGCTGCAGGAGGATGCCAGGACTTGCTGGGCTTTGTGGACTCGAAATGGGTGACCTATGTGAAATGCCATATATTACCATGTTGTATGGAGGAAGCTCAACCTTCTTGTAATCCAGTGGACACCTTAAAAACTTATCTCCATTTAAAATGAATATTTTTGCAATTTATACTGTGAAAAATCTATAGATACTTTATATTATTCTAAGACTGAGAAAACACTGAGAAAACCCTGCACTGGCATACTGAGCTGTCATGTGTTACGTAAGACATGCTATATTTTTGGTAGAATCTGCTGCAACTCCTTGAGGCAGAAAAAGACCTTCCTTTTGGCAGTTGCTCATGTTGGGATACATGAAAATATTTTAAAAAAAGAGTGCGAGCCTTTGGTGAGATGTTACAGACAGGACAGCAAGAGGGTGGGTGGTGACAGAATGTCAGTTTATTTAAGAATGAAATACCCTTTCTTGCTTTTGCAAGGTGGTTACGCACAAAATGGTGTCTGGGCACACTTTCTGCGAGCAGAGAGAAGCAATGTAAGTGAAAGGTTGCTATTAGTGAGCAAATATACTGAGCAACTGAGAAGTTTTAAATCCAGGAAAAGTATGTTACTAACATGCATTGTATAATAGAAAAAAAATGACATTGTCAAGCACCATAGGATAACATGTTTCCAAGTCCAGCGATTCAGCTGAATGGTAAGAATACTTTTAGACTGCAGCAGTTGCTAGGAAAAACTTGCTTTTGAAATTACAAACAAAAATAGCATCTGCTCTCTGAGGAGGGGATTCAAGCGGTAGTTGCAATGTTCTGAAGAAAATGTAGTTTTATTATGAAATGTAAAATAGTGTGCAGAACTCTTCTCAGATGAGTGTTAAAACTAGCCCCCAGTAGGAGACGTGTCTTTGTAAAAGTGACATGAGATGCGGGTTTGCTTCATTCAGCATTACAGAGTGGATAATGTATGTTTTCTTTTTAAGGAAAGAAGGATTGTCCAAGTGTGGAAGATGTAAACAGGCTTTTTACTGCAATGTGGAGTGTCAGGTATGTGTGATACAATTTAAAAGAATGAAGGCTGAATTGTTTAACTCTATTTATTGCTGCTGTGGCATTGATAGTCTCTAATCATTTCTGTGGTTAATAGTAGGCCAGTCAGTTTCAGCATCCCACAGATACTGACCACAGAGTTGTGCATTGGACAATTACAGGATTTGGACATGGTCTGCATGAGTCTTTAAAGATCAGTAGCTCCAGGGCTTGGTACCACTGAGACTTTGATTAGAGCTGCCTGTCAGCCCACTAATTATGGCTGTATTACTTCTTTCTTTCAGCACAAACCAGATAATTTAACATAACCTCACTAAACTGGTGTGAGAGTGTGTGTCTAATGGAAAAATCAAATCACTAAAGAGCTGTTTTGGGGGCTTGTTTGTTTTAGATTCTTCACAAATATTTTGGATGGCTGCAGCTGACAATACTTGTAATCGTTTGAAACTTACCATGCTTTTTCCCCTAAGTCACTCATTCTGGTCACTCTTACTCATTCGTACACTCTGTTTTTTAAAAACCTCAAAACAATAAAATACAAACATGCTCTGAAGTAGAGCAGTATGGTGGCATCTAAAACACTTACGTGCAACTCATTCCTTTTTTATTTCATTGTTCTGAATTGTGTTATTTTGTTTTAATTTTTTGTTTTTATTTTGCTTTAATTCTTGCCAGATCTGTTACCTAGGCTTTGTGTGCAGTGAGATGCACGGGCAGGAATCATACTGTTTACATGTGGAAAGCCCAGGAGGACTGACAGCTAAATAAGGAATTAGGCAGTGAGTTATTTTAGACTGTGTAAAATCTGAGGTGCTGGTCGTGGAGTATGGAGCAGTGCTCATGAAAAATTTAAGTAACCAAAGGCTTGATGTGTAACTACCTGTTAGTCAGAAGCAGACCAAGCCTCCTCTTGCATGGTGACATGCTGTGTGATGGAGGCTAAATATTTCCCCTTCCCATTATCTGGTCTGAGATACTGCAATTTGTGCTGCTTAGTTCCCAGTTGCTTTGGAGATGAAAGATGGACACTGCTTTTATTTCAAGAGTGTGTCTTAGTCTTGCATTGCCTAAGTTGCAAACTTAGCCTGGCCTCCACCAGTTCAGGATCAATCCTTTGCCTCTGCTGGTTCCAGGTTTTTCACAGTATCTTGGTGAATCATGAATGAGTCAAAGGACTGTCTGATTTTGAAGTACTGGTGGAGTTAAAATGCTAGTAAATGCTTTTTTTAAAATGAGATTTGTAATAGTTTACAGAATATTGAAAGACTGACAGTGTAGCAGTTGCACTGGGAATAAAGTGAGTGCTTAGTGAGTGCGCATCCTTAAGACTCTTGAAAGAAAACTGAAAGAGTTTCAAAGACAACATAGCTAAAACCCATGATCCATTCATGAGAAACACTTATTTGTAAGAAGTACTTCCATATGACATTACTTTGTGAGCTCTTAACTATGTGAGAGAAGGAGATAATTGAGCAAAGCAATTTATTGGCTCTTCAATGCTTTTCGTCTGAGATTCTGAGTTTCTTCTCTTGCAACATAAAGCTCACAATGTTTTACGGAGCAGGTAACTATCATTGCCAGATGAACTGAAGTAGGAAAATTCAGTGACTTGGCACAGGAAAAATAACAAGTAGATACTCTGGTGGAAGTGGTAGAACTTGCTTCTGCTGATCTATAGCCCTTTGCGTTTACTTCTAAGTCCTTCTTTCCTGTCCTCTCAGTCCTGGCTTCTGTTCTGCAGACTTAACGAAGTTAAGTAAGGACAGTGATTTTATTCCCCCTCTCTTTCCCATGAATAACATCTTGTCCATGTTTTGCTTTTTCTTCTTTTCCTCCTTCAAACAGAATACTCTTTCTTATCGTGTAGCATGTTCCAAGAAGAAAATTTCTTACCTGTTCAAACTCAGTATCCTTAAAGCTGCAAGGGAGAATACACAGCAGAACTGCTGACTGCTTGATAAGTTAATGAATTAAAATCTTTTCTGCCTGTTACTAAATAGTACAAAGTTTTAGATAAAAAGGCATTTGGTGATGTTGCACTGTTTGGACAGTAGTATGGTAAACACAGGGACTAGCATTTTACTCCTAGTGATTTGCATAGGGCTTTTGGCTTTCTGGCTAATAAAACCCTGTCTTCTTTTGGGCCTTTTTGAGTCAGTCTGAAACTTATAAACGTTTAGATTGAACTCTTTGACATTCTTTCAAAGTTACCTTCAAGCACAATGTTCTCTGGAAACTGGTCTCGTCTGGTTGCACACGCAGTCTGTGCTGGATCTTCATCCTTGTCTTGTTCAAAGGCGATTTTCAGCAGTTCAGCAATTCTTTGTCAAAGCCAAAAAGGACATTTGTGATACTGAACTTGTAATGCTAGGATGTACAGTTAATGTTTCTCTCTTACCCCACATTGATATGTTCTGGGCTTGGTCATGCCAGTCTAATAGAAGTGTTGGGCTGTCAGCAGCAGGCATGGAATGCGTGTAAGTGAACGTTGTCTTTACTTCCAGTAGAAGTTACATGATGATTTGTGGGTTTATTGGATATAGCTGCAGATGTAGCCTCAACTTGCTGCTTCTTTCCTCTCCCAGCCCCTGACCCACCTCTCATTTTAAGAGGGTTCATGGGCTCCAGCTGATCCATACCAATCTACTGTTACCGCTGCCTCCTCCAAGCACAGACCTGTTACAGGGCTAGTGCCTTTTGGACCCCATCTGCAGCTGTGCAGGTGTTGACTTCTTAAATTATAATAATTTTAGTCAAACAGCAGAAGACCTGTGTTTATTTTTTGCTCCTCAGAAGTTAGCTGCTAAAGCAGAGAAATGATCTCTCTGCAGAGGACTATTTTAAGAGGGTTACGTGGTTACAATTACTAGAGTTACTCTTTTTGATGCAAGGGTTCTGCACAAGAGGAGTATGCAGCATTTCAGATCTCTGCCTGGCAAAGGATGTAGCCCCAAACTTTTCCTCTAATTTTCTTTGAAAAATGGCTTCTGTGAACATTAGCCCACATAAGTCAAATATTAGAGATATTAGAGAACAAACATTTAGGGGTACATTTTCAGTATAAGCAGCAGATTTGGGCCTCATGAATAGGAAGAACTGAGTTAAACTAACCACTACACTGGCTTGTCCAACACTTCTTCATAGCTTTTGTGCATGTTTTTCATCGTAATAATTTTACAAATCAAAAAGAAATAGGACATTTGTTTGATGTTGTCTTACTGTTTGAGTATTATCATGTTGTGGATTTTTTTTTTTTAATGCTGAACTATATGTGAGTGTTCTGGGAATTAATCCAGTAGTGCAGGATGCTGAAATCACTTTGAAGAAGTGATGGAGAAGACTTTTTCCAATGCTTTGATATGAAAAGCATAAGCTTTAGAAAACTTCCGTTCCAAAATTGTTGTCACTCAATCTTAAATGAAGGGAAAAGTACTGTGGATGTAATAAAGATAGGAAGAATATATAATTAATGTAGCATTAGGGATTCAGATAGAACAATGCTACCTGATATATTTCAAACTGCTTAGAGAAAACATGGAAAAGAAGCAAAATGCAGCCCTGCTGTGAGAGCGGGGGAAGCTGCTGTCACCGTGTTTCCATGATGGGTTTCACTCAGTCATCACTGCTCTCTGTTCTCGAAGTGTTTGGGGCTTTTATCTCCTTTTGCACGATTCAGCCGTGTCTTGTCCCTTTAACCTCCCTGCTAGTTCATATAACTCAGTATGATTCTGCCTCAGGAAAGATTTTAATTAACAATGTTTAAAGAAGAAAGGGAACAAAAGGGTTTTTAAAACGCTGCTTTGAGACAGGCATTTGATTTTTGTATCTTGATTTTGTTTTATTGGGTAATTGCTTCTGCTTATTCCCCAAGCGTATGTGCATGAGAGAGCTGTACAAAACGTTAGCTCCTTGCACACCAGGGAGCCAAGTGGAGGCTGGTGGGTCATGTAGGTGTGTGACGGCTGAGGGATGAGGCCATCATCTTTCTTCTTTAGTCTTCAGCTTGTGGATTCCTCACCAAAGGCTAATGGGAATTTTCCAACTAGAGGACTCAGTGCATAGGAAACAGACCTCTTTGGGGACACCTTTTGTGGTGTGACAGCTGTAGGACAGTTGAGAGTGTCATTGCACATGACATGATTGCTGGGTAATGTGCTATTTTAGTTCTCTTGGTCTGTATGGCTGTGTCCTCTTGGAACTTTTATACTGGAGCTTGTTTCATGCAGCCTGTACATAGGATTTTTTGGAAATAATATATTATTTAGGTTATTAAGGACAGTGAATGTGACCTTGTCAGGGCTTGAATGCCCTTGCAGTGTTGTACTGCTTCAAATTGCATGCAAGGCTGGTGCAAGTTTTCAGGTTTCTTTTTCCTAATAGGATAAACTCATAAAACGGTTTGTGCCCCGGGCAGTTAAAATGACCGTTTGCAATAGAAGAATCTGTACCAAGCCTGAGATTAGTTTCTTTGCTTTTATTTGGATCTGTGTAATATGTGGGCCAGCTGAGCTGGGGGGTCTGATTCCCTTGGCTGCTCGAAGTGTCGTAGCTTGTCCTCCGTGGCCTCCAGCTCCTGCTCCAGCGGCGAATGGGTCTCCCACATGTCTGGTATCATATTTGTTGGTCCCACATGGCTGTTGTACATAGCCTAGGATGCCTCAAATGGCACTAGATGTCTGTGGTTAAGCAGCTGAGAGAAATTCTGTGTTTCTTCTGTTCCTGGCACCCAGCACTCAGCCACTTAGATGAGCTATTGTGTTTTTTCTTTTTTTTTTCTTTCCTTTTTTTCCCTTTTTTCTTTGTGTGAGCTAACGCAAGGTTTGTGATACTGTGCGAGTCAGAGTAAAGGAATTAAAAGCTTTCTGGAGGTTGTAAAGGTGCTTCAGATTTTATTCTGATCAGCTATAAATTTATGGCATTTGTTTTGATTTTTTTCCATTGCTGCCACTTTCCAGCAAATTAATCTCATCTGAAAACATAACCTGATGTTCCTTTCACAGGAGGAAAAAAAAAGATACAGGTTTGTTATAACACATTGGTTTAAGTGTATGTCTGGGTTGAGAGTCAGATACAAAGAATTGTACAGTGGTTTATTACTGAAATAAGAATGTTTCTATATTTGAATAAAGAAATGAAATGAAACTTGACGCAGTCTGGAAAAGGCCCGTGCCAGGCTCTGAGTAGCAGCACAATGTGAATGTGATTCAGTGCTAATCTTTGAAAGTTTCTGTTGCTTTGGAGGGAGTCTGTAGAGTGCAGAAATCAATGACTTGTGCCATCGCTCCAAGTTCTGGTGCACGTTGAACTAGAAATATGATAGACATTCCTAACTAAAATATCTTTGTTTTTATTTGTCATATGGTGTTTTTGTTGACTAGCTCTAGTCTTATTCTACAACATTTAAGGGGAAAAAAATCTGATAATTCTATTCAGTAGGTCTGTTCCTGACCTTACATATACTGACTCTTGTCGTAATTGTGAATCCATTGACTTCAGACACATTACTCCTGATTACACCAGGGTCATGTCATAATGAGGGACCAAGGTATTAAATGGAAATGAACCCAATAAAGCCATCAAGCTTAGACCTGTTCTGTCCTCACATGCTTGATCTGAACAATAAGAACTGGTTATTTATAAATCATGTTGTCTGTTTGCTTCTTCAGCATTTAATTCTTTTTTTTTCCACTGAATAAATGAAGATCTTCTGACCTTAACTCGTCCCTTGGGTGTTTGTTTGAAAATGCAGCAGGATAGCTGCACCCCTTAAATGTGACTCAAGCTTTTGTTCAGTTTTAGTGAGCGTCATCTTATTCTTTCAAAGGAAACACATTTCACTTGACCTCTGGGATCTGGCAGGACTTGCTGCATCCTCTTTTTCATCCCTTTATCTTCATGGCTGATGTTTTTATAAATATTTTTCTGTGTTTTCAGAAGGGAGACTGGCCGATGCACAAGCTGGAGTGTTCAGCCATGTGCGCTTTTGGGCAGAACTGGAATCCCTCGGAGACTGTGAGGCTGACGGCGAGGATCCTTGCCAAGCAGGTGAGCAGAAGACTGGACTTGGGAGCTTCGTTCCTGCTTTGGGTGCCAGGGGAGGCAGGAAAATGAAAATTGACCTACAGTAACTGTCCTTACAAACTGTGTACGTGCCAGCTTCCTGTGTACAGATGAGCGTAGCAGAGAGCACAAGCAGCCAAAAGAACTGACAGTCCAACCACTCTAGCAGTGTCAGGGCCAAGATGATCCAGCCAGAGACTTTGTGGGAAAGACAGTAAAAGGCTGATGTGCTTTTGAGCTGTATGTCTTACCAACTATGACCAAGGTAATGTTCCACAGAGTCCAGAAGTGGAACAGTTTTACTGATACTGTCATGATATGCATGAGGTTTCGTCCTCTGCTCTGGTTGATTGAAGTTCTCTATTACATATCAGGACTAACAGTAAGGCCAAGTCTGTGAAAGAGAAAGAAGAATTTGGCTTGGTATATATTGTTGAATTTTGAGGAGTGCTCCTTGTTATCTGACAGCAGGCACTGATATCTTTATGAAGCAGTTGCCATGTTGTGCAGTTATAGCTGAAGGCATTTTGTACTGTATATAACTCTCAGTGCATACGTGAGACTGGATTGCTTCTGAGGTATCTGAGCATAAATGTTTATCACTGCTCCTGCTACCTGGTGAAAGACAGAGCTTGAGGGGGAAATCTCAGATGCTTGGTCTTTGGAAAGAGCAAACGCAATTAATACGGAAATAATATTGCAGAGTCAGCCCCCTTTCAGTGTTCTTACCTGTATGGAAACTGTGAGGACAGTGCAAGTGCTTTCAGAGAGGGACGAGTTCCATAAGTTTCAAGGTTATTATGCTGGGTATCTTCGTAGAGCTCTAAATTCTCTGTGCAGAAACAAATCCTCTTTGAAGTGTATTTGTATGATTGAGATCTGCTTACGTGACAAGAGCGACCTGGATACTGTGTATTTTCAGGATTTTGATGGCTTGCTGGGAAGGTGGCTGCATGCTCCCTGTGTGTGTAGATGTGTGCATGCATGCGTGTGTGTGCGTATGTCTCAGAGCATGGTTTAATGGTGTTCCACAAACAAAATCGGATGTTTAATGACAAAAAGTCATTGGAATAAATTTGTGCTTTTATCGCTTACAGGGAGGGGGGAGAACCCTACATGTCATATAAAAGCTAAATATGCAAACCATAGTCCCTGAACCTCAGCTGCTGGGCCACCTGCAAAGCCATATTTAATGGCCAAGATTACAAAGAAGTGGCCTTAGGCCAACAATGGAGCATTGCTTTTGAACTCTGTCAACAGTCAGTTTATTCACTTTCCTCAAAGCGAAGCCTGTCTCCTGCCTGCTTGCTATTGTTAGCAGCTTTCTGTGTGTCTAGAACAAAGCAAATGACATATTTAAAATGCAGTTCAGTTTATGTATATAAATTTGATAGGAGTTAATCTTTGGCTGCCTAATTTGGGGCAGAGAAAATATTTCTATAGCTTTAGAAAGGTTAGGCTATTTAACTCATTGCTATTCATTGACTTCCACACAGTGTGGGTTTGGGCCTGTTTGTTTTACAGGTAAGCAATAGACAAAACTGCCTACCTAAAACATTAAAACACTTGTTGTTCTCTTTTTCCCCTGATTGCTAGAAAACTCATCCTGAGAGGACAGAGTCAGAGAAGTTGCTTGCTGTAAGAGAGTTTGAATCACGTAAGTAAAAAAGGCTCGCAGGTAAACAGAGGCAGTTTTCTATATTCTGGATTTGCTTTACTCCTTGGCCCCTCTCCAACAAAGCCTTTCTGAGCACCCTCCTCCTGTTGGAGGAAGGGATAAGCAGAGGAAATTGTGGCTCCTAGATTTTTTTTTTTTTTTTTTTTTAAGTACAGTGGGTTTTTTTGTTGTTGTTTGTGTTGTTGGATTTTCTTTTTTTGCTTGGTAGCTTGTGGGGTAGCTTTGTTTGTGAAACAAAAGTGAAAGCCTAGACAGAATTAATTATGTAGCATATATCCATCTCATGGCTTTTCTGTACTCTACTGTCTTTTGAGAATTGTAATGTTGTAAAATTAAAATAGCTGGTATTTGTTACCAGGAGGCATAAAATCAGAGACGGCACAGTTGCTTGATGGTGACAGTGACTAAGGGGCTAATTGCAGAACCCTCTGGACTGTGCTTCAGTATCTGTCACTGCCAGTCAAATCTGACATGTTATATGTGATTGTGTTGAAATTCCATGTCCTAAATGCTCTAAAATAATCCAAGGAAAGAGATGAGGCAATGGCTTGCTTTTAACTGGAAGGCTGTTCTTTACATGTGGTGAGACAGAGTTAGAAACTGAGCAACCAGAGGACAAGTAATTATCCTGGCATAATTTCCACTGATCTGTCCCAGTCCTGAAGGTAATACTGAAGGAGACAATAGGGTTTTATGTTCATGTTTCTTGCTCTGATAGTTTACAAATACCTTTATAAAATGCTGAATAAATACAGCCATTTCTAGAATTAAGGAAGCAGAGTACAATACAGCAAGAGTCTTTCAGAGTCTTACTTACTTACTGGACTAAAAGTGCTGTCATGACTGTCAGGACTGCAGGGGAAGTAAGGGTGAAAACTGCCATTATTTAACCTTGCTTAAGACAAATATAATTTCTTAAAATAGGTTAGTAGGTGTGAGCTTGAGGAGCAAGTGTAGGCCCTGAAGTAATTTCTGCATGTTCTCCTGCAATGCAGCTTATATTCAGTGTAAGTAACTTCAAATTTGGGAGCTAAAAGGCTGAAATGTCTCTTCTGTTGCCATGTCCCTCTTGTACTGTAGGAATGCTTCTTTTCTGTGTGATTTTGTTAGCAAGAACCCAGTGTGCTTTCTGTCTTGTTGACTTGTCATCTTTTACCGCATCTTTGGCATCTTCAAAGTTTTCTTACTCTTTTTAATTTCCTGAGAAAAGGCACTTGGCTGTCATTGACAGCTCAAAGCTTATTTCTTTCTTACCCTAATTCTCACGAATTTGTCCCGGTTCAGTTCGCCCAGTGTTTGGGGTTTGTGTCTTTATTTGTGTCCCCTCCCTTCTGCTGTTGTGCAGCCTTTTCTCAGATCACCTGTTTTTCTTTCTGCTCTTGAGTTGGGGAAGGGAAAGTGAGGTTTTG
Organism: Crypturellus undulatus; assembly: GCA_013389825.1. NCBI lineage: Eukaryota > Metazoa > Chordata > Aves > Tinamiformes > Tinamidae > Crypturellus > Crypturellus undulatus. The sequence goes on along the minus strand of VWPW01004614.1, from coordinate 2,429,188 downwards.
CTGACTTTCTTTGACCACTGGAGAGGGGATGATGCTGCTTCTGTGCAAAAGAAGTTCAGGAAAAAAATGCTGCTTCTGAAGCAAAGGGACCTAAGAGTGAGAAGGGGCCAGGAGAATACAATCGATCCTCTGTTTCTGTCTTCATGGCCCAGGTGTGCCATGCCTTTGGCTAGAGCAGAGCAGGGTAACATTTCCACTGGTATTCCTGCTGTATTCAAACATCTACAGGTTAAACACTGGTCTGTTGGATTTCCCCTTCTAACCCATGGGGATGCTGGCATTCTCACATACTCTTTGCTGCATCCTGAAGCAGGAATCTGCAGTAGGTAACGTGGATTGCACCCCTAGGCATCTTCACATTATCTTCCTTCTGCTATCTGCAGAAACCATGGTGACCAGCCCCAGGCCTTTTCTAGGTCCCAGTCATGCATGGCTGCAAGTAGTTAAAGCCACTACTATGACTATGTCTTTTGAAAGCAGAGATAAAACATTTCTTAGAAGGAGTCTGGACTGGTTTATACCGAGAAATGGATCCATATGAGAAAGTTTCTCTATGTAAAGCGTGTATCAGGAAGTGTGATGTTGAATGTGACTTCATACCATGTCAAATGGGACTTGGTAGCTCATAAGGTACCCACAGCTGATACACTGCTAGAGCTAACCAGGACCCACAGAGGAAAATCTAAGTCTAACTTCCTGTTAATGGTTAGAAAAGACTTTTTAATCCTGCATGTTCTTGTAGTGCATGCGTGACCTTGTCTTAAGAAGCATTGGTTTTGCTGGAGAACAGAGACTCCTTGCAGCACTTACTTAAAAGTAGCTGTTCTTTGAGGGGTTTCTGCCCAAGTGCAGGCCTGTTCTAACCTAGATGTAGCCGCGGTTCATGGGGAAGTATTCCTTTTACTGAAATGGAATGTCTTTTTGTCCACAGACCTTGACAAACTAGACAATGAAAAGAGAGAGCTGATTCAGAACGACATTGCTGCTCTTCATCACTTTTATTCAAAGCACATGGAGTTCCCTGACAATGCTGCCCTTGTAGTTCTCTTTGCACAAGTAAGTTGGTTAGAACACAGTCTGCTTAGGTGGAGGGTGCTGTAGGAGTTTAGCCTTTGTGAAAGGAGCAAATGGAAGTGGTAGCTCTTTGCTTATTGTAGGGAATGCTGAGTGTACTTGATGGAGAGGATGTACTTCCTTGGCCAGAACTTCCTTGGCTGAACATGACTTGTTTCAGTAATGAGGGAAAGACTCTTATCTACAGACTTCTTATGAGCTGCTTCTCAAACACAGAAGAAGAGGAAACAGTTTTGTTGAAGTTAGGCTTCTTGTGGGCCAAACACAGTGCAGTGGCTGTAGGATGGGCCTTGTATGCAACAAGCTGTGAGTAGGAACCTCTGTGAAAGCAGAACTCTTCATTCGGGCTTTAGTTTTATGGGATTGTTGGTGGTCAGGTGGTGATGCTGTTCAACCTTCCTCACAGGGAGAAAACTTAAGAGAACTGAGAAGAGTAGTCTGAATCTTTAAATGCACTCAGCTAGTCTGAAGAGGCAGGTTTTCTTATTATATCAAATGTGTCACCCCTGTCTCTCATCTGATTTTCACACACATTTAAGTGTTGACTACATTGTAACAAATGGAATAATACACTGGAATGCTAAAATTACATTTCCTTGTTTTTCTCTACTTCAAAATAAGCTAATTTTAAACTTGTACTTCTGAATAAGAAGTTTAATTGGTTAACTTTTTTTGAGAGGTGGGTAAATGCTGACTACTTGACATAAACTGAAATGGCACCATCCTTTCCATATAGCCTGTTGTTTACCAACAGGACGGCCCAGTCACTATTAGCTTAATACAGATGTAATCTGTTATGCTATAGGTGAATGATTCTTTAGTGTGTTCCATTGCTCACCAACTATTCAGTTGTTCATAATTATACATTTTCCTTCAATAAAAATTATTCTGATTTGAAGACTTTACAGTTGCATTTGTCAAAATGATACTTTAAAGACATCAGACCATCCAAGTTATTGTGGTATTTCTGAGTATTTGTGTTAGAATGTAGCCAGAATCCCTGAAGATTAAGTTGTCTTGCCTTTCCCTTTATGTTATGTCCTGGAGCAGCTCCACCATATCACACTACCTGAACTGCCTTCTGTGAGCTGCTGGCTCCCAGATCTGATATTCTACCCAGCTTTTCCTTGGGGTTTCTAATGTCGCTTATAGACATCAGCTTAAATTCTTCATGTCCATAAGGGAACTAGTTACTCTTGTGGATATTGCAGTTGTTTGAGCTAAAACCTCCAAAGGTCATTTGGATGCTCCTCACAAGGTTTTTTTTACAGGGCACGAACTTCTGAAGTTTTGGCTCCAGTGTGAAGCCTTTCTGGAAGAAGGGGACGCGTGTCTATACAAATATGTTTCCTAATGGTTGTTTAGCTTCAGCTAAAAACCATAGTGTGGTTATACTGTTGGCTCTTTAGTTTTGCTTTAACTCTTCATCTGACCTCCCAGTGCCTGCTTTGCTTCTTCATTTGACATTCTTTTTCCCTGTGGCTCAGGAAAGGGGTTTGGGAGTTGAGCACCTTTTGCTTACTGCTCTGTGTAGTCTGGGTATGGTGTAGCATCATGCTCAACATAGCTAAGATGTAACTGGTCCTTTGAATGGAGCAAAGATTTTTGGCCAAACTGTCCTTGTCTTTCACTGCTTTCTTCCTGCATGCTTGCTTCCTTATGCTCTCTTTTGTCCTTAAGGAAGACAACTCTTCAGACAGGTACTCTTCAGCCTAAGTCATACTATTCAGTATCTCTCATGTCTAAAAAAACAGTCTCATCACTATCTTGAAGACCTTTCATAATTTTGTGCCTCCTTCTGCACATTTTCTCTGTTCCACCATTGTAAAGAACATAAACTCTCATTTAGTCTCTTTATTTCCTCTGTGCTGCCCTATTTAGTCATGCATTTCTTTGGTGAAACCAGAGGTATCTCATCCTGCCTATTTCTTTCTCGTGTCAGTTCTGGTATGATGCATTCCAGAAGTGGGTTGTCTCTGACTTGGTGGAGGGAAGTTCATGGTAACTCACTACATATTTTTAAATATTTTCCTGTGATTCAAAACTGTCAAGCTGTTTTTCATGTCAGCCTTTGTAGCCTTATGTTCTTACCTGTGGTTGATGTAATTATTCCCTTCTGTTGTTTTTATATTCAGCAATTACATTTTGATTTTGGTTCAGATATGCTCATACATTCGCTAGTGCAGTAGCATGGTCATTTTGAGAGAGAAGGAGCCTTTAGATGCTATCTTGCTAAAAATAGCAGAATAAAGATCAAGTAATGATATTTAAGATGCTGGTGAGTGAGTCAGAGAAACAGGACGCTTTTCATAACTCTGAAATCATCCTGAACAGCTGATACTTGAGGGATGGACTTGGGCAGTATCTGGGCATTTCAGAACTGAATTGATCTTGTGGAGCATAAATTTGTTTGTAGTTTTTGTCCTCAGTCTTTATTTCCAGAACGAGTTTTTGCCCTGTATTTTATTGATTGCCTTGTGTTCATTCTAGCTTCAGGTTGCACATGTACCATAGAGTTTTAAGGCTTTCTCTTACTTCTGCAACTATTCTAATGGTTGTAGGGAGATGCCGGTGAGGACGGATGTGCTGTCATGAACATGACTCGCAGTAGAAATGGAATAAAGTATTTGATTGAGGTGTCTTTTGATCATCATATGCACACAAACCAAATGCCTTTGAGTTTAGTTGAAGATAAAACACAAAAATGTTTTAAGACCTGCTTGATTCTCTTCTTCAATAAAATGTATATATAAACAAGCTATTTTTATCCTGTACTGGTGTTTAAATTAGGATTGCCCTTCCTCGCACACAGTCCTTTTTCTGTTTCTTTTGTTAACTTTTGTTCTATGTTGACATTAGGTTTGACTCTTGCTCACTCCTGCTGTTGTTCTTGCGTGTGCTGCAGTTGTAGCTGCTGTGTGCAGCCCTTGACCAGGTGACAGCTTCGTTATGCCCTGCCTGCATACTATGAGCTCTGCATTGCTCCAGTCTGGCTGAGTTTGCTACTGAAGCGTGCTTTTCCTTGCACTTGTAGTGTTGTTTAGATTCTTTACTTGTCTTGGCCTCCTTGGCTTCTTGAGTGTTGGGCCTTGCTTCATGTTTGCACTGGTCTTTCTTGTCTGTCACACTTTCTAGCGCTCTTTCCAAGCCCCATTTCTCTAGGCTGGACCCCAAGGAGTGCTGAGTTGCTGTGTCCTCAGCAAGTGTGAGTGTTGTCCTTCATGTTCCTTGGGTTTAGGGGCTTTGTCCTCTCTTTTTCTGAGAAAGTGTGACTTTTTCTGAAGTATGAGATTGTGACACATGAACATGGAGTTGAAGGCTAACCAGAAGCTGAGTTACTGTCTCTTCCTTTTTTCTTAGGTTAACTGTAATGGTTTCACAATTGAAGATGAAGAACTGTCTCACTTGGGATCAGCCATATTTCCCGAGTAGGTTGAGTATAGTATAAGCAAATAAAATCTATGCATGAATGGATGTAGATCTGTATTGAGAGATACTCAATCAAACATTTAATATTGATTTGTCTTAATTATCTTTTTATATTGTCCCCCCCCCTAATAAAGTACTCTAGAATACATCTCATGATTTGTACCAGCTTTGTTGAAAAATCTGGTGGTTTTAGTGGAATTGCACTTGGAATTTTCTTTGAAGTCCCAAAGCTCAGATTATGAACTATGCAGGCTGATAGGCAACAATAAATTACTCAGCTGGCAGATTCTGGACAGGGATTTCAGGTAATGATCAAAGCAAAACGAAAAGGATTGCAGGTGATCTGGTCTGTTCACAACTTGCTGTTTTGGCTGGGTATAACTCTTCACCTGGTGTTCTCCGAGCAACATCCCTTCTACCTTTTGTTCCTTTGCTAACAGTAAATCCCTTTCATAAATCCCTTTCAGCCTCCTCAGATGTTTTTAAAACTGTGATGTTTTATGTTGCTAGGACAGTGGAGAAGGTATGTACAAGTGCCTCAGCTTTACAAATAAACTGCAGATGTTAAGTGTTAACTGCAGTTGTGGACTAGGGAGCACAGCTAAGGCTAAGGGTGAGGAAAGTTTCTTCCAGTTAATCCTTGTCCTTCCAATCTTAACACGTAACAAAGGAGAATAGTTTCTATCTATGTTCTTTAGGAACCCCATATTGAAGGCAGTATCACTCAGTACTTAGATTGGCTTTCTTGAAAGGCATGGATTGCTGGTAGGTTGTCCATGTTGAAGTGATCCGAATTGTACAGATGCGCAGTTAGAGAAGGATCAGATTTTGATAAGCGCTGTCTATAGGCAGTTGTAGCTAGTCCTTGTTCCAAAGGATCTCCTTTTTTTAGGCAGGTCTGGGTTCCCTTATCCCTCACCTACAGATAAGAAATGAAGACCTGAAAATGCCTAGGAACAGAGACATGGTGGGAGACGAGAATAATAAACCCAGATCTCTTGCAAACATGTTCTACACTTTCCTTTGTAAATGCTGAGCATCTGAGAGCCATGTCTTTGCTGCTGGACAGTAAGAAAGCTCACATGCCTGTGAGCTAAGAATGCTGAAGAGCCAACTATTGTTGTGGTAGATAGGAGGAAAAAGAATGAAAATTGTATATTCTGTCTGAAATAACTTGCAAATTGCACCTTCTTTGAGCTTGGTAGGAGGGAAGAGTACTTATTCTCTAACAGACATGGATTTTGCATGATTTCTGTGTTTATATAACAAACAGAAATATTCACCTTCCTGCTGTTTTTTTTTCTACAGAAGCTAGCTGAAATTTTAACAATTATCATAGCTTGCAGTGCAGCAAGTGTCTTTCGGTTTCCCATATTTTCAGCTCTTTCCTTCTGGTTAAATACATTTTTCTTTCCTCTCTGGGGAAAATAGTCTATCATAGGATGTTGATAGGTAAGCTATACAAATACCGTCAACTGTAAAAATGGGGAAATAGTAACTTGCATAGACTTGTAACAATACAATATTAAAATTGTAATGATTCCTCAGCACAGCCATTCCCTATAAGTTAGAATAAGTAACTGCACAATTGATTTTTCCCCAGGTTGCTTTCACGTTAAGCTTTGAAATAAAACAGCTTGGAGATGAGAAACTCACTCAATCTTTCAGGCTTGTTTTGTGAAGTGGTGCTTAGCTTTTTGCTGGTCACTTCTGGTGTGGAGGAAAATAAAGGCTTACTTTTCTCCTTTTACAGTGTTGCACTGATGAACCATAGCTGTTGCCCAAATGTGATTGTAACTTACAGAGGGACCTTGGCTGAAGTCAGAGCTGTTGAAGAGATTGAGCCTGGAGAAGAGGTAAATGTGCCTGAATGCACTGCAGTGCTGTGTATGCTCCCATCCTAGGATGGGGCCATCCTGCTTTTCAGGCGTCATTCCCATTGGATGATAATTTAATCACGATGGGAAAGGATCTCTTGTTTCCTGGTAAAGCTTAAGATCTTGCTTTGGGAAAAGTTGGGTCTAGGGGATTTTGTGCTTCTCAACAGTGGTGTCCTGCTGTGTGTTAAAGCAGGGAAGGGCAGCAGTCACTGTCTATCTGCTAGTCCTGGTGTCTCAGTTTATCTGTCTGTAAAATGAAGGTTAGTTTACTGAGGTTTGGCTGCTGCTTGGAATTTCCAAGATCAAAGGAAATTATTACTGCTATAATAATTCCCAGTGTACCAGTAGGGTAATGAAATGGGAGCCAGAATACACAAAGTAAATGAGTGCAGATAAATCCTCTAACTTTTGTTTGGACAGGGCATCCACAAAACGTGAAGCTCAGTCATATCTCCTCAGCAGGATTTGACTGTGAAGTGACAGAAGAACAAGAGTGTGTATTTAGGTGGAGCAAAACTGAATTTGGCAAGGGATTTTGAGCAGTGAAGGACTGCTTTTTTCTTTTAAAAGCGGAGTTGGGGAGCAAGCTGGTCTGTTTGGATCTGCATGCTTCTGTCTAGAGCCTGCATTCTCTTTGGGGATGCTATTTGAGTAGGATTTAATTGTGCTTGCTTCGTTTATTAATGCTGATTTAATGGGCAAGGTTAACACTGATAAAGTAAGTTCAAAGTTAGTTTTGATAATTCCTATTGATTTCTGAAGTATGTGATAGCAGCTCTGGTGAAGGGGAGAGGTTTTTTCCAGGGATTTCAGGTGCTGAAACTGTTTGAATAAAGAGAGTTTACTTGCTGGAGCAGAGGGGGAATGACTGGAGTGAGCAGCTTCTTATTCAGTTTAAGTTTGATCTCATTCGGACATGGGTAGTCACTGCAAATCCATTGAACAAGGACTTAATTTCTGTTTCAGAATTTTATTGTGGAACCCGATAGACCACTTCAGCATTTTGAGGGGCACTTACTGCAGGAAGTGGAAATGGGGAATATTGCCTTTTGATTGAATTGTGGTTTAGAAGCTATGTTTTACAGAATCTCGTTGTTTTTATGCAGTAGTTTTTAAGAATCATATAAATTGTAGTTTGCTCTATACAGTCTTGTGGCCTGTGTCTCCCCCATCAGGTTCAGTGTAGCCATTGCAGCAGAGGAGATTTAAGGTGCCTGCTGTAAATGCGGTTTCTGCATTTTGTAAACTTTGAAAACAGGGAAGGGAGGAGAGAAGTGTAGGGTAAAATATGAGACCGCACAGAGGAAGCATGTGAATATCTGTTTCATGAAAATACGTATATTTTATTTTAAAAAACGTGAAGACTGAGCAAAGCATTTCAGCTGACTACAGATGAGGAAATGCAGCTAAAGTTTTTGTTTTACTTTGTTTTTGCTCTGCACAATGGCCAGCTGTGTTTCATGTATGGCATTTTTCTTCATAATAGCTAATAGCAGGTGTTCCTTTTTGAGGATTATTGAAGTAGAAGAAAACTTAAAAATAGTGTATGAAAAGGACCTGTGGAGTGATCAAAAGCAGGTTTCCTTTGCTTAAAAATATTGCCGCTGAAGTAAGTCATTCTCCTAGATATTCATTCACCTGGAATTGGAGCACTGGACTTCTTTCCTTTTCAGAGATCTAAAGCTCTCGTCTTTAAAATTTCTAAAGCTAAGAATGATTGCTGTTGTTCCAATTTTTGTGGATTTCAAAAAGAAAAACTTAAGAAAAACTCTGAAAAAATAGGCTGCTGTAATTTATCCAAGGCTGGATATCTGAAATCATTATAGCCTAAAAAATCTAGGCACCTCTTTGTAGTCTGACAGGAGCCTGAGATTTATGCTGTGATATTCTGTTATCTACACCTGAATCTGGCTGTCCTGGGTTTAAGCCAGGGCAGTATTTGAGGGAAATTCTGTAATTAATGGAAAAGGAAACACTCCTCTGTCAGACGAATGGCAGCTCCCAGGGCTGCCCAGAGGTTTGGAGTGCTTGGGAAGAGGCAGGTGATGTGGCCGTAGGGAGTTCACGAGTTTGTGAAGCGCATGAGGTGACTTGATTCTTCCAAATACAAATTCCTTATAACTTGTTGCAATAAATCTGTATATTTAGGCTGATTTTCATTGACTCTGTGCTTTTTTTCTCACCTAGATTTTTACCAGCTATATTGACCTCTTGTACCCCACGGAAGATAGAAATGAACGGTTAAGAGACTCTTATTTCTTTAATTGTGATTGCAGGGAGTGCATAACAAAAGAAAAGGTATTTTTTTCCCTCTAATTTTCAAGGTACTTATATAGGTCCTTAGATGCAGCATTGTATCTGCTTTAACTAATTTGGGGGGAAAAAAAGCTAATAGGATTTTGTTTTTTTTTTTTTCTATGTAGAAGACTTTCTATTACTCTTCTTTTTTTTTTCCACTGTAATCATGACGCNTTTTTTTTTTTTTTTTTTCCACTGTAATCATGACACATCAGGAAATATCCTGGTAGATGCTTATGTAAAGTTGAGCTACAAAGTGAAGATAAAGACTTTGTTACAAACAGATAATTATACTTTGTGCCTGCATTTTTTTTTTTCTAAAAGAATTTAGCCTAGTTTTTGTAACTGCATGTTTTCCTCCTTCTACCATTAAATGAATTTTGCTTGAGGCATTTTGGTGTCCTGGGCTGGGATAGGTCCTGCTGCAGTCCCTGGTTGAGGTATCTCAGTCAGTGCTAAGTGATGTTGTATGATACTGCTGAATGATTCAGAAAGTCAGCGGGAACTGTAAAACAGCATTTCCTGTGGGGGGGAAAACAAGGCAAATTCCTTTATCACATAAGACTTCTTACAGAACAGTCTGGAGTGACAACCACTTATGATCAGCAGGCCAGACTTTAAGCACACAAACTGCTTTTCCGTGCTCGAGCGGGGAGATTGGACTAGATGATCCCTAGATCCCTCTGGACCTCTCTAGAAGTCCCTTCCAACTTAATCATTCAGTGGTTCTCTGACACTCTGAAACAGTTGTGCTTTCCTAGCAGTTACTTAGTTACCCGCTCCTGGAAATCCTAGGAGAACTGGGCTTCATGTGACGCTTCTGGCCTTTCATTCAAAGCGGATCCTGAAGTTCCAGGTCATTTCCCTGACCATTTTTACAGAGGGTCTCTTTTTCAAAAGCTGTTTCCTAACCTGACCAGACAGCTTCCCCTTTCTTCTAAATGAGTATCATCTTTTGCAGTTTTTTTCTAAGTAGTGCCCAAGATTCTTGCTTGAAGCCATTCTGTTGATCTTGTAGCTCTGTTTTCACCACAGTTGCCTTGATAATTTTGTCACTGAGTTTAGTGAAGGAAGGATTTCATTCTGACAACGTACTGCTCATGAGTCCCCTGTCACTCAGCCTCCTGCTGTTTTGAACAGATATCCCTATAACCCTCTTAGCCGACAGCTAAAATAATTAGCACTGGATGAAAGAAATCTATTAACAAATTGAGCCTTAAACAGGTAAAGATTGTTTCCAGATTGCAGCTGACTCTTCATGAAATAGTAAATTTGATGGAAAGATAACAGTAAGTGGAGCTGTCCAGCAGAAAGTCAGTGCATGATAAAGAAATGTATGGAAATAGTCTCTTGTCTTTAGGTATGAAGGATATTATTCTGTCTTTAATATCTGTCCATTTTCCACTGAAGTATCATTTGTTGGTAGGCCTATTTTTTTTTTCCTAGTGTTAACATTAAATTTATTTTAATCCCTGATCTGCACCATCTCCAGGTGAAACTTCTTATGTAAAACTGCTTTCATCACAAAATTGGAAAGCTTTTAACCCTCCAAAAGCAAGGGATTCATGAAACTAGAGAATGGCAAATGAACAGGAAGGCAGAGGATTTTAGGGATTCCTGCCAAGGCTTTAGAGGAAAAATTGCAGGTGTGTTGTTCTAACAGTATGGAAGGAACTGAAATTCCCAACTAAGTCTCTTTATTTTGTGTAACAGGTACATCTTTATTTGTAGGACATGGAACCTGCATTTATAACTTTGATATTTTAGCATGTATTTTCTTTAGGATAAAGAAAAACTGGAAATCCGCAAGCTGGATGTTCCTCCATCACCAGAAGCAGTATGGGACATGATCAAATATGCCAGGAACGTGATTGAAGAATTCAGGAGAGCCAAACACTACAAATATATCCTTTGTCTCACCCTGACTCCAGCGGCTTGCTATGTAACCTAAAAATCTTACCTGGTGACTTATGCCAAAAGTACCTGCAGGTGAAATGTTATGACCATTAGAATTTGGAAGATGTCTCCGTCCCCTTTGTGTCTGGAGAGAAGGAGTGACAGTTTAGCACTGCCATTTTTGTTGGATTGTGAGACCCAGGGTTTGTTCCTTTTTGCTCAGATTTGTATTTTCTATAGGCTATATATAGGCTGATGGCTGTCTTTTCAGGACAAGCCAGGGACAGGTAGGAACATGGAGGGGTGTGTGTCTGGGTGCGGTAATATTGCCTTTTTTTTGACAGGCTGCATACAAGGCTGTGGCAACAGCTGATGATCACAGTTCTGCCTGTTGTAACAGTGGTGCAATGCAGGAAAATAATGCAAGATTTGCTGGGCCAGGATTACACCAGGCTCTCTCATGCCTGATTCTGCCCACTGCATGAGCTCCCCCTTCTTCTGACCTTGCTGGACCAGCAGCAATTCAGGGCCTTTTATTTTCCTTATTTTTTTTTTCCAGTCTGAAAGGTAAGTTAGTAGAACAATATTTCAGCCCTGGCGTTGTTTTAGCCTGGAAGTATTCATGCCATTTGAGAGAAGAAGACTTTTTAAGAGCATGCTGAATAAGTCAGTTCTTTGGCAGAACTGCATAACTGTTGAAGCAAAGACCATCCATTTATTGCATTCCTTGACTTCTTCACACCTCCTACTGAATTATTGGAGATTTGTGAGCTTAGCCTGGAAAAGATGGGTGCAATATTTGAAGACAGTAATGTTTATATGTTACACATGATGTACCAAGCCATGGGTGTCTGTCTCTACATGCAGGACTGGGAAGGTGCACTGCGTTATGGGCAAAAAATTATCAAACCATATAGGTAAGCGTAAAACTTTTACTGCCATAATTCAGTAATCCAAGTAACTAAGACATGTTTGGGCAGAGATCACTTCCTTGAGTACGTATTGCAGAAACTTGCTGTCCATGATACCACTACTCAAAAGGGAATCTTTAAATGCTGGGGTGGATTTTTGTTACCATCAGGTTATGTCCTGCAATGTGTAGCAAAAGAGGGCTCTGAAGTTCTTGCCTTGACCTCTCCAGTTTATCCCATCATGCATGTTGTGAGGGCTCAGAGTAGCTAGAGAAGCACTATTTTTGATATTCTCCTGATAGTTTTCCTAATGTTTGCAGGGAAGCAGAGTCCCGTCCCAGGACGGAGGCTGAGCAGCAGAGGGAGCTGGAGTTGAACGCAACTCCTGCACACACAGGCTAGGTTTGGTGCCCTCATGCCCTTGATCTCTGCTGTCCCAGAGCGAGTGGCACGTGGAGTACCCAGGCTGGAGCCCTCACAGGGGACAAGGCAGCACACAGCCTCTGTGGGCAGAGGAATTAGCATTCCCTGTTGATGTTTCTGTGATGGGGGCCTTGCAAGTAGCGATCTTCTTCTGGTTACTCACTGTACCCGAGCGTGCTGTGAGTCTCCCAAGCAAATTCTCATCTTGAGACATGACTTTCTTTCCAGACAGGGTGAGGGGAGGTACAAGTAACGCTCTCCCTTTGGAACGGATGCCAACACGAAGTCACAGATCGTTGGCAGTGAGCGGCGATACGGAGAACGAGCCAGTACATTCCCCCACGGAGCTCGGGGCTATTTATCATCCCTGTGCCTTGCCCAGCGCCTCTGGCTCCGAGCCTGGCATTCCAGGTCAGCTCCGCTGAAGCGGGCCCTCGTGGCTCGCTGCGCTGCAAGGACAGGGTCGCACGTGTGCTGTGCCTGCCCCTTGCTTTCCGTGCAAGGCCGACCCCTGTGGAATAAGCAGAGCTCCTCCTGCGGGGTAGGGTGGCTCCGAAAATTAGTAGCAGGGCAGAGTCTTTCTCTAGTGGGCCGGATGAACACTAGTGACAGAAAGCCATTGTCACCTGGCAGCTGCTCAAAGGCATATGGTAGTTTGGGTTGAATTCCCACTGGACAGGCATCCCCATCACAGAAACGACTGGCAGTGGCTCCTGGCAGCCAGCGCGGAGGGCATGAGCATGAGGAGGAAGGGACAACAAGCACCAGGAGGGGACAGGGCTGGGCAAATGCTGTGAAAGGGCAGGTTTGGTAAAGCTGGGTGTCTGTCTCTTGCAGTAAACATTATCCTGCCTACTCGCTGAACGTTGCCTCCATGTGGCTGAAATTAGGAAGGCTGTACATGACGCTGGAGAACAGGACGGCTGGAGCGAAGGCCCTGAAGAGGGTATTTCCTGCTTTCCTCACTTGTAACGCCCATTAAAACAGGGAGTTGCTGAAATACTAAGTGCTTCTCTGTCAGTAAACCTAGCTTGGTGGATAGTGTGATGTGTTAATATATTTGGTTACCGGAGTTTTGGCTCCGTTTTGATTTTTTTTTTTTTTTTTTTTTCTAAAGACTCTGCTTGGTTCTCTCGCACAACGAGTCTTGTCTTTCCCAGTGAGCTTCTCCTGCAGCATTTGGAATGAGTATTATGGCTACTTTGCTGCAGTCTGAGCTTCTGCACTGTGCTAGGGCTCTACTAGTGTAAATGAAGCAGAACTCTAAAACTTCTCCTCCTTGCTAGATAAGGACAGCAAAAAAAACCCCCAAATGTTTGGCTTTTATAAAAGGCGCATAGTGTTTCACGGATGTGTCTGATTTCTATATCCAAGTTTAACCAGGCATGCTTTTGGTGATGATTTGTTCTGGAACCAATTGATTTTTAAATAGCTGAAGAGAATTCAATGCCTATGGTAATGCTGACACTGCCAAAGACAGCATTTGGGTTTACTTTTTTCTTTACCGCTCTTTGTTAGTCTGTTGTTTATGCTCTAGGTTTTATTCTTGCTTTATTAGTCTGTATGTGTTTCATGAATTTCTTCCCCTGTTGTTGTTGGACAGAATTTTATTTTAGTTTCTTAAATGGCACTGACTACTGTAGTATATAATGACTTGGTCTGGAATGTCATGCTATTTTTCCTTTTCTGATGCTGGCAAGTTTTTAGGCAGCAATAGCAGACCCATCCAGCCATCATGAAAAATACTGTGAAAAATACATGCTCTAAAATGTAACTAATATCTTGTTTAAAAATAGCACAGATTTTTCCCCTTCTCCTTAGTGTTAAAGCTTTGAATAAACTTAGGATTTGTGCCAGTAAGAACGTGGGATGGGGAGGTGGAGGGGAGGAGGAGGAGGTAGATTTGTTGGCGTAAGTTAGCTTCTGAACACAAACATTTTTAGTGACTCATTTCCAAAAGCTGCCTCCAGGAACTGCCCAGAGTTATCCCAGGGCTTGATGTTTGGGATGTGGTGGAAAACAAAGCCATTGTTCTCTGTCGGTTAGCAAGCAGCTGGCACAGGAAAGTGCCCTGGCTCCTGTGGGGATGGAGTCGCTGCTCATCCTGCTCCCGCTGAGCTCCCTCAGAGTTACGAGTAACTGAATGCTCCGGCCATGAGGATGCTGCAGTTCCTTACTGCTTTTAAAGACCAAAGCACTAAAATGTTCTCAGGCATTTGGCTCATTTACTACTTTCACTGCTGTCTGTGCTGCTGTCTTGCATCTGTTTGAGCCACCGCTGTGCTTTTCTGACGTGGAAAACTTGCCTGTAAAACGCCCTCTGTAACACCTTGTGGATGTTGGCAAGAGGTAGCACTAACATGGGTTTGGCTGGCTGGAACATCCATGGCCAGGAGCAGGGCTGGCTCTAGGTAACACGGCAGGGAGGCCAGCGCGGTGCGAACTGAGAAACCCGAGGAGCTCTCACATTCACTGCAGTGGTTACACTGCATTGGGAGCTCCTGGAAGAGGTGAAGGGTTTCCAGAATCGGGACTGAAAGCTCTTAAAGTACCTTGTGCAATAGCTCATCTCATCAGCCTGACAGCTGAAGGATAAATGGGTAGGAGCAGAGCTGTATCTGATACTGGTCATGTCCTCTGCCAGAATATTCCCCACCCCACTTGCAAGTTTTCTGTCCTAGAGCTGATTGCATTCAAAGTAGTTTTGTCAGGGATTTTGAAAGGTGCTTTGGGATCCTTTAAGATGAAAGATGAATTCTATGAATGTAAAAACCTTTATTACTTAGTTTTGAAATTCATTATATTTCCTACTGGGTTTATGACTACAAGGGGACAAAAAGTAGCTAGAGGTGTCAGACTGTTTCAAACCTCTGAAGAGAGTATTTATAGCCTGGTGTTATATATGAATCAATTGTGTGAATATTTTTTTTTTCCTTTCATAGGCAATTGCTATCATGGAAGTAGCACACGGGAAAGATCATCCATACATTTCAGAGATCAAACAGGAATTAGAGGAGCACTGAGCCTTTGAATCTATGCAATCCTTCAAACCTTTATTTAAAAAGCCTTGTTATGGAAGCCTTCAGGAGTGCTTTGAAAGGTGGTAGCGTATGAACGCGTGTCTGTCCTATAATTGAAATGACAAACACACTTAGGCCTTTAAAAATGCTTCTTGCTTCTACAAAACTGTGATTGCCTTTTAAAGGAAACATCATGGTTTCAGAGAGGGTATGCGTTTTGACAGATCATGTGCAAAAAAAAAAAGACTAACTTTTCTTGATGAATTACGATGTGTACCTATCTATCTACCTTATTTGGGTAAAGTGTGTTTAGTTATATATCTACATGAATGCAATGTTTTGTGACATCTGTTTTCTCCCAAGATGTTTTATTTGTTCTGGCTAATGATTAGCAAAAACTGTAGTTTTTTTTTTTTTTTTTTTTAAAGTATCAATTACTTTTGTTTGCAAGGTGAGGAATTCAGTGCAGCTTCAGTGAGGGATTCTTGCACTGTGCAAGAGAGCCCCCTTCCTCCTTTCTGCCAGTTAATGGGCAGCCCCATCACTGTTTCTGGCAGGTGAGGGCTCATCTCTGTGTAAGGACCTCGAGCTTGGAGTGCCTTGAACAGAGAGTGTCAGCACCTACCTCTGGAGAATTGCACAAGGCTTATTTACCCTCTGCTTATTTAGGCCCTTGTGCAAGTTAGACTGAAGTGGATTTCAGTAGTGACTTAAACCTATTCTATTAGTCTGTTAGCGGTTCAGGGGGGAAGAATCTGAAGAAACTTGGCTTTCTATGCACATATCATCGATTAAATCAGTGAGAGGCTGTTGCTTTTAAAGGAGGGAGAGGCAAAGGAGAGGGAGCTAGCTCTATGCTTTCAGCACCCTATACTGTCGAGTCAAGCATGTTGTAGATTAAAGCTACCTGACCCTGCCTTACTGCTTATAAAGTTGGATGAAACACACAGCTCATCACTGTTGAACAAGGACTTCAGCCTATGCTCTTTCGTGTAAGCACTGCTCTGAAAATAAAAGTGCTATGGAAGAGGGTTTGACTGTTTTCTTGAAAGCTTTTCTTGAAAGTGGTGGTGGACTAAGAGTTTATGCTTCCAGAGAGCCAAGGCCACGTGCCCAGCCCCAAGCCTTAGAAAGAATATACTCTAGGCAACTATTTTTGTCAAACTTTATCGTAGCAAATAGCCCATTTTCCAGGAGAAGACACATCTATTAGAAAAGGGAAGGCTTGGCTCAGGACCTGTTCAGCTTCCACAAATGATATTGGGCCAGGGAGAGCACCAGAGTGAGTCTTGCCCCTCTAACACTGAATTGCTGTTTACAGAAGGTTCTTTGAAATTCACTGTGGGTCTGGCAAGGGAAACTAACGGAAGGAAGACTGGTGCACATGTAAAACCTTGAATTTGCAAAGGAAATAACATAAGCATGGTTTTCCTTGAAAAAAATGTTTTATTGTATACTGTGAATATGAAGGACAGTCTTTCTTACCCCCCCCCAAAAAAAAACACAACTTAGTGACTGAAGACATTCTCTTATTTGTAAAGGCATATAAGAAACTATTTACACAAAGGCAGTGAAAGAGGTAAAAAAATTACTGCAGTCAATTAACGCTGAATAGAACTTTATAAAAAGAGAAAGAAAAGAAACAGTGCAAAAATACTGTCAAAAGTAATCAGTTCTATACACAAGATAAAACTGACAAGCATAAGCTTATGTACTGATATGAATAATACATTAGAATATAAAACAGCATGCATAGATTTTTTAAAGACTTTCAATAGTATAAAATAGTTAGGCTGTTCAGCCTGAAGAGGAGGCAGTGGGGCAAAGAGCAGAACTGATGTCTCACTTTGCCAACTGCACACATACAGGGGGAGTGAGAGATGGTTAAATTACTGTTCTGCACTCAACTGTCCTGTACAGACTTAGAGCAAATACAACAGGAATCATCAAAATACTGAAGTAAAACAGGACAGTTTTACACCACTGGATTTTACTAACTTAAACATGTTATTTCATTTAACATGTCCCCCACAGTTATATATGGGAGCAGTACAGTCATCTGCATGTGTAAACTTTTTTCCTTTGTAAAATACTCAAAGAAAGAAACTTTACTAATCAGGAAAATCATGTTCTTCATAAGAAGCAATCTCAACAGGATAATCATACTACTAACGGTATTTTTGGCAGTAAAAAAATATTTTCTTTTAAAACTTGACCAGCAGTAAGAAAATACCATACACAAGAAGTCCTTGTTCATGTAACATATAATTATGTTGTGCAAACCCCTAACACAGGATGTTGTGAAGGCCAGGGCAATAAATGGGTTTAAAAGAAATTAGGCAATTCATGGAAGATTGATCCATCAGCATTTAATTAAACGTGATGAATGATGAATTAAACACCTTAGGAAGCCCCTAAATTGCTGACTGCCAGGCCCGATGCTCAAGGGGCTGAACGCAATATGCTAGAGCTGGTTCTGACATTTCTTACTGGTGTGAGGGAACCGCTATCAAATACAGGATGTCATGGAAGTATTTTGTAGGAAACCATCCTCATTTGCTCTTATTTGTGTGTCAGGCAAGACTGCTACTTAAGTATTTAGAAGAATAAACCACTCGGCCATATAGTCACTTCAGGGCTCTCCTGAACTATTAGTTTTCCTGTTCAGGGCTTGTGCAGGGAAAGCTGCTCTTTTACTGCTCACTTCTAGCTCACCCTGTGGAGGGCAAAATCCTGTAATAGAAGCATGTGGGAAGCTCTCAGTGAGGGTGCACACAAACCACAGGCATCAAGAACCTGACGCACCAAAGCAGCGTGGTGAAAAATGCCTGGGAGGAACCAGGGAAGTTCTCAGAGTATCTTATGATAACAAAAATATTTATTTCCTTTTATAGTACATATAAATGGCTATTTTTTTGACCTGTGCACTAGTGTTTTGTTTCACCATTTAACAGGAGGTTGTCTATGGCCAAAAACTCCCATCTTCTCTTTGCCCAGCAGCCCTGCCTCAAATTGCAGACCTTCAAATCCCTGCAAGTCCAGGTACCAGAGGCTGCAGGTATTACGTCCTCCTCTCGCTAAGTGCAAGAACTGCACCAGGTCCTACAGGAAAACACCTCTAGGCAAGGCTCAGAACGAACGGCAGACTGCGGCATCAAAAGCTACACTTGAACTGTCCATGACTGTGATTACACATTAGCAGGTTTATATCTGCTTTTATAGACTATTGGACAGGTAACATTTTTAGGCAGTACTGGTCTTACAGGATGAGATCTGGCTACTTGCACCTTCAGTATCAGGCATCCTCTACTGCATGAAATGGGAGCCACCCTGGTTGTCCGCATGCAAAGCTTTCTTTCCCCAAAAGACAGTGGCAGAATGTTGTTGTAACCTCTCACCGATGCAGGAGAGATCCTGGAGCGGCACGGGCGCTTACCCTTCCCAAGCACACACTTCACAAACCCTAGCAGGACTGACAAAGGCTAATTCAGTCCTCAGCCCATCCCCGGAGAGAGACCCGGGGACGTCACCTGCGGAGACTGCACTACGGTCACTCACTGCTGAGTCCGGCGCAGCCGCTTTGCCTGCTGGATCCGCTAACGGCCCTTGCCTTTGGGTCACCTGTGGGCTATAACGATATAGCCAGGATTGAGTCATAAAGTAAAAAACAATTATTAGCTTAAAATGACCTTCTCCACTGAAGCACTGATTGCTACTTGTTCATTTCCAAACTGTTCCACCATTTGCATTTCTGGTTGGTTAGAGGAAATGAATAATTAAAAAAAGCTCTGGAAATCGTGTGCATATTTAATATTATCTTAGTTGAGGCAGCTGATTTAAGTAAGTGGAAAAGAAATGTACTTCAATAGAAAGCTTTAAAATGACTGCAACAGGTTGAATAAATTCTCACAAGTGTGTCTCACTTCAGTTAAAACGCTATTTTAGGGAAAAGGCATTTCCAGTAAAGCGGAGCATTTAGGGCCAAGCTCCTCCATCCTCCACTGCAGGACGTGGAGGACAAAACAGGACATGGACAGCACTGAGCAGCACCAAAACTCAGAGTCATCTTTCCCATCCTTGAACCCCGAGTGTTAATCGTGAAATGCTCAGACCATAAACTACAAACATTAACCAAAACTGATGCCAGCCATCTTAATACCTCCACTGGTGTGCTGTTAAATGGAAACATTAAATACACATTTTAAAAGTGCATGAAAAGACAGACAAACATAAGGGACCCCTAAGTCAGGCTTATCCAATCATTGTAAATTCTCTCTTGCAAAGGACATGAAAGAAAATAGGCTAAATGTGCTGGAGTGCAACCAGGCATCCCTGGAGAACCCTGCGTTTTCATCAACTCCTTCAAGATGCAGCTCTGTTCTCAGAACTAGTGCATTTTCCTAAGATTTTCAATCCCAACTCTACTCCAAATGGATGAATATGGTGCCTGGTAACTGCCTTATGGCCATGCTTTGATGTTAGGAAGTGTGCAACCCACAAAGAGCAACTCAAAACTGTCTTTTTTTCTGTCCAAACACTGCTGTTTGGCCTATGGGACAGAAATTACACAGTCCTGTTTCTTTAAGTCTCTCGCTTTCGTTCCTGCTATGACTAATGAAACTGGATACAAAATGCATTTTCCTGTCACTCTCTAAAGGTTAGGAAATACTGCCCAAGCAATTCTGGTCTGGTAAAACTACAGCAGGTTCAAAGTCAGAAGAAGGTTCATTTTTTTCCCCTACAAAACTGTATCACATTTCAATCACAAAACACTGGCGAGCTCAAGTGTGGTTGCAGGCTGAGGTGGAAAGGAACCTCTGAAGACCTGCACCAGCCCAGATCTCCTATGATATTAGCAGAGCTAGTCAAGATAAAATCTAGCAGGAAAAATACATTGAAGTCAGATGAAAGGAGAAAGTCTTAAATTTCCATTCTTTCACAATAAAAAGGAAAAATGAGTCACACTGGCCTCTATCTACCATACCAGCCATGTTCAGAGTTAATTGGAAATGATTGTTTACTCCGTGGCCATTTATTTGCCTCATTAATAGGCACTGACTTAATTTGGAAAGGCTTTTTGGTGCCATTCTGTAATTAATATTTTTAAGACATCTATGATGTGCCTTTGCATAAAAGACATTTGCCTAATTTTCTTCCTTTTAAACGCAGCTATTTACTTTCTTTTATGAAATAACCTTTTCTCTACTTACAGTGGAAATACTAGCATGCACTTCCACCAAAAACAGCTGAAAAGTAAGACATGGGAACAGATTATTTTCCCTTCTGATTTTCTACCTCTCAATTCCAATTGGAGCAATGGGACTTGACAGCTCTGAGTTCAAACTTAATTCATCATTAGGAAATTATTCAAAAAGCTATAATGAGATAACTAATTTAATACACTTTGCTTTAAGGTTTATTCCTTGGCTTGCTTCCCAGATATAAAGCATTTCTGTGCAATTATCATGCAGATGCTGCTGAAAAGACTTTAAACGGTTGCTGCTAATTTAACAAGAGATATGTTGGCATGGGCAGAAGAAATTAGAGGAAAAACTGAAGTTGAGTGAAAACTCAGGTGATCCTTAAAAGCAACATGGTCAAGATATTATAGCTATATAACTCATAAGCATTTGCTAGTAACTAGTGGTTTCCACTAGATTTCTTGTATCATTAGGTCTGTACTGCATGGTGCCAAGCAAAACCACAGTGGAGATTTAAATGCATTTTGAGAAGCACTCAAGGATTTAAAGGTAGACTAAACTCTCAGATTTTAGGGAAAGGAAGGTGCATAGGCCCCTGTAGTGATTCTACTGAAGCTGGGGGTGCATGTGGGCATAGGCCTTCATGCACTGACGTTAAGCTATCATGGCTTGATCACACCATTTAAAACAAGAACAACAAAAGTTTCAATTTTGCTACCAAAGGGGAAGGGAATTTTAGAAAAGCAGCCTTATCAGCCTTATCAGCCCACAAATAAGCACAGCATTTCTTATTCTCTTGAACAGCCACTGCGTTGCAAACCTTCTGGATTACGACACAACTAACTTTTTTGGTAGATACAAAACTAGGAAGATGCCAAACTAGGAGGAGTGGCTGATAAACCAACCAGATGGTTGTGCTGCTATTCAGAGAGACCTTCCCAAACTGGAGGACTGGGCACAGGGGAAAAGGGGACGTGCCAAGTGCTGCCCTCTGGGAGCAGTAATCCCATCCACAGCAGGACAGGCTGGGGGCCAGCTGGAGAGCTGCAGAGAAGGACCTGGGAGCCCTGGCGGGCAACAAGTTGCCCACGAGCCAGCAAAGGGTGGCGCTGGGCAGAGCACTGCCAGCAGGTCAAGAGCCCTGGCGAGGATGTGCCCAGTCTACTGGGTCCAGTTCTAGACTTCACAGTACAAGAGAGACATAGAGCTACAGGAGCAAGACCAGCAAATGGCCACTAAGATTGTTAAGGGACTGAAGCGTCATATGAGAAAAGACTGAGAGAGCTGGAGCTCCTTAGCTTGGAGAAGAGAAGGCTCAGCGGATCCGATAAATGTGTATAATTAACTGATGGGAGACTCTAAAGAAAACAGAGCCAGATGCTTCTCAGTGGTGCCCAGGGACAGGACAAGAGGCGAAGTACAGAAGATTCCCTCTAAACAGAAGAAAACACTTCCTTGTGAAGGTGGTTAAACATTGGAACAGGTTGTCCAGAGAGGCTGTGGAGTCTCCATCCTTGGAAATATTCAAAACCTGACCGGATGCAGTGCCCAGGCAACCTGCTTCAGGTGTCTCTGCTTGAGCAGGGGGGTTGGACTAGGTGATCTCCAAAGGTCTCTTCCGGCTCCAACAATTTTGTGATCTTGTGATCACAGTCACAAGATCACAACACAGACTGGCCCACAGATTCCAGTAATATGTTATTTGACCCATCCCATCTGCTACTGCTGAAGCTTTTCATTGAAGAAAGGCCAATGCCGGCATTTCCCTCAGTGCCATGGCGTAGCAGCTGTATGGTCAGAATAAACAAACACTCCTCCCCAGCAAAGAGAAACACAGTCGGAAGCTGGGAGACAGAAAAAAACAGGACATCAGGCTGTTTATCTGTCAAGACTGTAGAGAAAGTATAAAGACAGAAGCATCAGCTATGGAGGGTGATGATGGGGATGCAAAATCAGAGTCAGGAAGAGGACAAAATGCTTAGGAATTGGCAGGGATCCCCTAAAAGGGGAGAAGGGACAGCTGGGGGGAGTGGCTGCCCAAGAGGAAGGGGTCAGAGATGAGGAAGGCCGGGGTTAGCAGGTAGGTATGCCAAGCAAAAGGAACGAGGGACTAGAAGATTAGACAAAATAATCTGAAAAAATAGCTCCACCACAGCTATTTCACCACAAAAATAGCTTCACCACAGCTAAGCCTTGCTACAGGGGCCCATCAAGGCCCTCGGAGATTTTTAAAACTCGACTGGATATGGCCTTGGGTGCCTGGATCCACACAGCTGTGAGCAGGGCTGGGGCCAGAGTGCCCCAGGGCTCCTTTCCAGCCTGGCCTGTTCTCCAGTAAACCTACAGGACCACAAGTCTGGGCAAGGCCGACCAAGGGCAGGACTGGTGGCAGGAGGATGGCAGCTTATGGGGGTGAGAAATGGGAGAAAATGCCTCTGCCCTTCAATCCACACTTACAGGGAAGGCTCACTCATTGACCTCATCTCGTTCTGTGCTGTTTTTCCAGCACTTCACCTCTTAAGAATCTCTCCAAAGGATGGTAAAGGCCTCGTCTTAAAGATCCAATATTGCTTCTTTCAAGGACTAAATGCCACTGGTACTCCTGTGAAACTTGAACAGTTTTTGCACCCCGAGCCCTCTGCCCTCACAACTTCCTGTGCTTGAGCCCTCTGTAACTCTCCCTATTGCGTGTGCAGACACACAGGTCTCTGTACTTGAGGATTTTGCATCCACAGACTCCTCTCCTGCAGAGCCTATGATGACATGTGGTGGGTCTCACTTTTATCATAGAAGCCACACATTGGGTTCCACAATACTCTTATTGGAGAAGGAAGTCTACTGCCAAATAACTGTTCAATTCATAAACTACGTAGCAAGCTAAGAGCTGGTATACTACACCTTTAGAGAGGATTGCTTTCCCTATGAACACATTACAATGCAGATCAGTCATGTCAAATGTGGTTCAATTTAAACATTACTTTAATAACTTGTGAAACTTATGGTAATTCACAAGTTATTCCAAGAAAAATAAATTATATCAGGAGACTCTAGTAAAGAACAATCATTGCTTACTTTCAAGACAACTTGAGTAAGTACAATATATGCACACAACGTTATCAAGGCAGTTCCTCTCTTATCAGCAAGGTTCAGTCAAATCCAGAAAGCATCTGGAATTTTTCAAGAGCTTAAATAAGTCTGGAGTTTTGCAGGAACTGGATGAGCACTTGATAGACAAATTTGTACTGCGCTATGGTCTGGATCATAAACATTCGCTGCTCCCGCAGGTGTCTCAGCATCACTGGCACATCCACTTTCTGTAAAGCAAAGGCAGGAAAAAAGACATAAGGACGTAGATTGATTAAATCCAGCAAGCACCATTTCACCTGATTTAAAGACAAGAACATAGCTGGCACAAGGAACTGTATTACAGTTAGATAACGTAACAAATTATAACCGACCGTAGTGAAATACCACATTTTTTTTGCAGAAACTTTTTACATAGTTTCAATGTGTAAAACAGTATTACATACATATCTAATCCTTTCCTCCCCAGTGAAATGAGAATTTCTGAACCAACCTAAAAGGGCAAATGACTACATGACAACTCCTAAGAAAATGTGTGGGTGTATCTTTCTACAGAGTAAAGCTTTAGGAAGAAGATGAGTAACAATACTTGGGATAAGTGATACAATGAAGAATTTGTCCTCCGCCTCCTCTAGTTTGGAGTAACAATTGTGGGTTCTTTCTTACTTGTAGTAAGACAAATAACTGAGGAACACTTAGGCTATCAAGTAACACAAACTGCACTTTATAATGCCAGTTTGCCATTCCAGAGACACCCAAGGGAGCCCAGCAATTCTTTGGCTGAGGTGAGAAATGGTACATGGACAACACATGGACTAAACAGCAGCAAAATAAGTTATGATTGCTGAAGCAGTCATACATGGAGTTGGCTTCCAAGCCCAGTGTAAAATTTCTGGAAAGTTTAAATAGAGAAATCACACTGTGTATCCATTTCTGTACATTTTTACAAAATTAAGAACCTTTTTCTATGCAAACAAGCCCAAGCCAATGTACTATCAATTTCTGGAAACATAGCTAAATATTCTACTACATTCCCGAACAAGCCACTGCAAAAGGACAGTTCTAGAGAGTCAACAAGTACAAGGTCGTGTAAGCTGTGATGAGTAATGGTGTATTATTTTCAACGGGAGGGGTGCAGGGGAAAGCATAAGCTCTGAATTTCAGTTTATTCAGCTAGCCCAGAGAATGCCCCGCTGGGGAATCCGGTGAGTAAAAGGCACTCGCTTCTCACCGAGCAAAGTCACGCAGAACTCGGTCGCGCCTGAACAGCTGCAACAAAAATGCGGGCCAGCTCCGACCTGCACGGCCACGCTCCCATCGCAGCGGTTCACCATGTCACAGCTTGTTGGTTTTTACTAGGCCTGTAGCACACGCTCATCACCGACTGCCTGCACCTTCTGCTCGTGGCTCAGGCTCTGATTTGTCTCCGAAATGTAACAGACGCTCATCTTGCTTGGGACCTTCCTATTTGTGTTCAACTTTAACAATCATGTAAAGCTCAGAAGAACAGCATTTGACATTGAGAGTCATCACGGTGTATGTCTATGAAAGATAAGTAGTATTTTGCTAAGGTGGCATCTGCAAAAAAGACAGTTTAAGTGTTGCTTATTTTTATATCCAAACGAAAATACCTTCCCTATGAAGATGTCTATAACTGCAATCAGTTCATGTCCCAGTGCCAAGTCAGAGCTATAGGTTGATAGAGCCTCAAGTTAATTTGTTGTTGTACATGTCCGCAGCAATAAAGATGTAATGATGTGACATATTACTTGCTATATATAGCAAGCTACTGAAAATACATTCCTGCAATGAGATCTAAAGAGTTTTAGATTCAATCAGCAAGTGCCCAGAAGCCACAGAACCTAAAGCTATGCAACAGTTGATTAAAATCGGCTTTCCTAACCCTGAAATCCCCAAAATCAAGAGACTTGTTTCTAGTTCCAGCACTGCTTCAGACTTCCTGAGATCTCTATCAGGATTTTTAATCTTAGTCCCTTTTCTTCTTCACTAATATGTTAATACACCTATTTAATATGAGTCTTTTGAGAAAATCAGCTAACTTGTAAGACTGTAAACATTTTAAGGAATAAGCAATTTCATTTCAGGAAAAAAGGCAACAACAAGTAACCCCGCTTCAAAACAAACCAGTAAAACTGCTACATGAAAAACATTCCTCTGTGCACAATGTGGTATCTGTCACTAGCTGAAAACACAACTTGGCAAGTAATAAAACGTTAGGTCTTATTTATTTTTATTTTTTAATTTGGTTTTAATAAACCAAAAATAATAACTTAGCACAATCTTGAGGAACAAAGCCCTTTAGGAAAGTTGCTTTTCATATTAATAATAATTTCCACTAATAATCAAGTGGGAAGTATTTATGCTTTAATTAAGAGACATCAGAGAAGTTCCTCATTAGCGAGCACTACTGTCAGCTCCTAGGGAAGTTTATGAGACTTCCCCTGAATGCACCGGCCTGCTCCCATGCCCAAATGTCTGGGTACCCCCTTTATCTTCAGCTGGCTACTTGGCTGTTTTTGGCAGAATAGGTGCCTTCTGTAAGCCGCAGACAAGCTGAGGTGGCCAGAGAGCTGCTCAACCACGAGTGTCTGTTGCAGGCACACCACGAGCATCCTGAGCTTACCATACAGCAGACACAGGCAAACATTACTCACAAGTGATTTAAGTAGGGACCTTGTAACTATCCAGACTTCTTCTGGAGTGCAGAAATTTCACGGCTGCTGTGTGAACAGCAGGAGCAGCTGTTTCCAGATGCCAGCACATATGGAAAAGTCAAGCAGGCTCAAGAGTCAGACCCACTCCTCACAGGAGCAGTCTTAGTGACCTCAGCTCATGTGTGAAGGCTGCAGCACTCCCAAACCATACGTGTGGGTGCCCTTGGCACCTTCTTGTCCTCCATAGAAGGAATCATGTGAAAAGGAAAATGAAGGTTAGAATAGAATAAATAAGAGTGTGAAAAAGTAAGAAACCACACTTAAGTGGTGGAACAGCAGTCCAGGTCAGTTTCAGCCCTCAACCAAAGTTTGAGGAGGTTCAACACGCTCAGAGGAGGCCCAGTATCTTCAGGAGATCACTTGCAACTACAACATGGTGCTTCTTTGCGACACAGCTCGACCTTGCATCTAATATTTCTCATCTAGGAAAGAACAGTAAGAAACTGGAAGGGGATAAGAGAGAAGACCAACATGAAGCTCTGCATCCCTGTTTAATCAATGTTCATGAAAAGCAAAGCTGACTGGTACATGCCTCCTTGAGGACTCACGGTTTTGAGTGAGCAAGAAAATTGCACTTCACACAGCACCTTGCACTGAAAGGCTCCAGTCCATAACTTCACAGTGACACACAGACTAACTCAGCATTTCTGCTCCTTCAGGTATGTACATCGTCCAGTGGTCCCTGCACTACAAGTGACTCATCCAGCAGATGAGTAATCACTGGGAGGGACAGATAACACATGTTTATTTGTGGCTCTTGCTGTATTCTCACCTCTTTAAGAGGTTTTGCTCTCTGAGTAGTTCCTTTGGTGACAGAAAACCCTCAGGTCAATGGCTGTTCTGCCCAGGCTGGAAGCTCATGGGTGCTGGGTGGTTTTACTGCCCAGCTCCCCAGTGAGAAAGGGCACAAATGGAAAGCAAGCACCTACACAAGGTTGCTCTGCCAATGCTGTTCTCCACGCTGCTCCTGACAGTACAAGTAATCTTGTAACACTGGCTGCCACTCTTCAGCACCATGCGCGAACCACTTTTTAAACCCACAGCTGAGTTTTGTTCCAAATGAGATTCAATAGACAGTACGAGAGAGATGAAGGAGTCTACACAGCGAATTTAGAGAACAGGAAACATTAGTTAAAAGATCTTGGAAGCTTTCTTTTTTTTTTTTTTTTTAGTCTCTTTCAAGATGTCTTTGTGGACATGCTGTCTCTAGAGTGTTAATTAAACACTGGTATGAATTAGACTAAACTCTCAAAAGAGAGAAAGAAGCCCTAATTTTGAATGCATGAAACTAATATTAATAAAAACGCATAAAAATCAACTCAGTGGTGACCAGCAACAAGTAACTTGCCATGGGAAATCTCTGTCTGTTGCATATAAGGCCCTTGTTTCACAAAAGCAACAGAAAGCAGGCATTTCAATACTTTTTAATTTTAAACTCAGCAGCGTAGCTAGTTGGCTAAGCACGAAGTCAGGGTTGGTCCCGAGGGAGAAGCTCACTTACTTCGTTATGCTCCAAGCAGCCGATCATCAGCTCTGTCAGGATCACCACGCCGGTCCTGCCTACCCCTGCGCTGCAGTGCACCACGATAGGGGGGTTGCAGTTGTTGCTGCTGTCCAACACACTGTTGGTGTGGCGACGCACCGACTGTATCTCCTCCAAGTAAACTGCAACATAAATCACACACAAGCTTGCAGAAACTTATACAGCTAGGCATAAAAAAAAAGGTAAAAAAAAAAAAAAACATGCAAAAATCACTCTGTCAGAATGATAATTTTATTTTTTTAGTACATGCTAATTATTTTGGCCTGTGTACACCGAACAGTGGCAAATCCAGCAAGTACCAGCTGGGTGTCAATTATTACTTGGGAGTTTGCTCCTTCAAATTAAATAGTTCTTTTAAAAAATTAAATTGTTTTCCCCTCTGCAAATCTCCAGGTCCCCTAAGCAGATGATTCTAGACATTACTTACAGCAATCCCTGCTATTAGCAGTCTGAGATCAAAAACAGCAGTTAAATCCCTTTGAAACGTCTGCCTGTCAAAGCCAATATCAGATGGGAAGTGAGCATCCATCTGCCCCTTTTTTCCCCCCCTTTTTTTTTTCAGGGAGGATGTCACCCATCTCTCTGCTCAGGCTTTGTTTCTCTGCAGCTATGAGCCCTTCAGGGAGCTCGCTGCCTGTAGACCATGTGGTCTAGAAAGTGCAAGAACCAGGAACAGGTATCTTCTGCACCTCTTCTAGCAGTGCCCATAAGAATGTATTCTACTGTCAGCCTGCACAGAGCACCTTCTCTGCTCGTGTTAGAAGTTCACCTTGTTAGACAAGCGCACAACAAACTAACTTAGGTCGTGGCCTTTAACACTATTCCAGCATGATCTAGAAGCACCTCAGAAATGAGGGATCTGATCTGGAAAGGTCTACCAAGATGCACAGCTCTAACTTCTACCAGTCTCTGGAAAGTCGGCACTGAGATCTGAGCCAAACCCTCCTGTCCAAATTCCTTACAGCCAGACTCTGCAGCCTGGATAATCCCCGAGACAGGCTGTGTCTAATGGTCCTACCAGCACCAGGAAAGCATCATTTTAAAGCACACTATGAAGGGGAATTGTACTTAGTGGCAAACAATGCGCAGAGGAAAAGGGGACAAGCCTGTCCCAATTACTGCTGTGCCCAACCGCAGCTACAGGGTTTGGTAAGAGAAACAAAGCAGAAAACAAACTAGAAACTGGGCAGTGAGAACAAACTGGATAGCTTTGCCTTCGAGGCAGATCCCTTTGCTCTGCTTTGCCAAAGCTGAAATGTTATTTCTGTTTTCTGCCCTGGAGAAAAAGAAGCTGGTTAAAAAAAAAAAAAAAAAAAAAAAAAAAAGAATAAAAGCACATGTGATTGATATCAAGCTCATTCCACGCAAAGAGAAGCGAGGTGATGAAACTGTGTGGTTACAGTGAAATGGAACTGAAGGGTTCCCTGAGCCACTGAGCTCCCTCTGAGCCACACTGGCCAGAGACTTTGCACAGGAATTAAGGTGGCATCTCTGGCACATCAGTGCTGGAGACCATGTACACTCTCCTTTGCTGATAACCTAATGATCTCTGTGTAACACACCACTGCAGCACCACAGATGTGGCTTTGGTTAAATAGTGGCTGAACTTCTATCACTTAACCCAGTAGCATTCATTATTTGGTGAGAAGTAGTAAATATTAAGTCATTAGAGATGAATGGTTGCGTTTTCAGAAGTGCATGTACCAGGACCACTGTTTATCTGGGAAGGCTCTTGGCATTGCCTGGGTAAACACATGGTTAGAAGAGTCCACACTGCCTTGGCAGCGAGTTCAGATTTATTATGCACATGATGGAGGCCTCTGCTCCTGTGCAGTAGGACCTGGGTTACCAAATCCTGGCTGTTAGCTCTCGGGGCCTGCTATGAAACAGTAGAGCTGTGCCATATTTCACTAGTGTCCTACCCAGGCCTCCCTCACGACATCTGTGCACAGCCTAATACCTCATGCACTCATGAGAGAGCTGGAAAGTAGCAAAAGTAGCAAAAACTTAAACTGACAGAGCAGCCATGGCAGGGATCTGGCTGTAAGCACTGTGGCTGACACTGGTTTTACCTCCTATTAGGTCAGAGCTTTCAGGACTGGGATACTCTCATCTCCCCACTCTTTTACTCTTTTTTTTTTTTTTTTTTTTTAACAAACTACAGCAGAGCCTGACCAATTTTAGGCCTCCATATGTCACAGCAATAACTATTTAACAGTTATTGTAGTAATTTAATAGGTTAGCTCTAACAAGTGCAGTGAACTGAATTCAGTGCGAGCGAACATCTTTTATGCCTGTCCCCACGCAAGTTCGGAAGTCTTACATAAAAAGCCTTGGACTTCTTCTGGGCAGCCATGGTCTGGCCAGTCGGTATACTGCAAGTGCCACACAGTCCTCTCCTGTCCGGACAGGAGGTGCTTGACCTTGAGCCCCGTGGTCGCGTAGCAGCCCGAGTCAGTGCGGAACTTGGTCGTCACCTTGAACTTGCCGTAAGTGGCCGAGCTGTGCTTGGAGCCCAGCTTAGGCCAGTAGCGATGACTCTTGCTTCTTCCTCCCTCCTTAAGCAAACAAAAGAAGATGAGAGGGCGTGAGTAAAATACGCTTTAGATGTTGTAGTTATGGTTCTCTACAAACAGGGCACAAAACTCTGCGGATAAGCCAAGTTCTCTCACTTATCTTCTTCCAAATAATGGGGTGAGCAAAGAGCACCCCATGAAGAAAGTACCCAATAAAGCTTTAGGTCATAACTTATTCCCAGTTCCTACATTTGGAAGTGAGAAAAAGATTAATATTTACATAGGGAACAGACTCATTAGAAATGGGAAGAAAAAACTCTTGCCTCAGGGCAAAAGCCAGCTACTGCCTCTCAGCAAATCAAGTTCTCCTTGGGCAGGCTCCCCTCTGCAGAGGGGAAAAGATCTTTTCCAGCAGCTTTTAAGAACCTGTTGTGGACCAGTCTCAGAAATAAGGACCTGATGTCGTACGGCATCCTCTGCATTTCTGTTAAAAGTAACCAGGCATGAGGCTGAAAGTCACGGCAGCAACATGTGCCAGGTTTTATAACATAGCAAATAGTTCTTGGATTACAATAGAAATAACTGTTTTGATTGGCATATGAATAAAAAGATTTTTTTTTCTACTGGATACTTCTACGGAAACACCAGCTTCTGGTCTCTTCTCAGCTGATAAGGGTGACGGTATGCAGAGCTGGCCTTGGACAGGGTGGAAACCTGTGTCCTTTCCAGCAGGAGCAGCTCAGGGCTCCTCTCGCATTCCAGTGGAAATATATTTGCTTTGTTTGGCCAAACTGAAACCAAGCGGGGAGGGAAGGGGGTGTTCTTCTCATTTCACTTCAGTGCTTGCCAAACTGAGTATCACAGAGTTATAAAATACAACATTACAGCACTACAAGCAAACGTTGTAAGATAATAAAAGGAAGAAGGGCTGTTGATAGAAAAACAGGTTGCTGGAGTGGGAAGTGATGATAACAGAAGATCTGCTCCCATCAGAAAGAACGGTGCTCTGGGATTCACATACCTCTTCCGCCGTGACCATGGCTATAACGTTCACCCCCTGTTCCCACACCATCTGCCAGAAGTCATGGCACGTGTGTGGCAGAGGTCCTTGGGTGGCAATGTAGTGCCACTCCTCCCCACCTACAGCAACCTGGGAGCGAGGGGGAGAGAAAAATACAGTCAGTATCTCAGTGCCAGAACTGCCCTTTGAGCACAGGAGACTGCAATGAAACCT
Organism: Crypturellus undulatus; assembly: GCA_013389825.1. Taxonomy (NCBI): domain Eukaryota; kingdom Metazoa; phylum Chordata; class Aves; order Tinamiformes; family Tinamidae; genus Crypturellus; species Crypturellus undulatus. Next base: position 2,397,944 of record VWPW01004614.1, on the reverse strand, counting down.
TTAATGCTTACTCCTTTACCGTAGCTCAATAATTTAAGCAAGACCCATCCTTTCCATAATAGCAACAGACTTTGGTGGTTTCCAAGGCCTTTTCTGATGCCCACAAACCTAATGCTTTCAGCAAAATGCCACCCATTTTTTTGCCATTTCATCTGGATCCCATAGATGAAAGAAAAACATTTATTTATGGCCCTGTTCCTGAGAGGACTTAATTTACTTAAATACCAATAAGCAGCTGACCAACTTCCCTGGGCTTTATGACATACCCACAATGAAATAAAAACTGAGCACCAGAGGATACGTCCATATGCATTGAAAAGGCATTGCTAGTCTGCAAAACAATACACAGTTGTACGGAAAGGAAAATGTCAAGAGTGTTCTGCACTACGAAAGCTGAAGTCTCTGCTGATTAAGGGCCTCAGTTTTTTTTCTTTCTTCCTGAGTAGAAAAATGAAGGAAAAAAACTGCTTAAGCAGAATCTTGCTACACGTAGTCAGAGCCATGCCCAGCTCATGCAGTTATGCCCACACGTTGTGTCGAACATAGGGCTCCGATTAGGAGCCTGTTCCTGGCTCCTGATAAAAATCAGGACAGACTGTCAGGCTTCATTTCAAATTTATCTTCCTCTCGCTGTTTTTTATTTTTTTTTTCAATTTAGAGGCTGCAGTCTAGTACAGAGTAAATTGAGTGCATTGAATGACTTTCAAATGCCAGAGGAAATGTAGAATTATCTAGAGCTATGGTCATGCAAATCTATTTCCCAATACATAACCGACCTATATTTCTGACCTTGCAGAAATATCTGTGTATCTGCATGACAACATACAATGAAATAATTTTTCAAGTATCAAAATGAGAATTTACAAAACCTTAGGCATGAAGAACTCCAAGACTTTTAGAGATACGAGGTATGATTTAAAAATATGCCTACCAGTTAAAAGCAAGACCAAATGAAGTAATTATCTTGAGAAGTTAAAATATTTTTCCTTCTCAGACTAAGACCTTCTAGTTCTACATGTTAGGTCAGAGCCACTTTTCACAACGAAGTTATAAATCCCAGAGAAAAAGATTTACAAGAAAAGTGCTGACACGTCCATAAATATCAAGGTGCTGGCGGACAGTGTTATACGGAGCAATCAATAATTCTGACAGGTTTAAGCACATACTATGTTTGAGGTAGAGGTCTTTGAATACATTTTTTTCAGAATCGTTTTATTTGTTATTCAAACAGCTGTTCATTAAACTGAGCTGTTTGCTTTTGCACCTGCAGTTAGTGCAGCATCTGAATGATAACCATTTCTTCACCGCATTGAGAAAGGCTTTCAACCTTTTATATTGAGCTTACTTTCTTATTTTGTACTATATGTTATTGGTCCAAGACCAGTGCAGGCAAACTCATGTTGTTCTTGGACAGAAATTCAGGCTGTGCAGCACTGACGTGGATCTGGTCTTGCACTTGCATAGTGGTGTTGGCAAAATATTATCTAGCATTTTATGTTAGTATTGGTTTGACTGCAGCAATCAGATATAATGTTCTTAAAACCCCTCTATATCCCGTAGTCCATAAATTCAATTATGGTTCCTGTGTCTAGTATAGATGACAACCTTAGCATCGTAACAGCAAAGCCCGGTGGTAAATAAGCAGAGAAATCCTGAAAGTCTGTGGGGCTTTGCAGTCTGAGCAGTGGGAGCTGGAATCCTCCAGGCATGGATCTTATCAGGGTGATATAGGAGTTTTCTTTGTCTACTGACTTCTGGTCCAAACATCCAGCCTCCTGGCAGCCGATATGAAAGAACCATAAATAGTCTGGAGGGAAGCGATGCCTGGAACGGTTACTGCACGCCGGTGCCCTGACTGCAGGATATTAAAAATTGAATATTGGGCTGCAAACACACACGCGCATACACACACACACACACAGTGCTACCGAGGTAAATTTCACAGATGCGATTTCACCTTCTAAGCCAAAGAACATCTGCTTGGCTTCCGCAGCCACCGCTTGGAGTGTGAGAGGAAAATACTGGCAAGGGCCGCTGTCATACACTGAAAACGTTTGTACATATTCCTGGGTGCTCTACGGATGCAAAATGAGTGCACTGACACACAGGGTAAAATGTGGACTAGTAACTGGCCAGAAAAATTTCTTTTCTGGCTAGAATGCCCTTGTGGACACAATTTATGTTTGGAATCTTTTTTATTTTTCTCCCCCTCCATCTCCCACAATGTAAGTGAAAAATTTGGGGTTTAGGAATTCATCATCCTAGCCATGCCTGATTATGCAAAACCTCAGTATCTACAACCTACCAGGCTATGGGAGAAAAGCAATAACCTGCCAGGATCCTGGTTTAGGAAACTGTTTTCAATCAACAGAATTTAACACTGTAAATCACAACCAAGGAGACAGCAATTCTCTTTACACTTAAAAAGACTTTATTCCATGGGAAAAAAAAAAAAAGGCTATGTTTGCAAGTAACAGTCAAATAACACCTTAAGTTGTTCCCACGTTGAATTACCAAGTAGTACTTTGACAGAAACTTATTCTGACACATAAGTGTGTAATATTGTAACCAAACAAAAGTATAGGAATCTCAGTTCTCCTTATGGAGACTAAATAAATAAAATAGACACTCGACCACCATGAAACCAGGAAGATATCTGGAAATTATTTACATGCAATACGTATGTGAACATGCATTATTCTGAGGGCTGTGTATGTTGTTTTGGATGTGACACTGCATGCATGGAACTGCCTCTCTGTTTAAAAAAAAAAAAAAATCCTGAATGCTAGTGATGGAGAAAATGATCTTGCAGTCAAACGCTGCACAGTCCTTCCGTACCAGTCAGCGGCAAGGACCTGTTCTGTCAAGGAAGCAAACTGGTGGTTGCAGTCTCACAGTGAGCTGCCTGGCTGTTGGGCCCGGTAAATCACAAAACGCATCGTCCAAGTGCACAAACCTTCCCACCACCTGATACGCCTATCGAAAACCTCCACTAGTGCACAACCTCAATATACTCCTCTCTGGGAGGAAGACCCTCTTGCCCCGGCTTTCTGCTGCCAACTGTCTCGCATTGCCAGCCATGCCAACTGTCTCACATTGCAGGTATTGGGGCTGGTCTGAATCATTTTCAGAGATTTTAAGAACTGGGTATCTTTCTACGTTACTTGAGAAAGACATTTCGTAAGCAGCCGGCAGGGACAGGCACAAAAAAAGCAGAATGCCTCCCTAAAACATCTTCCAAGTCTCCTGCAAATAAATCATCTCACACATGTTAATTGTTCTGGGAATTCAGAGATGCATATGTTGACACAAAGGTGTGGCAACACATTCTGTTTGATTAATTTACCTTTCCATAAGTTCCAGAACTCTCCTGGAAAGCCCTGCTGTGCATCCATACACACGGACAAAGCCCTAACATACCTTCATTTGCAATGCAAACTCCAAGGAAGCTCTCACCTTTATGTGTGAAGCATTGATGTAGCCTGAATTGTTTTCTTTGGTTGGCACCAACTCCACTCGGTTCTCTTCATAAGGAACCACCTCCCTGATACGGTTGCGCTCAGTGTTTTCAGGCAAGGCAGCAGTGGTGAAGATCCCATCGGCCTTTTTCTTTGGAATCTGCTCATATTCTGTAAACACCATCCCCTCTTCCAATTTCCTCTTCAAGATTTTACACTAAGATTTAGCAGAAGGGAATATGAAATGATTAACTGTTCCTAGGATGTCAATGTGCCACAGTTCTACACATTTTGACATATAACCGTAAGATTCTTTTATTCTTTTCTTTTGCCAGCTGCAGTTATCTAAGGAAATATGACCAACACCATCAGCAAATTTTACATTCCTACTTTGGACTCGAACATTTTTAGGTCAGAGAAAGTAAAAGTATGCTATATATTATCCTGATTCAGTATATATTTGTACACTGTTTCACCACAGTAAATATTTGTAAAAATATTTTCGATTTCTCTTTGTATGAAAAGATCCCATTGTGAGAAGTGTAGTGTGGGCCACATCACCTTACTTGTATGCGTGCAATTTCTGTGGTTGTATAAAACTCCACATAGGACAAGTCAGAGTAAATTTGATCTGCATACCAGATAATGCAAGTCTGCAAAATGCAATTTGGAAAGCCAAAAAGAAAGATTCCTTGCAAATGCCTCTCAATTTTTAATGCCAGTAACTGTTTTTAATTTCTGAAATCCCATATACATGCACATCTGCAACCATCAGGACACATGATTTTTTTAAATCTAATTAGAGACATTATCTGCACTTGTTAGTTGTATCAAAACATGGAAAATAGCACCTAATGATGATGACTATGGAAAGACTCCCCAATCAAGTAAAAAAAAAAAAAAAGTGCCAAATATTAGATTTATGACCTGATCTTGAATGACATTGAACAGTCTCGTCTTTCACTGACTCCGGTTAATTTTATAGCCATTTAATGTTTTGCTTAATGTCGAAGATGCATCAGTGTTAACCACAGACCTTTGCCACTAATGGCTCTGAGGGCAGTTATAGGAGAAATGGTTTCCCACTCTAAATGAATTTTTAATACCTTGGAAACTTCTGCTGCTGGGAACAAAAGAAATGAGTAGTGTTTCAGAAGGCTCCATCTTACCCTCTCATCCATTGGCACCTTGGCTACTTCATCCTGGCTGTCCTCCGGCACACGAACCCTCGCGACCGAGAGCCCATTCAGTGCTGCCAGCATCAAGGGCCTCTTCTGGGCCTCCAGGCCTGCCATCTTCTGCTTTTCTAGATTCTTTTGGCAAGAAAAGGCATGTTTTCATCTCTGTGTGATTATTTATAATGCCAGTAAAATGCTGGAATGTTTTTTTAATCTCCAAAATCTGCAACTCTCTGGCCAAGGAATGCAGATGATCACCATTAGCATCGCAAATTCAAATACAACCTCTATTCTTCCTGCTAGTCCTCAAAGGCCTGCTCCTACATGAGCACAGAATTTTAATTTCAAAGAAGCAATCCTGTCGTATAATGCAGTTTACATGCCATCAAAAGATATACAAATACCATCTTGAGCATTTTCCTGTAAACACTACTCGGAACGCGGGACACACAAAGCGTCGCCCTGTTATGTTGAACTAACGCTACCATAGCCAGGANAGATATACAAATACAATCTTGAGCATTTTCCTGTAAACACTACTCGGAACGCGGGACACACAAAGCATACCCTGTTCAACATACCCTGTTATGTTGAACTAACGCTACCGTAGCCAGGAGATCTGGGGCACCTTTTAAAAAGCAATAATTTCAATCTATTGCAACAAAAGGGAAAAAGGCACTATAGTTATTTCTCTTCTGCAATGTTAATACTTAAAACAAGAAGTATTCTGATGAACTCACTTATTAGGGGGATTCAGATAGCACTCACTCTGCATTTTACATTAAAAACTGAGCTTAAAAACCCTAGAAAAAAGCCTAACAGCAGCGAGCGATGAGTATTGTTTATCACATTCATGCATCGTGTATATTGCAATATGGAGAATCCAAGCATGAATTTTAAATTCATCCTGCTGCCCTCCTTATGCCACTGGAAACTGAAACATCTAGAAACGAGACAAGCAATCCCCCCAAGGAACAGAATAAGAAATATTTTATTCCATTTCCTTGATAGCTTTTCCTGTCTGCGTTGGAGGGAGAGCTGTGCACCAGGGAGGCCTGGTTCACAGCATGCATATGAAAGCTGTGGTTACCACGTGGGCCAAGCTCGACTCCTGCAAACACGCTAGCGAACGCAAATGCCCTCAGACAAATGCAAATGGATGGATTTTTCAAAAGCCTGTGAGCTTTTTCATCACCATTGGGTTCCTCCAAAGCACTACATAAAACAAAACAAAACAAAAAAAAAAAAAGCCAAACACTTTTTTTTTTTCCTTAATAAGTTTTCAGAAAGGAGAGAAAGCAAGAATTATTCCTTTGCTTCAAGATTAAAAAAATACTTTAAATGGTAAAACAGAAAGCTGTGTTTAAAAGATCAGGCTCAGTGAATTACAGGTGGTATAATATGCAATTCCTGTGGTAACAGGAAGGTTTATATATCTTAAGATTCCTGAACTAGCCTGAAACCACTTTAAAAGCTTAATGCTAAGAACACCCATCTGCTTCCCAAAAAAACTTAACCAAACTGTACGCACTGAAAGAAAGAGCAAAGGCTGATCTGAATGATTATCCAGAAGAGGAGCACTCCAACAACATCTCTATGCTCTCTTCTCACCTTGATTTGCTTCCTTTAACATTGTGCTTTTCAACATACTTTCACTTCCCAAAAGACCAAAGACCATATATACACTTGTTACACCACATCTCTGCAGAATTCATACGTGAGAGATTATGTTTTATAGTCAGACACCTATTTTATATTTAATATGGGTGCCTCTGTAGGGATTAAATTCACTGTGCCACAACATAACTTGGGCACAAGTTTGATTCCCAGCCATCACATCAATGCAAACAACACTTGATAAACAAGCAGCATTATGTCATGTAGAAAAAATTCTTTGAAAATATAGTGGTATTTAAATTAATGCAATGCAAGGGCCCCTCATATTCTTTCTGTTGCACACAGCGGCACTCAATAGGCTTTATTCTAAATTCACTGTGGACTTAGAAGAACCCTATCTCTCATATGTGAGTATGTGAACAAGGAGGGGAAAAAACAAACAAACAGATTTTCAGCCCCCCCGTCTCTACTTTCCTTGCTTCCATGATTAGATATCAGATCACTTGTTTAGTTATTGGCAAGACAGTTCACCTCTCCTCTCTCACCAGTGTTTTATTCAGATAGGTATGTTCAGGAAAGACAATCAAAAAGATAACTGAAAACAAGCAAACAAAAAACCTCATAGTTTCTGTTATCTATTATGCAACTATTCCACACCCCTGGAAAGAAGGAATAAAATTCTGCCAAAAAAACCCAGAGTTCTCCATTCTGCAGCAAATACACTTCAGACTCAGTCAGCCCTTGGTCCTATGAAGTGCCAAGGGGGCAGACCCTTGACAGATAATTTATGACCAGCCCCGTCAAATTTTAAGTGGCACTTAATAGGGCATTTCATAAACTTAAGCAAATCAGCACTTTCCCACTTGCATGCTACCCTAAGTTTACTGATCCCAAAGCTTTTTGGGGGTACATAAAAAAACCCATATGATTACTGAGTTTCAAGAAAACACTGCAACAGAGGAAGGCACTTACCCTCATCATGATTTCTCTTTCTATAATGCTGTCTTCGATGGAAAACATTTCAGAAACAGGCCTTTCCTTCACGGGCTCTTTCTTGACCCTCTCCTTCACACTTGTGAGGTCAGGCTCCGAGATAGAGGGCCCAAGCGAGGACCCATTTATTGCCACTTGATCAGTTCGAGATACACTAATGGCCTTGGATGGCCCTGGCCTCATGGCCTTGGCCCTGGCCACCGCCACAGAAACACTAACATGGTCCTGCCTCAGGGCTCCATTGCTGACGCTTTTCCGAGGCCCAGGATATTCTGGAGGAGGTTTATTTGGTATCCTAGCCAGGGCAGCTTGCAGCTGAGCGCTATATTCCATGTTCTCATGGAGGGCTGTCATCTGCGACACAGGCTCCGCAGTTTCTTCCTCCTCTTCACTTTCGCTGCTGTGTATCAGCATCGTGGCGTCAGAGAACGTCTTTTTGTGATGATAGTGAGGAACCTGCTGAACCTCATGTCCCATCTGAACTGCCTCTTCCGGCTGCACCTGCTCCCGCAAAGTATTCCTGCGTGGCAGGGGGGCGTTTAAAGTTTTGAGTGCCATGGCTTCTATCCCACGCACCATGTTGCTGATGACCTCCAGGCTGTGGCGCTTGTTGGCGGCCGCGTGATGCTTCACCGCCATGAGGGGCTCACTGACCTCCTGCAGGGACTGGCGGACGACGGGCGAGCTGTCCTCCTGGAACGTCTTCACCGAGAGCTGCACCTTGCGCGTGACCAGGTCGGGGCTGCTCCCGCTGACGTACTTGTGCCGGTGGCTGGCCAGGTCGGGAGTGCTCGTGGCGGGACGCGGCCGCGGGTACGGAGGCGGGGGTCTGAACAGGTAGTTCTTTAGCATGTGGGCGGTGTTGTAGTTCTGGCTGCTTTGCAGCTGCATGTTAGCCAGTTCTGGGGTGCTAACCGTGTGTGAGATGGCGCTGGCTGCTGTCTTATTTTGCACAGTGTTATTAGGGTTCATTTGGTCAGAAGGGACAACAGGTTTGTTGTAGCTGCCACCACCACCACCTTGGGGACCATAAGTCATAGTGTAAGGATGTCTCTCGCGAATCTCGGGCTGACTGTAAACTAGGTCTTCTGGCTGGTTGTAAGCATGTGTGTTTCCAATATTGAGGTTCCTCAGGGACTGACTCTGACTATCCATCTGGATCACTCCTCTCTTCATTTGCCTCATGACAGTTTCATAGTCCGGAGTTGGCCGGTAAGATGGTACTATGATTGCACTATGTCTGTGGCTGGGGATATAATCTGCTCTCATAATGTCGCTTCCAGGGATGCTCAGGTTGGAGGACATTGGAGATGCCTGAATGAAGTTCTGGGAGCGATTAAGAGAGTTCATGCTGTGGGCACTGCATACGCTCCCATTGGGTCCATTACCATTCAGGTAGCTGAAGTCCACTGGACACCTGTCCAGGCTAGTCTGAGACCTACCGTAGAAAGCTTCTTCATTTCCATGGAAAATGCTGTCTGCGTAGAGCAGAGATAAAGATGAAGACAATGTAATGTACAAGGACTCATTCAGTGTTATCAGAGCTTCAAATGCATTCTGCACCAATGATTAAAGGGGCAGCTCAGTGTACAGCTGCAAGGAACATTCAGTCTTGGGAGCATCCTTGAGTCACTGATACTGAACCAAAACAAAGCTACTGACATAAACACTGCTGACAGTTAGCAAAATATGGTAGCTCAGATCCCTGTGGGAGACATGAAAGGTGAACAGGAGGAAGTGTTTTTGCCTGAGGTGACAAGAAAGAACAAAGGCATCTTCTTCCTGGAAGGGTTCACCATTTCTGCCTTAAGAAGCCAGCACTGATAGCCCTTCACAATCCTAAAATTTCTCTTGTGCTTTCTATTGATTAATCTATTCTCTATTACTCAAAGTACTTCATTATACTTCAGACTAAATCAACAGCGTTTGGGCACCACAGAACAATACAGGGGTGATCAGGGGAGAAAAAAAAAATCTACAGATGTGCCAAAAGAAAATTGAATGATTCAATAAAGACTGGCTGAGAGGGAATTAAAAGGGCAAAGATGTAATTTTGGCTCACACTGAATGACTTTATTGCAAAACTGTCCATGTCAACAATACAGAGAAGCCTGTGGAAAACTAAGGGAACTTTCTAGTTCTTCAAAAATTGAGAACATTCCCCATCACAGTCCCTGTTCCATAGTAGAATAGTGCTATTCACTACATCTTCTGCTGTGTGCAAGGCACAATACTGATGGCCTTCTTGCAAAACTTAACCAAACTTGACCTTAAAATCAGTCATACTACCACTACTTTAAAATGCAGTCGGGTCTGGCTAAGAGCTCCTCTGCCAGTGAGAGCACTTCAGCTGTAGCTCTCATAACTGCAGAGAACATAGCCCACAGATCTGGCTACAGGTATTTCAAAACGTGGTGTGGTTAAGGGTGTGAAACTCGAGCTGTTCAGTGGCTCGGCTCCATTCCCAGACTTGATCAAAGTAACCTGGTACAACCTCTTAGACAATTTACTTGTCGAAGAAGGGGGGCAAAAGCAGGCAAATCTCCTTAGTTGTATCATGTGAGGAATGCAGTGAGATGCTGATGAAAATCAGCAGAAAAGACCAGAACGCTGATTTCCCTCTAGAGCAAAAGTTATTTTCCATCTCCTTTTCCCTCATGTCATTTCTCTCCCTGCCCCCAGCTGGCAGAGCCTTTCAGCACAGCCATCATACTTTCCTGGAAAACCATTTTTCGGTTCACTGGACTGGAATGCCAAGTTTCAGGTCCATATAACCATGCACAGATATTTTAGGAGAAATTTGAAAACTGAAATTGGACTTCAAACAGAAGCCTTTCTGCAACATTAACTATAAAACTGCTAGTTCTCCTCCAGCAACAACTCCCATTTGACCATAATGGCATTTGAAATCTAGACATAAGGGGCAGGAGCTTCTTTGCATACACAGAAGTCGATTAAAGGGAACATGTATACTGTAAGTACCTTGTGAATTATGTGTTTCAGTGTAGTGCTCTCCACACTGGACATGCATGGGAGGCAGAATAAACGGGTGCTGTCGTGGCTGAAATGAAAGAAAGAGGGAAGGAAATAAATAAATAAATAAATAAATACATGAGGAAATTCACCAAAGATTGTTTGCTACAATCTTTGCAGATGAAACAGAAGAAAAATTATTCTACACCCTTTCCCCTGAATACTGCTCTTTCTCGCCTAGATGAACAAACGTGCTTGGCATTTCCTTGTAAAACAGACAATAACATTTCGTTAATTGTTAAGTTTTGTTGAGGAGCCCTAGGCTGACTTCTTAGGCTCTTTTAACCTCAGTCAGTTCAGAAAACAACGCTCAGGCTCTCAACCCACCTAAGAACCACTGGAAGTTTATAAAAAGCCCTTGCCCTTGAAAAATTAAAAATGAAAAAGAAAACCCACAGGAAAAACAAAAGAACTAAAACTACGCACTAATCAAGACAAAAGCAAGTGATGGAACAAATTCAAGGACCTGTAGGTGGAAGAGTCATACAAGCAAGAGGAGCACATATGGACTTAGAACAACTTCACGGATGACCTGAATACTGGATTTCCTCAATAATGAAGTGCCACAGTCCAGCCTTCCTCTAATGATCTGCATTGCAACAAGCATTTTGACAAAATAAGTAACACAGGGGGCAATTCAGCTTGAATAAGGGAGATGATTTGCACAGAAATAAAGCACAGATAATGCCATATTCACTGGCTTTGTCCTTTCGTAAATTGATGTGTTCTGCAGCAAGATTTTACCACCTGCACTCTACTCCCTTGCCTGGTATCACTGAGCAATGATAAAGAAAGCACGTGCTGCCATATGAATCCAGCAGAGAAGGGAGATGCTCTTGTCTCCCGAATTCTCTCTTCCTTAGCAAGGGAATAAGGGCTTTTCATCTAGGCTGATTCAAGTGGTCCAAACTATTAACAAAGACTGTGGGGTCCCAAGGCAGAAAAAGAAACACCACTTTACCTCCACATGCATATGCACACAACCATCGCCAAGCAACAATTAGCCACTAAAGAGGAAAAAAGTGTTAAATTTCCATTTTCTATGTAAATGGAGAGAGGGAGGAAGACTGAAAAAAACTGAGTGCCCATAAAAGCTCTTGCATACATACTAGATGTTAAGCAAGAGCTGGAAGAGGATAAGAAATAGCGCTACCCCAACTACTTCTAAGGGTATAAAACACTATGTTTGATGAACAACCTGGGCAAAGGAGGCCACCCCTGAGAGTCCAGGTAATAGACAAGTCTGTGAAAAACAACAGTTTGAAGACCTGCAGAACTTCTAGGCCAAATTTAGGAACTATATATATATATTTTTAAAGTAAAATATATCATCATACTAAAAATTTCCTATATGGAGGAGGTTTTGCTAAAACAGCATCATTTGAGATCTGAGAGGGAGAAGAAACACAATGTAAAATGGTTTTACATTAACTGTTAATAAAATACAGGGTCACCATGTTGCCAAAACCATGCAAAGAGCCACAATCTGGGAGTAATGACCATGATTCTCAATTAAGTGGCAAAGCCTTACTCCCAAAGATTCTCCTTCTCTTCCCATTTATGTTTGTAATTTATTACCATACAAGACAAATGACGGTAGGTGTACAAAGGCATGTATGAATGAATAGGCAGGTGTATAAAGGCTGGAGATATTTTTTTTGCAAAGAGAACTGTTCCAACAAGTAAGGAAGATTATGGAAAAATAACACTTAAAAGTTCAAGGTGAACAGTTCTAATTGATGAGCATGTATTCCTTCTCTTGATCCTTCTGAGCCACTTTTATTTGTTGTTGTTTAAAGCTTTTGGCAAGCTTATGTTCAAAACAAGCAGGCAGCAGGATTCACTTTTCATGTTAAAATTTCTCTTTTTAAATCTATTAGAAGGCAGCTGCTTTTTTTCCTTGCAATATAGCTGAGACATAAGAATGCAAACTACACTTCCTCTTCTCACTCTCAATTTTTCACAGTAGACTTCAAGGACCAAACTAGCAGATGGCAAAAATACTGTAAGAAAGCCTCAGACAATGTAACATACAACCTCTGTGCATTATTATGCCCCAGAAATAAGCTAAAAGTGAAAGGTTTAAAAAAAAAAATAAAAAAGGCATGAAACCAGCTAAAATAGGTTTCCTGCAAATGTCTGGGAAATACAGAATACAACTTTTAATTCTATTTTACCAGGTGCAAGCATCAAGAAAGCTGCCTGTGCTGCAGTCTGCTAAGGTAATGTTAACCCATTATCAGTATCAGCTTAATTTTGGAATATTTTCACAAATTGTGATCACATCTTGGGGATATGTCAAGAAAACACTTCTGCCCACGTTAGTTCTCCATCGTCCAAGAGGTTAACCCAGTTCCCACTCTGAGAAGGGCTACAAAGCAAGCATAACCTACACCACAAATGAAAACTGGCAACTGTCATACAGATAATGTTGCCCTCTCTCTACGAGATCACCAGTGCTGTTCCTAATCTCATTGAAGACATTCTGAACTACTGTACGAAACAAAGACATAAGAGATGTTAAAAGTGGATCAATAAAAAGACTGTGCTCAAACTGACTGGAAAAAAAGTTCCCACAGATTTCACATTTATCCAGTGTTGTCAGATTTATAGTATTAATAGAGATTTGTTAAAAAGAACAAATACCATCTAAGAAAAAAAAAAAAAATGAGAAAAAAAAAAAAAATGAGAAAAAAAAAAAAAATTTTTTAAAAAAAAAAAAAACACTCAGAATCCTGGACTGATTACAGAAGTTTTAATTAAAAGTATAGTAACTTCACAGAGAGAATAGTCTCTTAATCCTAGAAACTGGTAAACTAGAAATAGACTTGATGCAAATCAAGCAGAACAGAGGAAATACAAGATTAGACACTGTCAAGTCTGGTAAAGACTGGGTTTTTGTGTAAAGCACAAAATACTTCAGATTTTTCCCAGGCTATAAAGGACTTTTTTCCTTCCCCACACTGAATATAACCTCAACCCTGTAGAAAAGATGCTCAGCTTCTGCAGGGTGAATAAAAATATAATGCCTTGAAGAGTGTCATTTTCAGTACTCGGGGTGACATTATCCAGCTAATTTAATGAACCTACGGTCCACACCCTTGAACCTCATTCCAATCACGATGCCTACAAGGACTGAGTTAATGTGCTGATGTCCGTCTTACACAACGTCCTGTTCCAGAAGAAATGGTATAAACAAAGATCCCACCATGGTACATACCAAGGACGACCTACTCCAAGTGGGCCGCCGCCGGATAGGGGGAGGAGAACTGGATTGTCTGTGGGGGAAAAAGTGAAGAGAAACACTAGCAACTGCAACACTACAATCCTGATTCACAAGTGAATGAGGGAAAAAAAGAGATGAAGAATCTGCAAATACTGCTCATTAACGAGATTCAAGGAAAAAAAATGAATAGATGAAAATAGTTCAGGCTTTCCTCTAAATAAAAAAGTATTCTGATTTCAAAATACACATGCCTTCCATTCATTATTGTATCTGGCTTACTTGGAAACACAGGAAAGAAAAACTCTGGTTTAAAAATAAATCAAACAACAGAATCTCTTAAGGAATAAAAAACCAACAAGTCACACAGGCACAGTCTCAGATGACTTAAAGTGAACATCAAATAATGAAAATCTTACAAAGTTCATAGCAACCACTCCAAAGCAATGCACACAGACTGGGAAGCAAAAAGTAGCTGGTTAGATAATACTAAGCAGAGCCAGGTACAACATTAGAGTAGCCAGTTGCAATGGAAGAAATAATAGTGGAGACAAAGAAAAAGAAAAAAAAAAGGAAGGGAAAGAAACATGTTTTAAAGAGGCAGAAATATAGTGCTTACGTGAAGAGAGGAAAGGTGGAATTTCTCCTCTTACAGTTTCTGATCTGGTGAATGATTTTATGTGCAATTAGAGGAAATGCACACAGAGCAAAACAAAAAACTATAATACAGAGGTCAAGAAAATTATTTAGCTAGAAAATATATGTTCCCTATTTTTATTATTTCGAACATTTGTAAGCTGTATGAGAAATTGCTACATACCCCATTCATGGTATCCACATCCCTATTCCTCAGTATTTAGAAATAAACATGATGAGGAGCTATTGCTTTTTCGGTCTCAGATAAAACTGGTAACAGAATAGCCCTCTCTGCTGATCCCAGTACACCACTTCAAAGAGGAAAGGACCTAAGCGAACGGACTATGGGTTTTTGTTTTCTTTGCCTTTTTTTTTTTTTTTTTTTTTTCCCCTCAGGGGAGTGCTTCCTTTGATTCAGTTCCTCCAAACCTGTTAGAATTAAATTTGGTACTGGACTACAAAAACGCAATATACTCTGCTACAAAATGTTTTTTTTTCTTTTTTTTTTTTTTTTTCTGGTCTCCCACTCAGCTTCCAAGAATAGTAAATGTTATCTCAGATCTGATCAACATCTTTTTTTCCTCTAAGTGCAACTCACCTCAGCAGTCTCCCCAATACTCTTCACTCAATGTGCATTTACATACTGTGTATGTACACAGTACTACAGAGTTAGACTTTCCAATCTTCCCTTCACTAGTTTGGCTTTATTTTCCAACAGATGGCATTACCCAGCTGAACAGATGGGATGTCCAGCTCTAACTAGAGCTGTGATGGAGATCAGACTTCTTCACAGCTTTCCAGCTACCTAGCTGATATGCTAGATATGCTGCAAGGGATTCATATTCTCACTGCTTTGCAAACCTGGCATATTATGAAAAGTCCTCAAACTCTAAATTCACTCAATTTATCTCAAAGTAAAATTGGCTGGATGCTGACATGCATGAAGTAACCTCAGATCATAAACTAAATTCTGTCTTGCAACCAATGCTTCAAGAATTCCTCCCTTAATTAGGATGGATTCACCTGTGTTTGAAAGGGCTAATTCAAGGCCAGTCCCTCAGTAATTGCTCAAAGCAGAGCTTAGAAGAGGGACTCAGGGCTCTGAGTTGTAGGTCTGTTTTGAGTCATGGCTCATGGCTTGAGGATGGCTGCATGGATTAATGTTTCCAGGTGTCCTCCCCATCACTTGTTTGATGCACAAGAGGCAAATAAATTATACAGCCCAAATCAAAGGAGTAAAGCTGTGCTTTCCATTGGCTTTAGCTTCTAGATGGCATCCTCAAAAGGTGTTTGTAATTCTCATTTTAGCATACTAGAATATTTCACCTTTCCCTCCATTTTATTCTGATAATCTGGGTCATGAATGGCAGAGACCAAGGCTTTCAATTCACAGTTCTCTCCCAGATTTGGCTGCAGGGGAGCAACATTCAACTGGGGTCACGCACCAGGCCTCACAAGACTGAGAATTAAATTTCGTTCTCATTTTATTCCAATTGGTAGCTAAAGAAGAAAAGGAAGGCAGAAAGAATAACCGGCACAAGTGACTCGAGAAACAAACAAAAACAGACACGCCAAAACTCAGAGGGCTTCCAAAGCAGTGTGTAAGAACATAATTCTAAAGAAAGATTACTCACTCTGTGCAGATTTTGTTCTGTTTGTAAAACTTATGTCTTGTTGCAAACAGTCGTGAAATATATTTGGCATTTTCAAGATCATCCTTTAAACACAAGAAAAATCAGAAAAATGAAAATAAACTTATTCACTTTGTTTTTCTTACCAAGCAGTAACAAAGAGCAGCTCTAGAAATCCCATTGCAGTAATGCACGCTAAGATCTGTCATGCACAGAAGAGGCTGCCAAGAACACGTCTAGTGCCCTCAAAAGTGTTCAAGGCACTGAATTGCTGAAATACAGTGGCATGCCTTTACACGCTGCCACTTCACTGCTAAGTCACAGTGGGAGGGGAGGAGGGACAACGAAGGGAAACAGCTCAAGCTCGCTTTTTCCAGTTTCTCTACTGGCCTTGGTTCAAGGAGACATGGAGAGACTTTTAAATGGTGCAGCCCAGCATTGCACCCCTCCCTGGGATCCCGTATGTGTGTCCACAGTTGTTTCTACAGTCGTGTTTATGATAGCATGAAATGCAGGCCAGCACTGGGGATGCTTCATCCAATAAGCACTTCAGTTTTCTGCAGACTTCCCAGCATAGTATAACTTAGGGTACTTAGAAGACAGGGCAAACATTGATAGAGAAACAAAATTAATTTTACTCTCCACAAAAAAAAAAAAAAAAAAATCTTCAGAGTGGAGGGGATCATAGTGAGCAAGCCCCTCCAGGCAGTGGAATTCTAAAAGTTTATTTTTTCAAAATAAGCAGATTTATTGACGACACTTGGATCTTTTCCTTACTGTGTGAAAGAGCACATTCTCTTCTTTGTTGATCAACTCTAGAACAATTGAAGACTTGTTATGTGCTATATTCCCAATGTCATTCCACCTGTAGGAGAAAAAAAAATGTTGGAACATTTGCCAACACATACATTCAAATATTTCACAAACACATTAAGAGTCTCCTTCAGCCAACATCAGTCTTGTTTTATGGGAAAACTTCTCAGTAGCTGTTTGGTGAATAAACATTGTCGGGAAAATAAAGTAGTTGTGTTCCTAACCCAAAAAAGGACATTCAAAATTTCTCTCTCAAAATACTGATTTGAAGAATCACAATAAAAGACGAACTGACAGTACATCAACAATAAACTTTAAGCTGAATTGTAGCATCTTTGTGCTGATTGACTTTAGCCAGATGGAAAAGAAATATTTGTTTCTGCAGTGCCATTCCTCTCCAAATGCCATTTCCAACTTCCCTACAGAGCCAATTCTTTCTAAAGAAGGTTAACTTGCTGACATGGTTATGTAGGCTATGCATACCACGGTAATACTCTGCTTTATGTTCCCTATCTTTTTTTTTTTTTTTTTTTTTCCTCCAAGTAATTGTCAGGTTACCCAAGATCAGAGTTATAATCTTCTTACAAATAGCTGACAGACACATTTGCGTACATTGCATGCAATCCACGGGGATGGAAGGGACTTGTTTGTTCTGTTTGCAGCATGCATTCCTCTTCATGTCATGGCAGGATGCTTCAAGTGCATATTTCCAAAGAGTAAGGATCTCAGCACCAACTATCATGTCTACTTTTAAGAATCTTCTTGCCTTTGTCATCTACGTTTTAACAGGTCTTCGGAATATCATGGTTAAAAGGAATATCTTATTTCTTTGCAAAAAATTACACAGGGAAAATGTCAGGTCAAAACCCTCTAAAGGAAAAAATGAAAAAAAATCACCACTCAAGCCTGATACAAGCCTTAGCTACTGAGTACTTATTACTGTACCTCATCACAAACAATCTGTTCGACTACACAAATGTTCATATTCCCATAACAAGGACCAGGAAAAATCCATTCCAAATTAACAATGACATTAACAGAAGCAGCCCACAGAACAGTAGCCCATAATAATGGAACAAGTTAAATCTGGCTTCTCTGGAATCAGGGTGGTTTCTAGTAGTACCTTCATACAGAACAGCATTTTATACGAAGTAACAAATACCACAAACTGTGGTTAATGGAAAGCCTTACATGATTCCTAATCACCCAAATAAACTGTAGTAGAGACAAATGAGTGACACAGCAAGGATTTTCAAAACTATGGGACAAGAAAGTTCAGCTTTTTACTGGGGCACCTAAATACGGCAATCAGATTTTCAAAAATGTTGAACACCTGGGCTGCCAACAGTGAGGCTGAACAGATTTGCATTCAGATGCATCAAAGAGGCAGACACAAAGGCAAGAAAAGAAAAGGGATCAAAGCCTCGTAAGTAGAACAAGATACATGACAGAAAACTATGTCTTTCTTGCCATCAAACCCATTCACAGACATCAGAAATTATTTTTTATCACATCTTTTATGGCCAAGAGGCCAATCCTGAAAACAGTGAGGTGAGTACTCCTCAGTTAGAAAATTGGCACTATTGAAGTCATATCTAAGTAGGGAGAAAAACCCACACACAGTGCTCTGAAAAAGCCCTCACTTTAAATACAGAAGTTCCTAGGTTTTTACCTATAGATCACAGTTGTCCTTCCAATTCTGTTTTTTATGAAGATTCCCATGAAGAAAATACCAAGGTGTATGTCATTTCCATGATTATCCTACACAAAAAAAAGACATATATACTTAGTTTAATGAAGAATTGTCCAAAGAACACACACACATGAACACAGATAGAACTACCAAATAAAAACCCTCTTAAGAGATAATGCAGGAGAGTGGCTAATCAACATACTGTAGTTGTGTTTGACTATGATTTTTCATCATTTCCAAGCAGTTAACACTTCAGTGGATTTGGCCTGTTGATTAGTGAGCACAGATGAAGGCTAAATGGACTCACGGTTCACTTTAGTGGAGCAACAGGAACACCACAAACTAGCATATGTTATATAACACCCCGCATTCCCTATAACTGGAATTAGAGGCATCCAGAACTTCCAAAAACAACATTCTTCTTTCCTCCTCACAGCATTACTCCTGCCATCTGGTGAAACAGGTAGTGATCTCAGGAAACCACACCTGGAGACAGCATCCCTCTCAAAATCTACACCCTTCATACTTCTTTCTTTTAAGCACTTGGTGCAGAAGCTCACAACTTGGCACCCCAAAAAACACTTATATACTTCCACGTAGATACACTCTCCATTGTTTTGCAGGCTATCAGTTAAATATTCATCTACATGCACTTCACTATGCAACATCTACTATCCAAGCACTGTTCTTCAGAAATTCTACTGTTTTTGTGCCTGGACACGCCTCCTTGCAGTCCCCCGTTTGGGAAATATGCTCCTTTTCCACTTGGCACATTCTTGTTTTCTTAAAAATACTTCTTCCTACTACAACAAAAGCTTAACAAAACCTAGAAAGATTTTTGTACATGTATCAACAAAAACAGCTCCCGTCAAACTGCATACACAGTAACCCACCCCTACTTTTGAATGATAAAGACAAATCATGGTAACACAGATAGTGTGGTCGAAAACAACTACTAAAAGAAAAGATATGAGAAAAGTTACACACAAGTCCTTGCATTTTAATTATTCAGATCGAAGTCATTCTCCCCACCACCTTGTACTCTATACCTAGAATGCAAGAATGGACTACATGCTTCTAACTGCTACGGGTTGGTGCCTCAGCAAACAGATGTTGAGCACTGATTTCCAACCCCCTGCCTAAATGATGGTTGTCAGCACAAACTTATCACCGTAGCATGTGCTCTTTAAGCCAGGAAGACCATACAAGGCTGAGACGGGCTTCCTTTGACCACAAGCTCAAAGCAAACCTCAGGAAAAAAAACCCCTCAGAACTGCAGAGAACAGGTATGGACATATAAGAAATTAAACAGAAGTAAAGCTAATGTTTGGTAAATATCCTCTGAGGAAGACAGAAGACCACCCACCTTGTCTTCCCATCCTGCTAAATAAGGTCAGAGCAGAGGCTCATTTGCCCCGGCCACCCTCCTTCACTTCAGACAGCACTCATAAAGGAAAGCAAAGTGCATCTCACCTTCCCAAATGAGCAGGGGCTTTCAGCAGCCCTGGCACATAGGCCTCATGCGTGGAAAGGATACTGGTGGAAGAAAAGCAACAAGGTCCACTAGACACCTAAGATATCCTCCTGCCAAAGACTCCGTTGTAACTACCAGAATCATTTCATCTTCTGGCCCATCAAAACACAACTGTCTCTTTTGGACATATGCAGCTCCTATGCACTCTAAAGGACACTGTAAACCGGTGCATCCCCCAATGTAGAGGCTCCTTTGTACAATATCCTGACAAGTCTAACATACCTTCACAGGGAAGCTTTCCTGCCCAAACCCATCCAGGCGTTCCACTTCATTGATGTACATCAGCTCAGCTTCTGCTGCCGTAATGCCACTGCAATTACAGTAACAAAAGGCAAACGTACTTGAATATTGTAAGCACAAAGGAATTGCTTGTTAAAAATGGCAGGTCCACAAACCACTTTAGATGACACTTTAGATATCCAGACTAGATCAGACAACACAAATCTAACTTTCAACATTAGGATTATAATCAGGAAAAGGAGCAATTTTACTATATATTGCTAAGGGAAGGTACAAAAGCCCAGCTCAAATTACAGGAGTAAAAAAAATGAATTGATCATATTATGCCGTTTCTTCTTTCCCAGTTCAGGAAAAAACATTAAATGTTTTCCAGGCTGTAATGTATACATAATCATGAGGTCACTGCATGAGATAGGTCTAGTTACAGATGGCTAACTTGACCCATATGGACCCCAATTTCTATAATTAATACACAAGTCCACTGAAGTTGCAAAGCAACTTGAAAGCAAAGATCTACATTTTCATGTTGGTTATTAAAAAAACAGGCACTAAATCTATATTTTGAGCAGATTCCTTTCCATAATAAGAGAATGAGCTGCCTGAAATACAAACTTGTCTACACATGATCCTGTCACAACTCAGGAATTTGGACAAATTTCAGTTAGTAAAAGGAGGTCAGAACAGACTGTAGGTTGCTCCGAAAGAAGGCCACTATTAATGGTTCTCCTTTTTGCTTCTCCTTAACACAGCTTACAAACATGGAAATGCAGGAACCAGATAATACTTTGGGGAAAGAAGGAGAGAAAAGCAAGGGAATTTTACCTACCTGCTGAAGTGAGGATGAATATTTGTTCTGTGTGTTGCTGAGATAGCACAAAAGGCCACAGCAGGGGAGGGAAATCTTTCCTTTTAAGTCTGAGAGTTAACCAAGATCACACTAGAGGCTTGTGGCAGAGAGACAGAAGAGCAAACTCAGGCCGATTCATGGCCAGCCTGGAAGCTATCCCTTCAGTTGCATCAAAGACCCAAGCCTGCACTAAATCTCACACTGAGAATGACCTACAGCTCAGGGTGTTTTCTGCCCCTTTGCAACGATTTTCTGCTATATAGTGAAGAATGCTGCGCCTTTGACGTAATATTCCTATTTCATTTTACATAATAAAGCTTTAAATGAAGTTTCACTGCATATTTTGAAAGATTATTTCCAGTGACAAGGAGGTATTGCCGTTTTTCTATAAATAGCACTCTGGAGGTTTGAATACTTCTACCACCAGTATACCCACCTGATACGAAAAAAAGTTTGCTTAGAAAAAGGGTATATGTACTGGAGCACTCACATGTACATCCCTGGGTCATTTACTAGTGACACAATGAGACTTAAAGTCCAACATGATGAGATCCCAAGTGCTGCTCTTTTTGCTTGTATTACATTGAAAGAAGGAACCTGCTTTTTGTGTCTCTCTCGAATGACACAGGTACTTGGACCACCTCTGATCAAGTCATGGGGTCTTTTTACTAGGAGGATTTAAATGAAACCATAAAGAGAAAGGATTCTACCACACAATGCAAATAGAATTGCAAACAATCATTAAACCTTATGGTAGCAATGCCCATTCACTTGGGATTAAGTTCCTTGGCCATTTTACGGTTGCAAGAGGCAGATAATCTCTTGCTATAGAGTAATTTAAAAAACAATCAGATACAGCATAAAAGTAACATGAAGAGGGGTTAGTTTGCCATGTCCAGAAGGGGAGGAAGGGGAAAACAGGGATGACAACAGTAATAATAATAATAAAAAAATCCTGAATCTTAACATGCTAAGCTCACCTGTGATTTCGATGTTCCTGAGCAACTTTCTGAGTTAGCTCCTCTAAGACGGCTTCATCCTGGGTCCAATCCTGTAGGAATATGAAAATGCTTCAAAGACTACTCAAAGAGAGAGACGACAAAATATCATGACGGCAAATGTTTTAGGGTTGTTTCCTGCTCATACTCTTGCAGATAGCTACATAGAGAGAACGTAGCATCAACTGCAGTGAAAAGCCAGTGCACATGCTTGACCGCAGCAAGATGAGAATTTGCCAGAAAACCACATGGATTGGTGCTTTTTTTTGTTGCTTTGTTATAAAAAGATACCCCTAAAAAAGGAGGGAGTACAGAAAGAGTGGATGTTTTTCCCAAATACACAACAGTATAATAGAGCATCCATAAGAGATTTTTTTTTCCTTGGCAAGGATCTAATAAAATATTTGGAAAACTAAATACATACTTTTCAAGTCAGCCCAAAATAATGCAAGCAAAATTAACATACACAAAGACTAAATAAAATGAAGTTATGGGTCTTTCCTGTCCAGTAAACTGCATTGCCTTCCCCATGTCTGAAGAAATCAAAAAATTCACTTTTCCTTTAAATAGAGAGAAAAAAAGATTTCAACACTTCGATATGTTTCTATCTTCCACAAATTTAGTAACACATGTTAGAAATAATTCTAATATAATCAGGAAAAAATTGATAAAGGAAATCTGGTCATAAATTCATGGAGAAAAAAAAAACCCTAACAAAAACCTCAAAGTTCTTATTTCTATTTAAAAAGTAGCCTTAAGGCTGCATGTATTGTACTTAAATACACTGCCTGTTTCTTGCTCAATAGGGCCCTCCCTCTGATATTTGCTTCTGCCACAGAAAAATGCGAAAGTGGTAGCGTGCTAATGAAAAATGGCATAGTACATGCCTATACACAGCTACACACCTGTGGGGTGTACTGTGTACATAACTTTGTTCTTTTCACTGCTGAAGAAATGCCATTTGACACACATTGCAGTCTCACAAGATCAAACGGTACAAATGGGGCTGCCCCTCCCTCATTCACCAGCTCGCTTCACTAATGAATTTATAGCAACGTCCTCGGTGGAGGCTCTTTCTGTGCTTGAGATTCATTCAAATCCTCCCACTTGCTTTAGGACTAGCTTATATCTACAGCAATTAGCAGCTGTCACAAGACTTGCAATGAAATATTACTCTTACACCCTACACAGAAAGACAACAAGTTTAAAAACAAACAAAAGGTGCCTAGAGAATCAGCTAAGGATGGGATGCTGACGTTTGGCAGATCTTGTTAAATCTGGCAAGAGTAGAATCGATGAACAGCAAGGCACCACCAAATTGTTCCATGAGGGGTCCAAAACAGGAGAGAGGCTACTGTAACACAGCAAAGGACAGCTGACCCCAAAATGAGTCAAAATACGTAAGTACATTGAAGGGTCTTTGCAAAAACACAGAAATTTGAAAAGTAAATGCTTAACTACGCGTTTCTCAGTCTCTATTACAACCATCATCTTTTTCACTGTAGCTATGTCACTTGTCAAACTTTACAAACTATATTAATAAATAAATAAGACCTAAAGTCCACCCCTGCACTAGTCTGGTTAACAGAAGTTCCTTAATGGAAGGGCAGCACTGCAGTGGTCTTTCAGGGATGCAAGACATAGTCCAATGTATTTGTTAATTCCTCTTCTTCCTGCTGGATTTCACTTTCAGGTGGCATTGACATATTTACCAGCCCAAAATTGCATTTCAAGACCCCACACAACAATCATCTTTTGAAATCTAGAATACACTTCCAGTTACAGAAGGCCACATATACCCCACATGTCTGCAAAGCCAAGGTATGCAAGGGCAGCTGCTTCTGAAAGTGCTTTTTCAGACATTCAAGTTGCCATTAATCATCTTCTGGAGAGTCTGTCTCCCCACTAACTGTAGGGAGAAACCAGATGCCTAACATTTGGGACAGGGGAACCCAACCTNATTGACATATTTACCAGCCCAAAATTGCATTTCGAGACCCTACACAACAATGATCTTTTGAAATCTAGAATACACTTCCAGTTACAGAAGGCCACATATACCCCACATGTCTGCAAAGCCAAGGTATGCAAGGGCAGCTGCTTCTGAAAGTGCTTTTTCAGACATTCAGGTTGCCATTAATCATCTGGAGAGTTCTCTGTCTCCCCACTAACTGTAGGGAGAAACCATATGCCTAACAGCGGGACCCAACCTCACCTTCAAATTTTGCCTCTGCTCATAAAGAATTTCAAGTTCTTTCGTTTTATTTATTTAAGTTTACACTCATGTGCTATGCTGCTGGAGTTCAGCGAGAGAAAAAGCCAGCCTCAAGCTCAGCAGTTTTTTTTACAATAAACTACTCTCCCAGAGGAACTCAATGTCATGGGTTGCAAGTGCCTGGCATCTATCACCACAGTCTAATGTAATCAGTGACCTAAAATACTTCCCTCAGCGTTCAAATTATTTGCTATTTTCCAATTTAAATTAAAAACAATAAGTTTACAGCACAGTCCCTTTAGGGCATTTTCAGAAGCCCTGATTCATGCTTCATTTCAGTTCAACAGTCAACTGATTTAAGTTTGCATTCTCTTGAGCAAAGACTTGTCCTCAGATAAAACATTTACTAAAACAGCTGCCCTAATACCCGCTGGTTAGGCGGTATTACTAATACTGCAGTATTGCTGATATATACCCTCTAAATAAATTCAAGGTCTCAGTTGATTCAGTTAAATGCATTTCTTTTTTGACATCTCTTCCTAGCAGAGACTAAACAAGGGCTGAAAAAAGGCTAAATCTTCAACTACAATCAAGTATGCCGCAGTTTTGGGGCAGCACAGTTTATTTCAGCCATTAACATTTCACCACTGGTGCTTTTACTCTTTTATCGACAAAATCATCTTTGAGGTATGGAACACCTATTCACAAAAGACCACCAAAGACGGGGAAAAGTAACTCACCATAGGAAACAGGACATATTCTCGGAGGAAGTCATGAGACTCAAACTGATTGTAGTCTCCAAAATCCGCTGGAAAGAAAACAACACAATTACTCATTCCAGCACTTTCCACCCGTGTTAAGACCTCACTCAACCTTCACACAGATGCATGTGGGGGAGGTTTTTTCCTGAAGTCACAACCCAGTGCAAAGATTTCTGCTTGTACTTTAGCTTTTAACATGAGGTTCTGAAAATAATACTAGCAAACAAATAACAAGCAACACATAATTCCTCTCTTTTGTTCCTTTATATGATGGCCATTTGCAATACTTAACTATTAGGAGTGCAAGAGCTTCTTTCTTGTGGCTTCACAAACTCATAACACAATCTAACAAGCCTGTGGTTGCCCAGATGATAAATATTTGGGGGTCTCCAACATTCCCAACAAGAAAAAAATTAATCCACCTCTACTACAATTCAATGTAATTGTATGAAAGATGCTTGATTTTATAGCCTGGGAGGCTGGAAGTCACAATAAACAGCAAAATTTAAATGGACGGCTTAACTTTCTCCAGCCATAGTAACTGCACAGACACCATGTTTTTTCAATTGAATGACCTTTCATGCCTTCTTACTTGCTTCTGCTCCTTCAGGATCTAAGAGCTACTCACTCATCTGCATGCTCACATTTACTCATATAACCAGCTGAGGATACTCATCTAAACGTCCTTGAAACTGTGGAGTTTTGAAAATGCTTCCTAAAGGCTAAACTATTTTACAAACAAAATAAAGCCTATATTTATCTATCTGTTAAATACACAACAGCTTATATCAAAAGAATATCTTGCTAGGAGGCTTTTATTTTATTTTAATTGAACTGGATCAAACACCATCTACAAGATTCTCATATTATAGAGGCTGGAAATCCCCATCGTAAATCATATTAGCTAAACATTCTTTCAAAGCTTCTAGACAATTTCACGTATTGCAGGATGCCAAAAATGCAGTTTCATTTTGTTTTCACCTCAGAGTTATGTTTTAACATAAACAGAAAGAAATCAAAATGAACATGAAACAGTCTACATTTAAAAGAATCAAATATTTCAAATATCCTCGGTTGCATCACATTGCAAAGGACAACGAGGGGAATACAAGGTCATAAATAAAGCAAACAAGATTAGGTGCAGAATTCTGATGCAAAGGTCTTTGAAAGATTGCAGATTACGTAGAAAATTCACAATAAAACTGCAAGTTTAAAAACAAAATTAGTTTTGTAAACAGTTGCAAACTACTTACAGTGAGGCTGACTAGCTTCAAAGCTAGCAAAATCTCCAGAGATAAAACACTGATGTAACATATTCAATATCTATTTATCAATAACTTACACATCGGACAAACTTCACTTAAGATTTGACAGGAGACATTTTTCCTTCAATTTTTATGCAAAAAAATAAGACACTATCATAGGATTTCCACTGCCGTAAGAAAGATCCTATTAATATTGCTCTTAATTACAATTAGCATTTTGCTTAAGGTATTACTATTTTACAACATAATTTCAGAGTACTTATAAATGTGGTTGCCAGTACCTCTCTAGTGTATTCTGTATTCCACCAGTGCCTGATGACCCATGTTTCAAATTGATGAGAACCTGCTGTTGCCCTCAACGTTAGAAATGCCCTCTCTGAAAAGCTACTCTTTTAAGACAGTTGCAAAGAGTCTGGCATATTACCCCTGACAGTCAGAAACAGAACATGGTCCCTATAAAGAAGTCCTTCCTCCAAATGCTACACTTGGTCAGAATGGAGAAAGCTGTTTTAGAAAGTCACAGATAAAGTCCTAAAAAGTTTCATATTGACAACAATGCACTCCACAGATCAGAGGCCAAGATTGAAGCACTGCATTTTAGATTCCAATCTGTAGATTTTAAAACGTTACTAGGACAGGTTATACCACAAAATCTTTAATTCTGAAAGATCAGAAATACATGTTCCCTATTACATATATATTCATTGCCTGCCTGCTCCCCATCCAAAGGAATGTCCAAGGGCATGACTGTCAAAATTCTGCCTTAAGTTCTCATATCCATGGATGCACTTTCTTCAAATAGTTTTTCCTCTTCCGCCCATATACATTTTGCAATCCCAACTTTTTTTGATGTCCTAAGGAGGTTCAAAATGAAAATCAAACTGCAAGAAGTAGTTTATTATTAATTTATGACTCTCACAATAACTAGTCGTGTTCTTCCATACTTCAGATGGCAATATATGGCTAAATGACTTTTGAGTAAATGCAAAATTAAAGCTGCTGCTACACTCTTTAATGTATTTTCATTTCAAATAGAGAACATGAAGTAAATTCAATACTACAAACTATTCCATGTCTAGAGTTGGAAAAATGGAGCTGTGTTCAGATTCAGTACCAAGTCAGTTTTGCTGAACACTATGATACAGTCGCTAATTCCTACCATGGGGCACAAGTCACTCAATGACAGATCAACCAGATATTTTTAAATCAACAAGAAACTCAGCTGTTGTTGACTGGGCATTAGTATGACTCCTGTTCACAACTGGATCAACCCAAAAAAGGGTAAAGTTGAAAATGGGCTAGCGGGCAACATCATCTTACCTTGCACTGCCAAACCAGCTAGCCGAATTCCCTGCTCCAACGAAGAGCGTAATCGGCCATCAAGCACATCCTTTTTCACCTGTAGGTAATACTGATATCTACAAGGAAGAGAAGAGAACAAAAATAAAGTCTGTATGCTTGCATATGTTTCTGCAGAAGAAGAGACTGCTGAAAGTGAGAAAATTCACTACAAACAGGTCACGTAGTTAGAACAGCAGCCCATGACTGAACTTAGACCTTCCACATTATCTGCCAGGCACAGGGACATTGCCAAAATAAGTCAAGACGACTACTATGGGAACAGCGTTTCCAGGTGTACGAAGAAGAAAATAAGTTCTAGTTTGCAATCCCAAGACCACACAGAAAGAGTAACATATGCTGGGGTTACCTTCTCCAGGGGCCACTGCACTTTCTCCAATAAGGAGCAACGCTGTTCTATATTTCTTCTATGGCTTTTTCTCTAGGGTCACCATAGGAAAAATGGAATTTTAGCAAAATATTTTGGCCAACTGATGTGTCTAGCTGGAGACCACACAGACATCCTTTATATTGGCATATTTTATTCATAAGGATGACACATAAACAAAACAAAAACAACTAAAAGCACCATGCACCTGCTGATCTCCAAAAGCCAATCACACAGTAAACTCTGCTTGATTTAAGCCACAGTAAAACAAAAAAAAAATGCACTTTTCACCTTGCAATTGCAGCAGAGTAGAAAAAATGCACTTTGAAGCTGCACACACAAGTTTTACAAATTACAGTGTCCCCAGCTTTGCATCCCTTTCATCCACTGAACTGTACCAGGCACACAGCAGAGGTGGCCAAGTCACTGGTGTGCCAGTAATCAAACACAGCTGAGTTACAATAAGCCCATCGGTTTAAACTTTTGATGCGTGTTACTCCACTGAACTGCATAAAACACAGTTTCTTCCTCAGTTAACCTGCAAAAGCTCAACAAGTCTGAGCCCAAAGATCCTGCACCTGTGTAGCCGCAGCTTGTGCTTGCACTCATAGCCTCACATGTCCAACCCCAAACCTGCCAATAGACATTGGTGGGTCTGGGCGACCAAACTTAAGAAAAAACAAATGCCAATGAACTAAGAAAAGGGTTTTCTCAGGCTGTGACCAGCCACATCCATCCAGCTTCAGCTGAACCAGGCTCTAATGTTACCTCTTGAGCTGCTCAGCACTGTGCCCTCAGAGAGGTCACTGCTGCCTCCAGTGGCACGTGTGATCACCCCCTTCCACAAAGGCCATCACCTCCAAGCNTTCAGCTGAACCAGGCTCTAATGTTACCTCTTGAGCTGCTCAGCACTGTGCCCTCAGAGAGGTCACGTGCCTCCAGTGGCACGTGTGATTCTTCCACAAAGGCCATCCCCTCCAAGCAGCGCGGATTTAGAAAAAATAACAACTGCCTGAGCTAAACCAGATCGTTCTGACAGAATCGGGTTAGAAATAAACCACCCGCATGCATGCCAGCCCCTCGGAAGGACTGCAGCCTCCGCAAGGAGCACCGTGAAGAGCAGTCAGGAAAACACTGCGGGCAACAAATTCTTGGCTGGACTCAGCTGCAGCCAGCACACCACATCTGGCCTTAACCTTGAACCTTTGGGATTAGCAAACAAACAGTTTTTATCCCGTTTTAATGATTTCAGACAGGTGTGTGTGTGACTTGCTTTATTTTTTTTTAATTGCCTTCCTGGGTAAATAGCCATTCCTTCTTGGAAGAGAACCACAGCAACATCATCCATGCTACAAGGACTTCACTGCAGAACAAATATGTATTCTATACTATACAGTCTATATTCTAGACTATCATCTACATTCTACACTATACCATATATACTCACAAACGTTACCCTTTAACTCTGTGCGGAGATGGTAGAAACATGTGCGCTTCAAAAGAAAAGAAAAGAACAAAACTCAAAGTCATTCCTCGAGCGATATTAATCAAATATGGCATTTAACATTTCTCTTCAGTTAACTCTCCTGTCAGCAATGTGAGATGCAGTAACTTGCCACTAGACAGCACCAATGCTCTGAGCAGACCCGCACTCGCAAGATAGCAGCACTGCAGCAGGACACAGGCATTTTCAGTGCAGAGAGACCTTCTCAGGGGAAAGACTTGTGTACATGAACCTTAGCATTTCAGTAGTTCCCTTTTGGGCTGACAATTTCCATGTGTACTTAAGAGGTAACTGTTGGGTTACTAGGTTTAGGTTCCCTCTCCCTCAATGCCCTCACAAAACAGCAAACAATATTTTCAAACAGGAAAAGAAAATTCCATGTAAAATGTTTAGACTGAACATTCATGTAGACTAATGAAAATTAAGACATCAGAGGGAACTGAAATTTGATTGAGGAAGGAAGTGTAAAAAGCACACACCACTTTTCAGCTTCATGATTGTATTTCAAGTCCTGGAGATAAAATCAAGTTTCCTTCCAGCCTATGTAATGACTAAATCTCAATTCTGCAAACAGTCATACAAGCTTTCACACAAGCTTCACATAAGCTACTTTGTCAAATACGCACAGGAGTAAGTATTTGCTGAATCTCGGTTTAGGGATTTTTAATCCCAAAGTAGTGTGTGCGCGGGTGGGTGTGTGTACGCGCGCACAAGAATTACATATGCTCTATCCTAAAAAACATAAAACTCTATTGCTAAAATGAACACAAGAGTAAAGAATTACCCAAGAAGTTAAAAAATGTAAAATCTTTGTGAAATCCTGGCTATATTGAAATCAAGAGTGCCATCAGCTTTAGAGGAGCTGGGATTTCAACCACAGTGCCCAGAAAAACATTGAGATGAATCCTCCCTTCCACAGGAAGGATTATCTAAAATAAGCATCATCAAATACAGGACATTATTGCAGTTACTGTAATAACAAATACTATGATCAAAGCTTTCAAAAGAAATGGTGATGTTGGATACCTCTAATTTCAATTTGCTTATACTTCAGAAAATCTGCTTTTAAGAAAGCACTCAGTACCTACAGTATGAGAAAGAAGCCCATTTAAAGATATTTTACCCTGCATGTCAGATACAAATCAAATTTAAAAATCATAGCAGGAATATTCTACAGAATGACAGTACAGCATTGAATCTACTAACGTAGTAGCAGATTAAAAGCTTAGAATATATTGTATATTATGGATCGCTGTGCATGCAAAGAGAGTTTAAGAGATATATACACCTTGCTCTGTCACATTAATTAGTTTTCTACGGAGAACACCTATGGAGAAAGTTGGCAACTCTCAGAGGCAAGTGTATGGAAAATCACTAATCACCTAGTATGTCTGTGACGTCTTTTTTTTTTTTTCCCCCCATGGAAGTAGCAAAATAAATTGAAGATGACTGGGATGGAAAACTACTGTCAGTAAAAGCTCCATCTTAGTTCTTGGATTGGGAGTGTCAACAGTCACCCATCAATGATGTCCCCTGGCATATCCTTTCATTTTAGCGGTGTAATCATGAATTACACTTTGCAGAAAGAGGAGGAGCTGGGTTGTTGCGGATTAACCTGGATGAAGATCTGCTAAAGGCTGTAACAGCTCTACAGGCCACAGTTCCATGGTTGAGCTGTGTGGCAAGACTGCAGTCAGGCTTTCTGCACATTCAACAGAGAGAAAAGAGATTGGGCCATACTCCATCAAGAACTCGAGACTCCTCTGTCTGAAATTATGTTAAATGTTGATGTTATGTCACTAGCTGAGACCACCCTTTGTTTGTTTGGATTGCAAAAGTGTTTCTGTAATTCGAAGAAAATCAAATATTTTACAAACAATCCATCTCCAGATTCACTGAAGAAAGCTGATCCAGTACAGCACATACAAACATGCATTTCATAAGCCTCTGATTAGGCAGTTTAGTGGGGAAAGCAAATGGAAACAGAACAATAAAGAAGTCTGCAAATGGTAGCCCAAAATAAAAAGGGCTCAAAATAAGACATACAAAATAAAGACTTACAAGACTTTATTCACAGGGCCTATATGCCTACTACAGGAGTGCAGAGCAGAAGACAGACCACACTCCAGCACTGTTTCTCTTGTGCTTAGTTTGGATTAAAATTTTTTAGCAGTGTCGTCGTGTGTTCAATATAATAAGGGCTTCTACAGTTTGCCAGCCTGTAGCTAATTCCAGGGGGATTGGGAGTGGGCAACAAGTCCGAACAATACCATAATTACAAGGATATTATTTCCCACAGCTCTATTTAGCCAACGTAGAAAATATTAAGAGAATATGTGGATCTATTACTTCAGAAAGCACACTTCATAAAGTAAAGCTGCTTCAACTGGACAGTTGTAAGACACTAATTGAACTTTGGTATCAACATCTGCATTTTAGCAATCAATATTGCATCACAGAAAAAAACTGACATGGTACCAGGAAACAGGAGACAAGGGAACTTGTTTAAAATTTAATTCAAGACTTCGCTGTAGCTATGTTAATCCTGATTGACTCCATTTGCCCATACACTTCTGCACAGATCTTACAACATAAAGTTTTGTTTGTATAGATGTCATTAAATTCATTGCACTTTTCAATCATCACTTTTAATCTGATGTATAATCTCTACTGTTGTTTTAAATATACAGAACGTAATTCTGTTCACTTTACTGGTTTCCCTTGTCTTGGGCATCAGATTTTTCAAATATCACAACTCACACAGAACCTGTCCTGAATAATGTTGGAGGTGATATTTTTTTGGAAAAATATTAAAGAGTACCTACACAAAAGGAAGAATGCAAGAAGCACATGTAAGTTATGCATTGCTGCACTGCATCTTCATACTTTGCCTCCTACAGACTTCCACAGGGAGCCACAAAGTAAACACTTCATTAAATTATTCATAATATTATCATACTCAACAGCCCTAAAAAATGAAGCAGCACCCAACTCTGCCAAGAAATGTACAAGAACAGAACAATAAATAAATAACCTTATTTCCCCAGGGATTTACAATCCAAATGAATATAAATATATATTTTATACATATATATATATTTAGAGAGTGGTATATTTTGACAGTGAGGGTGACAGAGCACTGGAACAGGCTGCCCAGAGAGGTTGTGGAGTCTCCTTCTCTGGAGATCTTCAAGACCCGCTTGGATGCAGCCCTGTGCCACGTGCTCTAGGTGGCCCTGCGTGTGCAGGGGGTTGGACTAGATGACCTCTAGAGGTCCCTGCCAAGCTTAGGCATTCTAGGGGGCTATGATATGTAAATGTAGACAGGATTAAAAAAAAGGATTAATATTGTTTGTGTGTTGTACTATGATCAATCTGATTTTAGTTATTTTTCTCTGTTTTTACTTTCTATGCATCATGTACAGGAAGGGTTAAGAAACTACACATTGCTTTTGGAGCAGCAGGAAAGACTTTTTTTCCATTCTTCAATCTATCAGTATGATTTTGCTGGTAGTTTCAAACTAGCATGAATAAATACATTGCGTATTCAATAGAAATAAACCTATTTACCTTAAATGTATCTGAAAACACACAAAAGCTGTAGAAAACATATATTAGGACCATAGAAAAAAAAAAAGTATTAGTTACTCAATAGGTACGCTTCCTTTAAAATGGTTTCTAATGATGCAATTACTGGCTTGGCTAACTTTTTTATAACTCATTAGGTACCCTTTTGGCTCCAAGCCTATCAATTGGATAACTGCTTTGCTATGTAGTTTAGCTTCTTTTATTGAGGAAAGAAACTGCTCTACTGTTCCCATATGCCCAAAATAATAAGTCTTTAATACTCAAAGGAGAGAGAGACTGTCCCACAAGTGGCTTTGCTCAAGTCCTGCTGCTCTTTTACAACTTAAAAAAAAATGCAATTAGAGTACAAGATGACCTTCTAAAATTAGGACAACAATAAAAGTCATATTGAATCACAACAGCCCAACTCAGCTCATTTGTGTTTATCTCCAAGCGATAATGTACTTCTGAAGAGGTGCTCTGCAATGTACAGTTATGCAATAATCTGCCCATAGGGGAAGCAATTTCTTCTTAACAGGAGACTTCTCTCATTAGAATCGTTTTAAGCTATTGCTTTGATATTGATGCATCTATTGCTTAACCAACATCTTAAAACCTGCAATGATTTTGGTGTCGATATGTTCTTCAGGGAAAGGATGCCGCAGATGCTTACATGCTATGATTTAAAGAGAAAGGTATTTTTTATATTAAACAGTGGTTTTCATATTTTCAGCCTTTGAGCTGGATAAGCCAATGACTCACATATTCGGAGAATAAGCAAAGGAGCTGACTGATAATGACCAAAATGTTATTTTTTAAGCTATTTGAGACAATCAATTAGCCCACACTGGTTGCTTTTTTTCTGAGAGTAACATGCTTTAAATGGAATTCATGATCATTAGGTAACTATGACGTTACCTGTCTAAGCCAAGGCAGGAGACCAATGGCACACTTAGGAAAACTGACTTTTTTCCCCCTAAGCCCTAGTCGATACTTCACTTACTAGACAGTGCTTATTTCATATAGATCAAAAAATGGCATCAAAGACTACTACAAACTAGGACTGTGTTTCTTGCGGCAAGAAAAATAGAGAGACATGACTATTCTCTTCAGATATACTGCTCAACATATTGGCAAAGATGGTGTTATGATTTCTGGGCTTGAGCATGCTGAAACTCATTTTATAGGCAAGAATTCCATCAGCACATTTTAATCCAAAGGTATTAACAGTAACAACAACAACAAAAAGATATATATACATTGATGATGTCATCGTCAGCAACACAGTGCTAAGGTCTTGTCTTTGCCTTTGGAAAAAGCTTAGATGATGTTGATAAACTGAACGTCTCCAGCTCGCTCTCCTGGAATTTCACCAGCTAATCTCCCAGCGGAAGTCTGATGTTTCCCAGCACTAGACAATAGTCATTTATCTAGGATTTGTGGTAGAATATGAAAAACAATGGCTATACTACACTACTAAAGGGTAATATTTTTGGAAGGGTATTACTGAGAGTGAGTCTACCACACCCTGCATCAGACCTTCAGAAAGATCACAGAATCACAGAATGGTTGAGGTTGGAAGGGAGCTCTAGAGATCATCTAGTCCAAACCCCCTGCTCCAGTAGGGACACCCAGAGCACGTGGCATCCAAGCGGGTTTTGAAGATCTCCAGAGAAGGAGACTCCACAACCTCTCGGGGCAGCCTGTTCCAGGCCTCTATCACTCTCACAGTGAAGAAGTTCTTCCTCATATGGAGATCAAACTTCCTATGTTCCAATTTGTACCCACCCATTACCCCTCATCCTGTCACCGGCCACCACTAAGAAGAGCCTGGCCCCATCCTCTCTACAGTCACCCCTCAGGTACTTGAACATGTTGATCAAATCTCCTCTCAGCCTTCTCTTCTCCAGACTAAACAGGCTGCGCTTGCTTAGTCTTTCCTCATACAACAAATGCTCCAGTCCCTTAATCATCTTTGTGTCTCTCGGCTGGACCCTCTCTAGAAGCTCCACGTCCCTCTTGTCCTGGGGAGCCCAGAACTGCCCCCAATACTCCAGGTGCAGCCTCACCAGAGCTGAGCAGAGGGGCAGGATCCCCTCCCTCGACCTGCTGGCAACGCTCCTCCTGATGTAGGTCAGGATCTCATTGGCCTTTTTGGCTACGAGAGCAGATTGCTGCCTCAACTTGTTGTCAACCAGGACTCTCAAATCCCTCTCCACGGAGTTGCTTTCCAGCAGGTCAACCCCTAATCTGTAGTGGTGCCTGGGGTTATTCCTGCCTAGGTGCAGGACCCTGCACTTGTCCTTCTTGAAGCTCATGAGGTTCCTCTCTGCTCAGCTCTCCATCCTGTCCAAGTCTCTCTGAATGGCAGCACAGCCCGCGGGCGTGTCGGCCACTCCTCCCAGTTTGGTATCATCTGCAAAATTGCTGAGGGTGCACTCTGTGCCCTCGTCAGAGTCATTGAGGAACAGTACTGACCCCTTGAGGGACACCACTGGCCACAGGCTTCCAACTGGACTCAACCCCATTTATCACCACCCTCTGGGCTCTGCCATCCGGCCAGTCCTCAATCCACCTCACCATCCAATCGTCCAGTCCACAAGATCAGTAGACTTGTCTGGGACAGAAGAGAAGACGACAAAAGAACTGATGTCTTATACAGGAAAAACTGCTTTCAGAAACTCAAGCTCTCAATGCCAATAGTAATATACAGTTGTAATAGTTTTTTGGATTAAAAACTCCTTCATCATAACAGTTTTACAAGGCAGGTCACGGTTAACCTTAGGAAACTGAGAAGTGAGATCGTTCAACAGCAGAATCCAACTGTCTACATCCTGGTTTCCTTCAACACCTGTGTGGAAAAGATGACTGTAAAACAAAATAAAGTGAATTAAATACACGGAAAGATTTGTGACATTTCTTTTCCCCTTCCTAATGAGGCAGAACAATGCTAGATTAGCATTATTTTCATGTCTTTGGTTCATAGGTTTGGAAAGGAAGGACAGATGAAAGCACAGCTCATATCATTTGCTCCCACATCTCTGAATTTCTCTCTAAAGACAACAGTTTATAGCTGAAGGGTTGGAGGGGATTTGGATAAAAGAGACTAATTTCACAATGACAGTCACTTTCCATTTGTTTTGCTATACATTTTGCAAGCGTAAGCACAAATAGTATATAACCTTGCTGATTCACTTGTCTTATGAAGAACAATAAGGAGCACATAGAAAGGTAAGCTAGCAGATCTAACCAGTTTAAGGTCCTACAAAAAGCCAGTGGTGCTTTATTTATATATTTATTTATTTATATTTATCCCCACACTCATGACTGAGGATATTGAAACTTTTGCGCACCAAAAAAAAGACACATTACAAGTTTTTCTCTCTTAGGTGTTATTTACCTTCCCCATTTCATTAGTTTACTACTTAGAAGTTATTGCTTTGTATGTATTCTTCAGAATACCAACATTTCAGATTTCTTCCCCACCACCAAAGCTTTCCACGACTGGCAGAAGTTTTCAAATCAATAAATGTACTTTAGTAGTGATAAACTTCCTTCCTTGTGTGAAACAGTCAGTGAAGTCAAACTACTGGAGGGAAATTAGCCACTCAAAAATAAAAGAATATGCATATTGAAAATGGAGGAGCACATGGTTTTTAACCTCTTGCATATAAACAGCTGCTTCCATATAGCTTGCTATCAAAATGTGGGGCGTCACTGTTATAGGAACAGCTAGGGAAATTCTTAGCAGTTAAAATACAGATAAAAGCATCACACAGCAGTCTTGGCACGTCATTGAAAGGCAAAGGAATGGATAAATCTGGAGATTTGTTTAGCCTTGGAATTTATCCCTTTTGGTCAGAGTTGAGGGACTTGGACAGACAGTCTGCATGCCACTATACTCTTGCCATGCCTCTTCTGCGGGCACCTTTTGTCTGCAGCATGTAACTCAGCACCAGAAATAAAGCATTTTGCAAGCAGGAATCTCAGATTTTTAAAGCAGCACTCTGCAAGACTTCCAGTTCTCCTGCTGTTTCTTATGGACCACAAGAACCTACATACACCCAGACCTTGTTAAGGCCTTCAGACATCACACAAGCCTTCCAAAACACGTTTTCCTTTCTCTAAAGGCTTAGCCAGCAGATTCAGTCATGCAGGATCCATCAGCTTCCCCATATTTAAAAAGGACCACCCCCTTCCTCCTCTCAACCACAACAGGTCCAGCCTCCATCCCTGGATCTGTACTTTTTCTTAACAACATGCTATACTTTTTGGATACCCTGAGTTCAAATAAACCCACAAATATGAAGTTAAACCTTCATATTTCATAAAGGCCAGTAATAGCACGCTTTAGCAAGAGCTGAAGGCATGCCACAACCTGATCCTGATTTTCTGCCCTTGAACTCTTGAATTAATTATAACAAATTACAGGGAGCCCCACTACAATTTATAAGCACAATAAACTCCCTTAAAACCACCTATAATTTTATCAGAGTTAATCCAAATACCTAAAGAATTATACAATACAGTACTCCAACATGTCTTTTAGACAAAAAATTCGAGGAAGCCATATTCTCCTTTCTTTCAAGACCTCTCAAAAAGGCAAAATCTGGACTCTTCAAGCTGCAGTTCAGCAAAGCCAAGCTCTAGTGACAAGACCATACTATTTATCCTTGTAAAGACTGGAGGTCAATTGTAAAGATAAAGCAAAACTACTAAAATCATAGAGCAAAAATAAATCCATATTTTCATGATTTTTCGGCTAAAAAAAAAAAAAAAAAAGTATAAATATTATATCAAAACACCAGAGTAAAACATTTCGAAGCCATTCCTTTCGGAGTTATTTCTTGCAAAACATATCATGTATTTTTTTTTTTTTTTTTTAAGATGTTAAACACGTTTAAACTTTTTATTTTTCAGCACGGCAATCCCACTGACTTCAGACACCTTATATAGTTAAGCTGTATTTTCTCATGTCTTCCAAGACAGATAGTTGAGTTCAGCTACACTAGTCCAAAGATTACAAAACAAGAGACACTTACTGGTTTGATTTTGATCAGAAAGAAGCAGGACTTCTTTCTGTAGGTTGCTACATGAGACATCGACTTTAGCAATGTCTCATACAGCTTTTAATGCATATCTTAAATGCTGTACATAAGAATTCACATTCTCATTCTTGCACTGTACTTCCTTTGGGGGAAAAACATTAGCAAACTGTGAGAAAACAGGGGGGCTAAGAGAGCATGCAACCTCCCAGAACTGTGGTGACATTGGACCTGAACCCGGATCTCCTCTCAGCCAGTAGTGTCCATAGGTCAAACGGATATCAAAGCCTATGAGAAAAATTCTTCTTGCTAAACCTCTTTCAACCTTTTGGTGTGGTCTGCAATAATAAAGAAAAAAAAAAAAAAGAAAAGAACAATGGTGCCCAACAGGTTTTGTTATGAGTGCAAACCCACTGAGCCTCACATAAGCCCCCTCCTCACCACTGCCACCTTCGCCCCTCCTACTAAGGCTCCTCTCTCATTTGTCATCCAGGGCCCCCGGGCTCTCTCCTCCCACACTGGACATTCCCGCAGCAGAGGCAGCTGAGTGACCTGACGTGTGACCTGTGCGGTGCCAGGGCTTTCATGTGCCGGGCCACCGTCCAGCAGAAAGGGCAGAGGCCGCTTTGCGGGGCAGGCGACGACTGCCATCGCTCCTGGGACTGCCGCAGCCGTGGGGGCCTGCCCCTCCTTTGCTGGGTGATGTAAGGCACGTGCTCCGACTAGGTATGCGTTCAAGCAACAGATAGGCTCTGTGAATTTAGAGGGGCCCAAAGTTGGCATGCAGCTTACGTGTCATTTCCCAGTTGGTCTCATCCTCAAAACAGCAGACCCCAAGCACGGAGCAACCCAAGCCCCAAACCCATAGAGGCACAAAAGTAATGACAGCTGGGAAGATCCATCCTCACAAAGCTGTAAAAATGAAAATACGAGCCATGTCTATGTACACTGAAGACTACTCACCTTGATAAGGAATAGAAGCACAAAGAAAATGCTGTTTTTCCCAGACTTGGAAGCACAATAAAGGTTGCAGCAGAAAGGAGATTAGATGAAAAAATATAATAGCTTAGATTTATGTCCTTTACTCATATGTATTGACTCAGTCCAAAATATGCTGTTGCCTGCCCTGAAAACTATATGCAGCTAACCTTCTAGCTGTCTCCACTGTGGGAAAAGGTGGTTTAAGTTACATATGGAAGCAACATGAGTCAACAGTTTGAAAATTCTCCTGGTAGCCAGCCAGGTTAATGGTCAAGCAGGTTAGAATATCATCCTAAAAAAATGTGGTGAGCTAACCATACCCCAGCTCATACTCTGGAGCACTGAAAATAAATATACAGACAAATTTTTTAAAATTGGGTTAAGTACAGATATAACTCAAAAACATTCATAAGTGACACAAGACACACAAAAGAAAAACTCCGTATGCTCCATGCTGCCCCCTCTCCATTATATAAGTTATTTTAATGAAAGACATTGTATCCACCCCATAAAGCCTACCTCATACTTCAATATATATAGTCTAAAGAAATATTCTCGTAGAGAGGAGCTCTTAACTCCTAGCAAGACAAAAGTCAGCCACTCTTTTTCTGAGAAAAGGTACTTCTCTGCATTGCTGTGGGGGATGAACAGAACATATACCAGTGAACAACTGGTATGCATACCTAAGTATCCAAATGCACACCACAAAATAATTACTTTGTGGGTGCAGACTGGCATGCAAGTGTATTCAAGTGTTACCTTATTCAGAGAGCAAATGAACAATGCATTCAAACTCGCAGAAAATGTGTTAAACTTGAACTTTAATAAATAAATAAAGGCCTGCAGTAGAACCTCATTCATGAATTTATGGAATTCATCAAAAAATCATCAGCAGAGACCTAGTCTCACAAATTCAAAACCCAAGAAAGCTCCGGTGACTTCAGTGGAATTTTACCTTGTAAGGAGTTAAAATTGAGTCCAGTCACCACTGCCTTTTACAGATGCCTGCCCTGGTAGTAAGAAAGCACTTCTCAAAATGAAACATAACGAAGCTGCTGCTTATCTACAGGATCCTCAGTACAGTGGCTTGCATTCCTGGAAAATATTAGTGAAGTCCTACATTAGGGTGCTTCTAGGGTGCTCCCTGCCATCTAGCAGAAAACAGGGACCAAGACCTTGGTAACCTTAGTGTTTGCACAGGGTTAGTCTAAAATAGTCACCCCACAAGTCAGCAAATGATCCAGGAAAACTACAGCCAAGGCGGTTCTAACGTCTCAGCGAACACAGTCCTGGAGAAGTGAACGCGGCTCTGATAACGACAGGATGTTGCCAGAGAAATATGTGAATCAGCGCCCTGTTTGGGGGGGTGGGGGTGGTAAAGTAGATTCATTTTATGAAATGGATAATTATTCTTTGTAAAAGATTCAAAAGCAGCTGAAGATATCAAGTGCAAAAGCAGCTGCCAGAGATAAAACAGAGAACCAGTAAACATCTCACTGCCCTGGAATCTGCCATCTTCCGACACAGAGATTTCTGCCAAATTCTTGTTGAGACATTCAACTGCATAAGGACCTCCACACAAATGCTCCTTTTAAACACATTCAGAGACCTCAGGATTGCACAGACATCCAGTTGCAGCTCCTTTAGACCCTGCCAGCAAGGAAAAAATGTTTAAGGTATCAGGCTCCCTGGAAAAGGCTCATCCAGAGCACTGATTCCAGATTTGGGATCTCAGACACAGAGAAGGACAAAAGACATCGCTCCACCCTAACCAACAAAATTAAATAAATCTAACGAAGACTAGCAATGCTACTGTAGCCAGCTGCACTGCCTATTAAATTCTTGAAATTTCAAAAGCAATCAAGAACCCCAAATACACGTGTCTGCTTGCAGGTTACTACTCCTGGATCCCCCTCTACCCCGAGCTGTCTGATGCTGTAGCTAAAATTTAGACGTCTGCCTAGAACCTCCTATTTAGGAGACCAGTGAGCCTTGCCTGCCCTCTTACACATGCAGTAGGAAAAAAAGAACATGAATCACCTTGAGCAAGTGATAGATGAAAGAATGGTGAAATCCTGAATCATTCTCTGGAAATGCCCATTTTTCCTCATAGATTTCACAGAAAATCTAGACCAAATTTTCTCCTGACCAAAACACCAGGAGTACTACGTGACTTATGCGGGATCAAGTAGCGTCACCAGGACTGAAGCGGCTACGGGATCACAGCAGTCTGCACTTCACCAAGGAGAGACCATTACCCCCATTCCTGCATTGCCTGGCAAGATAAAACCAGAGAACACTAGCCTCAATGCAGCTAACCTTTTCACATGTCAAAAATAGTGCCTTAAACTGCACTATTAGTCTGTTTAATAACTGACAGACAGGTCAGAGGCAGCATGCCAACCTACAAGGTACACCGTAATATTCTCTGTGTATATATACAGTGATGTTTAATGAGAAAGCAACTCCATTCTGCAGCGATACACATTCCTACCACACCTTAAGAGGAGAAAAAAAAAAAAAAAACCTTGTCAACTCAAGCACTTGGCAATAGTCTAAATGACCGAGGCATTTAAGTGACACAGTTTGCAGATTATAAGAGGTACAATCCCTTTCATCTTTATGTGAGAAGTGTATTAAGGCTTATGGACAATTCTGTGACTTAAGCCTGTGGGGATGGCAGCTGTTTTACACTTTCCCTGCCCTTCTGTAAACAGAAAAAAGAGGAGAAAATTCTTTTTTTTCTTTTTTTTTCTTTCTCCTAGGAAAAATAAAATGACTCCATTACATTGACTCCACTCTATAGTGGTTATGCTAAAAATCTCATGGAAGAGAATGGACATTTTGCCTTCAGTATTTCTCAGGATAACTCTGATGAAACTACTCACTGCAATTAGCTTCCTCCTTTCTCCTGTCTAAAAATACGACGACTAGATTCATGAGCGTGCACAACGCCTTCCTCCCAAGCCAGCATGGCTTAATAAAACATTAATGTAATAGGCCAGATCAAGCTCTGAAAAAGCTGGGCAAGGCCTTGGTATGGCAATCGCAAATAAAGTGGATGATAAACTGTTCTTTTTAATAACTAACCAAGCATCACTTGGTCTTTGCTTTCAAAGCTTCTCATTTTATGCAAATGTTTTCTTTCCATTCTATGGGCAACAAGAGTTTATTTTCTTTCTCTTCTTCTCAATTAAGGAAACAAAAGGAAGCCGTTCTAGTTCCAGCATGTCACTTGTTTGATACTAGGACTCCATAGGCTTGTTTATTTTCATAAAAGCGCATTAACATATGGGCTATTTTTAGGCTAGCAAATTACTTCTCGCCTTTATTCCATGCAAGATTATTGCAAACCACGTCCTCTGCTCTGTGCTCATTGCCAGCTCAGAGAGATGCCTGTATATACAACATACATATTGATGTAATATAACAACACACCCACAAAACTGAATTGCATTCATTATCACATTTGCAAAGTGCTTCCAGGCCCGAAGTGCTCTTACCTGCGGCCTGTCCCAACAGGAGGCAGTTAACATTTAGCAGCTCTGAGAACTGCACCCATCCACGCAGATTGAAGACACAGGAAGCAACGAAAAGGCAATATATCAGATACCCTAAAAGGCAGTGTTTTGCGTTTTTTTCCTGTAGATAATAGCACTCCCATTTAAAAACAATAATGTCCTTAGAAATGTTTAAGTGTACTATCTATTACAGAGTAAAGCCAACGAGCTGTATTTCTCCTACTTCTGTGCTGCTCTTCCATTTTCAAGGTTCAAAAACCTTCATCAACTACTTTAATCTCTTCTCAGTACTTTTCCTGATCACAGTACTACATGAAGCATGAAAGAGAAATGATTTGCAAAAAAAAAGTCAACAACCCAAATAAAATATTTAGTTCAAATTATCCTTCTGCTTCACAGAACAGAGAAAGTCAGAAAGTCTAATGGAAGGGAACAATTTAATGCTATAGGAAAGATTTTTTTTTTTTAATATTTCCTTCTATCTATATTAGTAACAGGAAAAGCAGCACATCAACAACATTCAGGGATCAAACCCATAAGCTATGGAGAGTTCTTCCAAAGGCCACACCAGCACAAGCTTCTCTACTGCAGTTTCTCTGCTTCAAGTTTCTTACATGAGTCCTTCAATTTACCTAGTATCCTCAAGCTGCATAAATTTATGATCACTATCCATAATGGCATCCTCACCGCTTAAGATAGCCTGCAAAGCAGGACTCAGGTTTCCACTTCATTTCAAATGAAAATTAAGTAGCAGTTTTCAAAGGTTGTTTACTGCACCTTTCAGGGAGTTTTCAAATCTCATTTTAGTAGTATTTAAGGTAATCTGTTGCAAGCGTAAAGCAAGAAGAGGCAGATGCATTCAAGTCACAAGCAGGCTTCCAACCAAAGAGATTTTTACCATAAACACCCATGAAGTAGAAAGCATCCACATGAAATGAGTACTACTAAAAATACAGCTAAAACTATTCACACAGGTTTGCGTAGCACTGGAGGAACTAGCAGAGAAAAAACAAGTCATCAAGGATGGGACTTAAAAATAATATTCCAGATTATGGTAGTGATCCACACAACATAAATGCCCATCACCAACAATGCAGCGGACAGCTACCTCACAGGTCCACAACAAAAAGTAGGTTGGATGCCTCTAACCACAGAGGCTTCCTAACCTCTTGTGGCTTCCTACCGATGGGAAGCCGTTCTAGAGGAAGGACAAAGCCCCATACATCTGGCCGCAACAGAGTCCCCACTGTCCCAACTCACAGGGGAAGAAAAAATGTATAGGCCACAAAGACTCAGAAAGACTCAGACTCTTTCATTTTCTTTGAGGAACACAAAAGGCACTCAGAGTCTCCCGGTCGGGAGCAGTTTGCTCCCCACGCAAAGCAAGTCAGAGTACTTCATTGACTTCCTTCTCTTTAAGGATCACAAAATACACATTAGCTTCAGTCTTGCAGAACTTCAAGAAATTAAGATTTAATCCCAAATCTTCTATGCAATTTAAGAGACATTTTTGGGGTTTATGGTCATGTCCTAACCATGAATAGTCACTTCTTTATCTGCCCTGCTGCAAGATACTCAGATTTTTTTTTTTCCTCCATCTGTCTCCCTCTGCACTTCTGAAATGGCTGCACAGGTCTGTCAATTCTACTGTTTCACAGACCTCAAAATGATGGCATTATTTTAAAGCAATACTTTTTCTGTTTGGTAAAGGTAGATGCTTTCACTTACTGTTTGTGAAAGTTATGAAGTACTCAGAGTTATTCTACCCAAATGCATAATTTTCCTTAACAGTCCGGATCATTTCTGGTTTCCCAGTATGGTTAAAAAAAGGACCATGTTCCTCATCCTCCAGCAGGAGTAACCAAGAGTAGCTCAGTACTTAACGCAAGCTCAGGCCACCCAAGCAATGAACAGATTCAGCAAATGTCTCCAGAAGGATTCACGTCCGGGTAGACAAAAGTGGATGATACCAAGTGCCTTCTCCAAAGCATAAATGCTTCCACCACCATATTTGCCATGGAGGAATTCAGGTGACTATCTACGACCACAGAGGAAACTCTGGCACACTATAAATCGCATACCTTTATCATTTAAGAAAAATAGAAAGTCAAAATGTTTTCATTTCTACTGTTTAAAAGCCCAGTAAAAAGGCCAGGGTACTTCAAAAGCATCAGTTCTAGTAAAAATGAACACAAATAATTCCCATCAGGAGAGAGAGATGTAAGAACATGTGACTAAGCTCCAGAACATAAAATAGCTATTATTTCCTCTTCGTCAGATG
Source organism: Crypturellus undulatus (assembly GCA_013389825.1). Classification (NCBI taxonomy): domain Eukaryota; kingdom Metazoa; phylum Chordata; class Aves; order Tinamiformes; family Tinamidae; genus Crypturellus; species Crypturellus undulatus. Next base: position 2,353,184 of record VWPW01004614.1, on the reverse strand, counting down.
AAAAGTTATACTGTCTAATGCCAGACCATTCCCATTACAACATTTCTAACCATTATAGCCACTGCCTTAAAAACACACTAAAGCAAGAATGCAGGCTAAAGTATCCAAGTCTGAATATTTATAGTTATGCAACACAATTTTTTAGAATTGCTACATATGTAATGGACAACCACACACATGAAAACACATTCACTTTCTGGTCTAAAGGCACAATATAATGCAATAGATTAGATCTAAGCATCAACAGCTTCTTAAAATATCTGGCACAAAGAGTTCAGCTTTCAATAATCAACACACAGAGAACAAGCTTCCTATTCACTGGAGAAAGTCAGCAGGGAGAAGGGTTTGCTGTTCTCAGCAAATTATTTTATAAACAGGGAGTGAATATTGAATCTTAAGGTCTGCCTTGAAAGAACTCTGATTGTTAAACCAGAGTTTAAACATCCACTAAAATAATCCATCAAAAAATATTGAAAAGCAAAACTATATATATGCTGCAATAATATGAACTCAACAATAAATAAACCCCAAGCAAATACTGTGCATTATTTGTTGTTGTTATCTTCGCCCTGTAGAAACAGCATTAAAGCTAATTAACTATCAGCTTGTTTACAAGCTACAAGCCTGAATGCGTGCTTTTTATGCTGCAGTAGCCACTAATTTTTTTAAAAAGTCTAATAATTAAAGGGGGAAAAAAGAAAAAAAAGGAACACTTCAAAGAAGCACCAAAGTGCAAACACTCCAGCCTGAGCCTGGGTGGCCACCCATGGCTCTCCAGGCTCATCGAGCCCGGCGCTGCTTCCCACCAGGGCTGCCTCCCTCTCTGAGTTGCTGTCTAACCTGAATCCCTGCAGCGGGAATAAGAAAAACAGGGCCGGCTACGGCCAACCAAGCCACTCAAGGTGCGGTGACCCTGGCCAGCAAAGCGGAGCTGGGATCTCTGTGGCTTCAGAGCCACCTCCAAGTGATCCCCAGAGCTCACTTTCCTCCCAGCCTTCTGTAATTCCAGCCACAAGACGATGGGGACTCGGGCCCTGCAGGGTCGGACAGGCTGACAGCCTCGGTCTAAACCAAAATATGATTCTAATCCAGCATGAATTGCTTTGGCTCCTGTGGACTTACAAAATTCCAGCTCTGGAGAGCCTGCCGCTTCCTCCGGGAGCCTCCAACACAATGCAGTCTCACAAACGAGACATCTATCTTGGCGCTTGTTCTAATTTCTCTTTTACTCTGTCTCATGATGCAGCACCTACCTATAGCACCTGCTATTTATTATTTCTTCAGTTAAAAAAAAAATAGAATTGCCAAACATAGGCCAGTTGTTACCCTGTGCCGCATAAAGGCTGATGCCTCCATTCCAATGCAAAAATTATCTGGCAGTTTGGTGCTCCAAATCACTTAGTACAGAACAAAAAGTTTGACAGAAATGAAGTGGTGAATTTAAAGGAAAATGTAAGCCTGCTGATGGTAAAAAAGATCTTTCAGCATAGTATTTTGGGTTATAGAGCAGCCTTCCATGGAGAAGGGACGAATGCCTCTTTGCAAGAAGCTTCTAAGACTAAAAAGTTGAGTTATAGGAATAGGTTAAGTGCAGTTATTATCTCCAATTTCTAAGGTCTGCCATTGGACAGTATGTCCTTAACTGTTCATTTGGTCACTTTGCTCATATGATTTCAATGTATAGAAGTGATTCCCTTAATTCTGGTAAGTAATCTAAAATTACAGTCAGTGGACCTGTGTAAAGCGTTAGTGCCAAGGGAGGGCTGTGTGCTGTAGCCTTTCCTGCACGAGGTGGCCAGAAGCCGCGTAAACAGGGCACAGCTGATGGGCACAAACACAGGACTTGAGACATTCCCTGGAATAGAGAACAGCTAGAACTTGGTTGAATTGATTTCTCTGGAATTAACAAGCTCGCTCCTGGACACTCTTTTCCCCAGAGAACAGGCATATACTCCTGAACCACCTGCTGGGACGAAGCGCACGGTGACCATGCAACGGCAACAGCTCCTGGGAATGGGCAGATTGGGACAAGGCGATAAGGCTTCCACTGCTTCAGAACAGTCTGTTTTTTTAATAGCAAACTTTTCAGCTCGGTTGCACCAGTAATATGGGATGAAGGGTTAAATGCAGAATTAATCTCCAGGTGTGAGGGATCAGATTCAGGTCTTCTGTATTTAAGCACTCAACCTTTCCATTTGCTATGTAGCTCCTACTTCTCACTCATTTGCCCATCCATCCAACTTAAATGCACATCTGTGTTCTCCTCCTGACCTCCCTGACACTGCTCCATATTTTAACAGAATCTTTTTAAAACGTTGCTGAATTTTTTAAGAATGATCATCATTAAAAATTTCTAAGCTCTATCAGAAATACATACTAATAGTGCACCACACAAACTACTGCACCCCATCACTTCAAGCAAGCACAGCTGTGGCTGTCCAGAGCACATCATACAGTACACATCCTGCTCATTTTCATATTAGGATATAGCAAACACTGATTTTTGACAGCGAAGTCACCATAGTGCTCAAATCAGCTACTCTCATCTCTAGGCTATACACAAATACACGCACTCCCCAGGCAGCTGGCCCCAAGAGGAAGATGTGACCAAACAAATAAAGGGCAAAGCAGTCTACTGCACCCTATGTCCTTCGCAATCAGAGTAATTCCATATCACCAAGCTTGCCACAAAACCAGATTAGAATAGGAGGATGTTATCCAACCCTAACAGTGCAAATAAAAGCACTGCAGTGTCTTAGAGCAAAAAAAAGATACTGTATTTGTATTAAAAGTAATATACGAGGATGTGAAACTTTAGTTTGTTCAAAAAAAAGTAAAACAAATTAGACAAAGTACAGATCAAGTAGGTAAGACATTTAAGAGTTATTTTTTGAGAGGAGTTAAAAAAAGAAAAAAAAATACCTTGAAGACAGAGAGAAAGAATTTAAAAGAGAGTGAATTTGCCAGAATATTTTCCTCTGTAAATATGAAGCAGAATTTTCCCCTTTTCTTCATTCTCAAGTGATTAAAAAGCTCATACAGACATAATAGTCTGTTGCTATGTACATTTTAAAAGAACATCTGTTAAAAATTCTTCCCCTAACACTTGAAGGAAAATAAAGAAAGAGAGGATTTCAGAGAAGAAATATTTGCTTAGAACATAAACAGAAAAAAAAACAACTACAAGAAACATTAGGGAAAGAGATAAGGTGGCGCAGTGTAAGAAGGGCATGTTCATTCTGTTAAAGGAGGATAAGTCCAAGGTTGATTTTTCACAGGCTGTCCAAAAACAGGCCTGGCAGCCATAGACACCAATTTTCCACCTGCAAACACATTCATTCCCACACTTTGCAGGTGCAGCCATCCCGTTCCAAGTATAGTCCTGCAGTGTTTTCTTTCACAGTAAAGCCACACAGTGCTGTCTCCAAGAAAAATGCCGAGCTGACAGTAGAAGTTTGTGCCCAGTGCAGCATGGTGCAAACGCAGGAATACTATTCACACCAGCGTACCAAATCTACATGTGAAATATTATTATTTTGCAATATTATGCTGTAATCTGCAACAATGTAAAACCCATCAGTTATTACTAGTATAGAGCAAGACACTGAAAGCCTCTTCCAAGAAAGGAAAACAGACCCTATTTTTTTTTACTGAAGCTGCAACTTTAGTCCTTTCTTTGAACTTTTACAAGGAAAAAAAAGACATGGATTGTCTGGTTCTTGTGCAGAAAGCAGAGTTGCACCCACACTTTCAAAAGCCACAAGAGTGTGTGGGTTCTCTGTTTTTGGAACAAGAGCACAGTGAAAGCAAGTTTGTTTACTCTAGACACTGTACAAAGACTTACTTTAAAAAAAAAAAAAAAAAGCACATAAATGCTTGAAAGGATGCCTCCTCTGAGGAGTTAGCAGAAAATAAAACACAGGCTTATATTTCTAATCTATGCAAATATCTACTCCACAGGGCATCCCAAAGACTGCTTTATATCAGAGAGTATGCAAATCCCAGGTGTTTTTAATATGCCAAAAGCAGGCACAGCATCTCCACCTGCGATGGCTGCTTGCTCTGCGAACAGCTGGATGACTAAAAAGAGGTTTTCTGACTAGCCTGTAGAGCCCTCCATGAAAAATTCCTTTTGCTAATGTGCCAACCCTCATACTCCCACCCAAATGGCTTCTGCAGTTGCTGCCACCAAGCCCAGAGGGTTTTTTTTCCCCTTTTTTTTTTGTTTAAGCCTATGCACAAATTCTCCTTGAATGTTGCAAATCAGAGGAATTATAAAATGATGAAACTGTTACTGGTGCTTTAGGAAATGATCACAGGGCTACGAATCATCATTTCCACTGAAGCTATGGATGGGACTGGGTGCAGGCAGAGTAAGGGGACTGGAGGTAGGGGAGATGCACCAGGAGCTCGGAGGAGACAGAGTAGGGTGAGTAGGAAAATACATATGGGGTTGCAGGCCCAAGGCAAAAGAAACCGTAGAGTAGAAAGAGAAGAGGAATGACTGGATTAAGGAATGACAGGACTAGGAGGAGAAATCAGCTCTCCAAAGAGAAGACACATTGCAGTGAGTACAAGGCTGATATTAAGAAGAAGGCACACCAAAAATATTTGTTTAATTCTCTTTACTGGAAAGACAGGTACTCTACAACTAGTGGCTGCTTTCTGCACACTTCTCTAGGTTTTCCGCAGGAGGCTTCTACCACTGCTCCCGAAGCGCAGTGCTCCCGAGAAGCCTCACCGTAACTGAGCAGGAGGCACCTTGAAGCGAGACATGAGGAACTCGGAGCCAGAAGGTCACGTGGACCCACTAAAGGGATTAAGGTGTCTCCTAGATTACTGGTTGTCACGTCCTCTCCTGCAGACCTCAGAGGTGGCATTCAAAGAGCCATTTGCCGAATGAACGACCCGGGCAGCAGTCTTGTCTTTTCACCTTTCCCCCCACTAAGGATCCCACAGACCCTTTTCTCTCATGTCATCAGAAACACCCATTCCAACTTAGGTACACCCATTCCCCACCGGTGGCCGCACAACAGGCGCTCCCAGCCCAATGAATCCTCGTAACTGCTCGCGCAGCCTACCCAAGTCAAGCAGTCACTGCAAAGCCACCTACTTTTGGAAGGATGAGACTAGTGACAGGTTTGTCACATATGTAACATAGAGAAGTCAAACACACAGGAACTGAATGGGCAAGCACGTAGTTTGTACCTCACTAGCACAATAAAGCCTAATCCTAAAAGTAGTTGGTCTTCATTTCGAAACAACTGTTTATTAGTTTACCAAGAGCACGCAAAACAAAATAAGACTAAAAAGCCAACCATCTCTGTCCACCTAATCATCTTTCAGACTAAGGCTTCCCCCACCATTTGTTTTGGAAGAGGAATTCTCCATATTCTCACTGCTTGTCATTTTGAATGCGAGATTTGCATCTACCTAGAGTTGCACAGTTGAAAGTTTGCTGCCCTCACATGATCCAGCATGAAGCAATTCTGATTTAAAAGACAAAAGATTCTTAGCTGTCTTTTCTGTATCTGCGCTCCATTAATAAACTGCTGTTTTTGCTGTATTCAGAGAAATGTAAGAGGCACTTATAAGGCTCTACTGCTAATGTTATCAACCACATCAGAAATAAAGAAATAATAATAATAATAATCAGCAACTACTCAGTTTCAGAGTGCTGTTAAGTTTAATAGCCATAGAAAGGTTTTCTTACTACCCACCTGAGCAAAATATGCAAGCATTCCTCTGCAACTAAGCTAGGCACGAGCAATCAGCCCAGTGAGATGACAGCATCACAGTGACTGTCATCCTTCCCAGCACACCATTAGCCCCGGACTGGGTGGGCAGAAGTGCAGAATGGAAAGTTGCAGACACATCCCCTGTACAGTAATGAATTCCGCAACACAAATACAAGGTTTCCCTCTCCCAAGGCTCACACATGTGAGAGAAACACACGAGTCAACCTTCAATCTCAAATCTGTTCCCAAGGACATGGAAGTTGCTTTCATCCCACCACTCGAGCATATACTGTGGTCAAAAGACTGCTTCACAGCGTTCTTTTTCAAAGATAAATCTTTTGCATCCTACCAAAATTGCTTCCTCAGCTCAGTCAAGAAAAAAAAAAAAAAAAAAATGCAATCTGCAAAACCCGACAAGGCTTCACATTTTTCACTTCCTGAAACGAAGCTGCTTTCTCTCAACTGTAATACATCATTCTCAATAAGATGCCCACGTGGCCAATTCTGCGTTTGCAGCAATGGAACACGTTTTCAGCAACAAGGCTGTTTTAGGGAGTTTCTGCAAACCTTGTTTCCCCCCACCCACTCACTCCAGGCTCTGCCACACAGTTTAGAGCCCTGCTGATGCAACTTCACTCTAAACCAGATAAATGAAATAATTTTGAACAAAAGGAAAGCAAGCCCACCTCTTTTCAGGTGAGGTGGGCTCTTTCTTTTACTTTTTTTTTCTTTTAATACAATTCAGATGCACACAAACCACACTGATGTGGTCTACAGAACTGCTGCTCAAAACAACTGAGCCGTTACAACTGCAGCACAGGGCCCTGCGTAAAAGAGCGAGTCCTACAGAAGTTGTTTGGAAAGGTGCGCCCTGGTTATAATTAAAGAACTAATACCCTCTAATGATTTAAATCCTTTTGTGAACTATGAGGGGAGAAAAACAGCAATGGTGTGGGCAAAACACAGGAAAAACTCCAAAGCCTACTTTCAGCAAAACAGAAGCAAACCGAAAATTAATACACTAAAACTGCATACAGAGGTCATTGCTCTGTGATTCTCTTATAATCAGTAAAAGGTTATAGAAAGAGAGTAGGGCCACCATGGTCCGTTTGTAAAGTTGATTTCAGGTTTTTAAATATGTATCTGTTATTCCCTTTTATTTCTGCAGATGACTATGTATAATCATTCCCCAATATTGCTATTTTTTCCAAAGAAGTATAGTCAAGTGGTGGCTTCTCCCACTTTTCCCATTGCAACAAGAGACAGGATATTAAAGACCCAGATGATACTCGAGCAAATACTGAACCCCCAAACCTCAGTAACTGTCTGTTTCCCCCCAGCTGTATCACAACAGGGTGACCAGAGGGAATCCCACATACCTTGTTACCTCCTGCTGCAGTCGGGAAACACTGGGCACATAGAACATTACCCCAAAGAAAAGCAAAGGCTCATTGGCAAATTTGTCCAGCTGCTTCTTCAGAGGCTTTTCCAGTTCCACCCATCGGGCTTGCTGGTTCTTGCTGAGAAACCAAAGGCCGAAGTAGTGCGTCTAGATAAAGAAGCAAAATGTGTCAGTTCATCCTCTTTAGCAGGACCACACACACAACCAAAGACATGAATGCAAATAAGAACAGATGGCATACTGTCAATTTTTCCATTCTCATATGCTGAGCAACATTTTTTTTTTGGCTTTTTAGGACTATTGTGAAGACACAAATGACAAACTAATATTGCACTAGAATACAGTTCACATCTATCTTCTTACTTTGTCTCCTAAATGCACATTAAAGGGTCTCCTTTGAGATTATGGCACAGGTAACCCAGATGTTGTACAGAAAAGAATAAAAAGCCTTGGAATGTCTGTCTCTCTTGGCTTTCTTATTTGACATGTTATGTCATCATACATGATGGTAAGTTTATGTCTGTGCCTTAAGAACATGCAGCAAATGGTTAAGTCCAAATCAAAGAACTTCATGAGCCTTTCGATCAGGCCTGTTGCACGCAAAGGGCAATATGATTCTTCCACCTATTAAAAGAATGCAGATCCATATAAATGTGTTGAAGTCTATCTGCTAATATCAGAACCATCTCCCCTGACAGAACATTATTGTATTTAAAAAATATATTCACAAGGTTTAATGTTTAATGAGGTTTCATTAATGTAAATATTGCACTTAACATTTGCATTAGAAGCACAAGTTGTTTGCTCTAAGCTCTTACAGAAATACCATGTTGAAAACTCCAGCTATTTCCCAAGTTGTTTAAACCTCAGTGGCAACAGCAGTTCCTATAAGCACAGGGGACTGTTGGTGGAGAGGTATCCTCAAGGAACAGTGGTCAGAACAAGGACCTTAAATATTCCAAACAGCTAAAGAAATATCCAATCATGATTGATATCCAGTCATGAATGATTCAAGCAAAACACCCTGAAACTTTATTTATTAATTATTTATTAGTATTAAATATCTAATCTACTACTGTAGAATACATCTTAGAATTAACAGCAAGTAGCGTCATTATGGATCTACAGAAATGAAGAAATGCCATTTTCATGGTCGATATTGGAACTAAACTCTTTCCTGCCTGGAAATCTAACTACGAATTTTGCACCCAGTCCTTTTCTGCAATACTGCAGCTCGCAGCATCCGGACATTTCCAACAATGTCCTCAGTATCAAGTTCTACTCTGTTGTAACACCAAGATGAATGAAATGGAAGCTACCAGGGGATTTTAGCAGAGATTCCTTTAGAAGAGCCTGAGCAGATTTAGAATTTGGCAGTGGAAACATCGCTATTTACTGATTTTTTTTGTTCCTTACTTTCAGTAAACTTTCTTGGTGTTCAATACCACTGACTTCTCAATGCAAACTTTCCATTACTTTCCACTACTTTATGTCAATCCTAAAATAAATATTTTTTGTTGTTATACCCTGACTTGGACAACAGTCATTTCACGGTCACAATACCTTACGCATAGCGCCTCACTTTAAATAAAGATTCTAGAGACAAAGTGCGTGGGGAGGGGAACAAAACACTGTTTGCTGTGTTATAAAGCTTAATTTTAAAGTGATTTCCAACACATAGTGTGGTCTAGAAGACGACCTTCAAGAATTCACTAACTGAATTTTCCACCATGAAAGAGTTGGTTTCTCTGTTGTTGACAAAGTTGTTGTCTTTCTCTGTCCCTTCTGGTGAGGACAATATCTTAAAATCATGACATCTGCTAGGATGCAGCAGATGACACAAGGACAGATAATGTGGTTTTGAAAAAGATAAATTACTTAGAAAATTCACCAAAGCAGTGGGGGCAACACTGCTAACTGTTTATAGCTGAACACAAGCGAGCAAGAATCATGTGCTAAAACTCTACCCCAGAGTGCAGGTGTATTTACTCTAGTGTCTCTATCCATACATATTTTCAAAAGTTTGGGGAATGTCCAGACTTGCATGTAACTAAGGCGATAACTAATTTAGGTTGATTCATCAATTAACCTGACAAGCCTGCACTGCAGCTTCAGTCCTGCTCAGTCCTTCCCCTGAAACACTGAGCTCAGCACAGTGAAGCAACCGATTCCCGTTTAGGAGAGAAGCGCAGGATTTCCCTCTGGAACCTAAAGGCAAGTTCGACAAAACAATCAGTCTGGGAATGAATAAAAACGTCCCAGATGTGAAACAAAACTTTACTAACCAATCCACTGATAAACGTCTGCCTTCTCTGTGTAGGCAGCACTGTGTTTTAGAAAAGTGCTTTCTTTCTGACTAGCTCATTGTGGTAGTAATTAGATTAAAATGAAGGTGGGAGGGAGAGTGGAGACAGCAAAGGGAAGGAATGCATGTGAGGGCAGGAAAAAGCACAGTGCTTTCCCCACCTCATAGGGGAAATCCTTTAATACATGAACTCCTGAAATTGACTGCAGAGCAACTTGCCCTCGGCAACAAACAGCATGGATCTGTAAAAACAGATCTTCCATGTTGCTAAAACGATAGTAAACACTCACATCACCAAGCACCTAAGTTTTCAGTGTCCAGTAGTATTAAAGCACCCAGCAGCTAAGATGCTTTGCAGTCTAAAGCCTGCAACAATTAACCAAAGGATTAAGGGTATCACACCTAAAAGGCTTGAAAGAGCACGGTCCATCCACAGGTAATGGAAGGGACACTGAAATTTAGATTTGCTGTGGTAGAAAAGCTCTTCAAAAGAACCAGAAGTAGAAAAAGGAGTTGCTTTCAGGGACCACGAAGGCAGCAGCGAGGCTCCAGACGGCTGCAGAGGCAGGGGCTGAGCCACCACAGCCTGCGTCTTGCACGCCAAGACGACGGCCGCTTTCCTGGAAGGGAGCCCGGAGGAGATTGAGCAATTGGAGATGAAGCACAGGGACCGCAGAGCAAGATCCTCAGTGACGAATGAAAATGCTGGGAAGGGACAACCAACCCATGCACCTGAATATCAAGCTCCCTGTCACACGGCATCCTACTTCTTGGAAAGGTTGATGTTTTCAAACAGTCCCATGGTGCTAGAGACTCAAATAATCACTACTGGAAATGCCTAGACACGTAATTTGGTCATCTGCACAAATAAAGCAGTGATTCCATTCCTGTTTCCACAGGGCAATATCTGTACGTCCACCTGGCTGTTTTAGCAGGTAGACTTGCATTTAAAGCATCGCAGGAAATAAATGATGTCTTTGCTTTAAAAAGCATCCTTCTCCCAGCCAGGGTGTGCACGCTGTGGTGATAACGATGAAGGAAAGCTTTTCATCACACTAACATACGCATTTGGGTTCATTTGGTGGACAAAGGGCTTCAGTTGCCATGCTTTTTGATCTGTCTAATCTGCAAATGTACAGAGTTCAGTAAGAAAAGAGTTCTACATGAATTTCCACCCATGTTTTTAAATTTGTCTCGCCAAACATCATGTAGCACAAGCTGGTAAATACTCTGGCTTATTCCTCCTGGTTCTCTCCTAAGCAGCAGACAGAAATCGGAAAACCCGTCAGACTAATGACATGAAGTAGAAAAGGCCAGATCTGAAATATGGTGAGTCAGAAAAATAAAACTAGATAAAGATGTTTTAACAAAAATGGTCCTGAAAAGTCTTAAAAGAATATTGCAGCTATAAGTTCAGGAGGCAACGCAGTCATTTTGTACTTAGTCTTAGCTGTATTCCTCAGCCTGGAGCTGCTCTTTCTTACTGTAGAATTGTCAACAGCAGCAAGGCTAGAGACATTTGCTAAATGAGCAAATCCCACTCAAAAGAACCCAGTGAGATAGGCTCAGTGTTTATTAAGGCATCTGGCTCAGCAGCCAACTAAACATTTATCTCTGAGAAGGGGCAGAGTTCCAACTCCTCAGGGCAAAAAAGCATTAAGTGCTGCTGCCCTGGGGCGCCAGCAAGGAGGGGAAGGCAAATTTATTGCAGCCAATTGCTCCTCGAAGGTCTCTAGTCCCAGCACTGCCTGAGCCCCGTGTCCAGCCTCCCGGGTGAGACGCGTGGAGCCAGGCCGAGCGCGCGGCAACGCGGTACTCAGCACCGTTCTCCAGCCGCGTCCCACTACCAGGGGACGACACCTTCGAGGAGGGAATGCCGGGGAGCTGCAGCCAGCAGCCGTGCCGGTCCCTGCTGCGGTGGGACATCGCTGTGCCCCAGGGACCATTAGCAGAAATGCACCTTCACAGAGTAAGTCCGTGAAATGATTCTGGAAAGGACCTTCTTGCCCAACCTTCTGCTGAAAAAATCCTTAAAATATATTAGGATAATCTAAGTGCTTTTAGCATTTTATGAAGTGAATTAAGGGCAACAGAAAAGAAGAAACAGGCATGAAGTCCCATAGCAGATCAGTGCAGCTTACTGTTATTTTGAGCAAGTTCACTCAGTTTTATTTGAAGGAAAAAAGAGAAAAAAATATTGAAAAAATCTTTCTTTTAATCTAAGCGCATGCATACAGCATTAAAAATTACTTTTTTCTAAAATCTCATCTTTTTCCTCCATCTCTCCTTTTCATTTAATAGGGCTAACCTAAGAGCTCATTTTATTAGAACATATAACTGTTACCTAGAAGACCTGATACTTTTCCCAAGAGCTTTGCTGGAAAGGATAAAAACAGATTTTACGGTAGTTACACGGCTACACTTTCTATTGACCCATTCCTGAACCCTGACTCAGTTAGGGAGGGAGTTATATTCCTCAGAGATCAAATAGAAATATGCATAATCCATTAGATATTGTTTTTGGGTCATGTGTGATATAATGATTGACAGTCCTTCACAACAATACATACCAACATCTCATTTTGTTAGCAGGGTTTTTTTTTTTGAAAGTTTCTGGGCATTTATTTCCAAAAAATTCATTTGAGTGAAAAATGATATATTCTTAACATGAATGCAAAAGTTGGGGGTACACTTAGACTTTGTTTAAACATACAAACAAATAAAAGCATTCACCAAAAAGCGATGTTTATTCTTAAACCAATAAACACTTTTAAGACTGTATGGACAATATTTTAATAACTGTTAGGCTTCTAGGCAATAGAAAACCTCCATCTAATTGAACACTGACCAAATAATTTCCTTTACTACTCCACTGTCTGATCTCTGTTTTTCTTTCTTTTCAATTTTGATACTTTGTGCTTTTTTCCAAAATGGAATAAAACAATCTCTGAAATTACAAAATGTTTTGTGAAAAAATGAAACAAGACATTAACCCACTGAGAGGACAGGCAAATGCATCACCAACAGGAAGAGAGGGAAAGAAAGAAAGAAAGAAAAAAATATATATATATATATCTGTATACACACACGTATGCAAAAAAGCAAGTATGAAAATCACTCTCCAGTATTCTGCCTCTTTGTGCTATCCCTGCCTGCACATTCCTCTGCCTGCTCTGCGCACACACAGTGAAATTCTTTCCTCATTCTTTATCATTCTTGATAGCTCACAAAGATGAGCTTTTGTTTGCTTTTCATCTGCACTAGTTATTTCTGTGCTATCTTCCAGGTGTCACCGCTGCAAAGGGCCCTGTACCAACAAACATAAGACACAGAGATGATTAGATTTCCCAGCTGTGCCTACAGAGAGCATCAGCCAGGACAGCAGGATGACAGGCAGCAATTTCCAGGCAACGGCTTTCAATCTGTGCTTTGCAAAAGCCTAGGAACATACGGCCTGCGCTTAAGGAGTCTGCAAAAGGTAAGAAAAGGCAGTTTTTCTGTGCCAGAAAAGTTGCAGGAGAGATTTCTGAAAATACCTTGACATATCTAAAAAAAAGGCAAAGAAACCAAAAACAACAACAACATAATCCCACAGAATTCTATAGAAAGAATAAATAAAAAAAAAGGCTTTGTGTTTTTAGTAAGGTAAGACTGGGCTTCTTAAGCTTTTTCAGAAGTATTGACAATGAAGCCCTTCAGAGTTTTGGTTGTGAAATACTTCTGTTAAACAAAAGTTTAAAAAAAAAAAGAATAAAAAAAAGAAAAAAGGGGGGGAAAAAAAAGAAATAAAAATCCTCTGATTTTTACTAGTGACTCAGGCCTGTTACTCAACTACTACACATTTCAAAATGCTAATAGCAAGAACCTACTTTATCAAGAAGGTGATTGAAAGCCAGTGGTCTCCTTCACATTGGAATTACTCATAACATCAGTGAAATGGGCTATACAGATAAAAATTAGCCTAACTTGGCCTACTGACATGCCAACTCAAAAAGCTAACACACAAGTTTTTCTAAGAAAAAAAGAAAACTCTGCAACAAGCTCTCAAAGTGGAGATGAATGAGCAACAGCAAAAAAACCCCAAGTGCCATTCTGTCCTCTGTTTCATGCAACCAGATTATGTTTGCCCAAGCTCCAGCTGCTGATCGTATCAGGCCAGCTCTAAGAATAACACGATTCAAATGAACAGACTGCCCGAGCTAAAAATGTGTCAAATTATAAAGTGACAGATGGCCTTTGCCGAGCCACTCGTACCTCTCGCAGCTCCAGCCTCTGCGCCACAGCTTCCAGGCACTCCTGGCCCGTGCTCTCCACGGAGAGCGTGCACTCGATCACATTGCTGTCCAGCAGACGGATCCGCGTCACGAAGCAGTTCTTGCTCAGGACGTTGTAGCGCCTGGTCCGTCGCAGTTTCAGCCCGAAAGGCATGGCTGCGGGCCTGGAAGGTCACCCCTTCCCCTTGCTCCTCGGAGAGTATCAGCACAGCCCTCGACTTGCTTTGAAGGCTTCTTCCCTAGGCAGTGCTCTCCTCCAGAGGTGGAGGTGGCTGTCCATTCCCAGGGCAAGCTTCAAGGGATCCCTGCAAAACACATACAGATACAGTGAGGTGCAAATGAAGAGGTTCCTAAAGACCGGAGAGCTGAAAGGAAGAGTCATATTTAGACCCATAAAATAAACACCTGTGCACACGCAAGATTGCAAGGAGCTTTCAACATCTCCCAAAAGAAAGAGTTATAGACAGATCTTTCAAAATTCTGCTTCAGCATCTAGTTTAAAGCATGAATTTAATTGCAAAGCCATTCTTTGAGAAGCTCAATACAAATAGCAACTCTAGAGGGCACACATCCAGAGGTGCTAACTCTCCCACCATTACCCCACCACAGGGGTCTATAACATAATCTTGAAGTTAACTTTTGGTGCCCTCAGGCTAGCTTTGAAAGTTGGCTTAAAAAGCTAAGAAATAGAGACATTTAAAAGAGGTACAGGTTTTTGAAAGAAGAAAGGCTGGCTGCAGTCAGCAGGAAATGCGGATGCTCAGCACCTCAGAAAAATCAAACCCCAAGTATGCATGTGAAAGACCAGAAGCATCTGAGACTTTAGAGAGAAGTCTCCTCTGAGGCAGTTTCTGACATTTTGCTCATTTTTAAGTTGCATTTCACCCTTTTCAGCAGAAAAAGTAACTGCAAGAACAGCTGTCAGAGATGAAAGTAGAACCACACGGGAAGAGAACACATATTCTAGATACTGCATTCAATTGCTACTCTTAAATTTTATGAGGGATGCCTGTGAATGTTAAGCCAAGATACAGACGGCCAAATAAAGACATATACATACACAGACACACATACACTTTTTAAGTTTAGTTAGGAACAGATTCAGGCTAAACAAAAATAAAACACTGGCACTGGCATAACCATTTTAAAATATGTATTTTCCATGTACAGAGAGGAATTCAAAAAAAAAAAAAAAAAAGACTTGCTAACCTTCCTGCTTTTTTCGTTTGCATGTTCTGGAAAAGGAGGTGGAGGGGGCACTCAGGTTGGCATTTGAAATTAAAAATGAATTTCTCTTAACCAACAATACTGGGAACAAAACAGAGCTCCTGTTTTCTTCCTGCTTCAGAAGGAAAAGTGGAAAGCACTGCCAGCAGAGCATGTATCATTTAGCTGAATGTGACATTTCAAATAGATAGTACATTGTCCACATGTATCATTTGGCATAATACCGCACAAAATGGTTATTTTCAGTTTTTTACTCAATGTAGTTGCTATGGCGATTATTAGAAGCAACCCAATTGACTGCAGTCATTATCATTGCACTAGAAATGTAACTACCACACATTTGATTAAGTGTATTTTTCCAAGCCAGTGTATCTTGGCATTTGTTAAGGGGTTAAAGCCACACAGAGCATAAACCACACGAACAGAAAAACACAAGCAGCTTCTCAATGGTGAGGCAGGCAGCTACCCCACTTGCTTTACCATAGGGGAGCCCGGAGAATTTGAGCAAAAGGACACGTCCTATTTGAGTGAAGCGCAAACAGACCCATGCAATTATCTTCTGCAGCCTCATCTCCCACTCCTAGCTTCTGTGGGGATGGACATAAGAACATATCCGAGCGCATGCGAGAGCTCCTACACCTTGCATCGCTGTAAGGTCAGAAGTCACCAAGCCAAAGTGAACCCATCCTCGCAGCAGCCTGGGCAGGGAGGGACATGTCGGCTGTGATTCACAGAGGAGGAATCGAGACAAACATTAACCAAGTTGTTCTAGATCACTCAGGAGAATGGCAGCAGCTCCACAAACTGAAGCAAGTGCCAGACTTGATTTAACCCCCAGCCAACCATTTGACAAGTATCTTTCCTACCAAGCTATCCCAAACAACAACAACATGAGGCTGAGAAGTGGGAAGAATGGAAGGAAGTTGCAAACAAGGAAGGGGGTGGGGGACCGTGTCTTATCAGGAGCTGTATTTTTGTTCAGTCTCTGGGCTTTGCAGATTGCTTTACGCAGGAGGCATACAGAGCTCTTGCTAGCCCATTCGATTTTAAAGAACCCTTATCTTGCCTTAGTGTTCGCTATACCCACTTCCTTGCAGGAGATAAGCCATCCCCTGCATAGCAATTGTATAGCCATAGCAGCCTCAAGATGAAATCAAGGTTAGCAAACAATTGCTACCGGCCTTGGTCACTAGGAAAAGTGACCGATCCTCCTTCAGCAGGATAAACTGTCCCAGCACAACTGCACGCAGACATGTGAATCTGGAATAAAATCCACCAATTCCACTATCATGGAAACGTGGACATGAACCGCAAATCAATTACTCTACATTACATCAGCTGATTTCCGGAGGCAAACGAGGCCAGCATTTCCTCCACTTTTCAAGTAGCTTCTCCTCGATTCTAGCAACGGTGATCAGCCTGCTTGATTTTCTAAAGGAGCAAACAAACCAACAGATTAATGGCTATACTTTTGTGTACCAGCAGTTTCCGATGCGTATCCCTGCTGGGGTGAGCCAGGTCCCACAGTGCAGAAGGAGCACCAGGAGCCAGGGCCACCACGGCTGAGCTCAGGACAACACGGGGGCTCCCCGAGGGGCAGGGGGTCTAGGTGAGGCTGGCCAGCGCCTGACTGGGTTTCAAACCTGCAACACCTGCCCAAACACCCTCACTTGAAGCATTCTGCAAACTGAAGCACCTGGATGACAAACATTGCGTGCCAACAGTAAGATCAAAATAGCTTTCCTGGGAAGTGTCTACCCTAAATGCAGTTTCTTCAGCACAGAGGTGAGGAGGCACTGCAGTAAGATCCTTACTGTGCTGATCCTCAGTAAGGTTTAATATTCTTCTGTTTCAGCATAATCAAGAAAAAGTTGAACAAGCCAATCCAATAGCTATCATAGACACAGGAATAAGATTTGTTATGCTATTTACTTGGAAAAGTTGTAGAATACAAAGCAATAATGTGGAATATAGGGAAGGCCAAAGGTGGCAAGAAAGGATGAAGAGTGAGAGTAAATTTGATATGGCATAAAACAAAACCCTTTCCCCTAATATCTCTCCAACATCATTTCGTTCTTTCACAACACTGTTCCACCTTGCAAAGAAGGAGGAGGAGAAATTGCTCCCTTGTATAAAAAGGGTTTCAGAGACCATTCCCCTGGGCAGCAGCATACTGTTGCTCACATCCTGTAGTACAGGTAGGAAAACATCTCACCGCTTGAATAACAGTATCTTCCAAGCATGATGCTGGAAGCATTAAAGCATCTTCTGTCATTAAAGCACCTTCCATCTAGCCAAAGGTGATACAACTGCAGCAATTTAGGAAATAAACGTACTAGTTACTTGGAGCGGATCTTCTGTATTTTAGCAACTGACCTACTCCACTGACCAGTCCTCCATGATGAACTAGGTCAACATTTTACAGTGTGACTTGTAACTCAAAATTGTTTCTGATTTTGACATGTCTTTTGAGGAAATTTGGCCTTTTTATAAAAAAACATCATCATATTATGTGTTTAAATTAACTGGTACTGATGAAAATTTGGACCTTTACAAAATCATATTTTTTCCCCCTTTATAACACATTACAGCGGAACAAGGTCAAACCACTAGTAAACAAAAACAGCAATTGAATACATGAATATCTTACACTTTTTCCAAACCTAAAAATAAGAGAAGCCAGGAACAGGAAAAACC
This sequence comes from Crypturellus undulatus, assembly GCA_013389825.1. Classification (NCBI taxonomy): domain Eukaryota; kingdom Metazoa; phylum Chordata; class Aves; order Tinamiformes; family Tinamidae; genus Crypturellus; species Crypturellus undulatus. Next base: position 2,335,541 of record VWPW01004614.1, on the reverse strand, counting down.
CTTCCTTTATTTGTCCAGGTCAGCTGAGGCTTGTCTTTCTTTTTTTTTTTTTTTAGGGCAGACAGAAAAGACAAATGGGTCTCTGATAAGTATTTGAGGAGGAAGAGGTCATCTGTAGAAGCTCCTTTGTGTGGTGAAGGGCACTGCTCCAACCACAGAGCATTCTCTTGCTTCTTTAAATTTATTTAAAGGCCAGGAAAGGATAAAGGCTTATAAATAATTAAGGCTAGGATAAATTCCAGGACATTTCTAGGTAGGCATTTTGCTCTTCTGTTACAGACTTCAAATATTTTCAAAGGAAAAATAGCATCAGATATGAAATACATGTAAAACAGAATGCCTTCTCTTACTTCATTTGCTTTTGTACGTAATTTCTGAAACTCCAGGAAGAAAGCAATTACTGTCAAACTGCAGCCTGTATTTACCAACAGTGCCTGGAATCCTTCCCGCATTCCAAAAGTGCAGAAACAGCAGCACACCTAACAAAACTATGTAACCCTGGGCTGGGCAGGAGAGGGGAGTATTTGATCTCGGTTGCAAATGGTATGCGAGTCTGCAGTTTTAGGGAAGAATAAAAATAACAGTGTTTGGGCATGTGGTACAATCCATCTCCATGTAGCTGAATTTTATCAGCAGGGGGGAAAATTACAAAATCTATCCCAGTGAAATAGACCGTATTCTCTTGCTTGTTTTCATGCAAGATCTTCATTCAGTGTTTTTTTTAATGAAATTTCATGCAGTTGAACACGGCAAGGAGTATTCCAGTACCTACTAGAGCCTAAACACTCAATTACAGGCGGAATTCCTATAAAGTCTCATAAATGGTCATCAGTCAAATTCATCTGCAGATAAATGAAAGGGTTTAAAAAAATCTAGAAGTACAAGCCACCTGCTGCAGAGCCACTGCTCTCAATGGCTTGTTTATACAGTCCCTGGCAAGACAGGGGCCTCGTCCTTGAGCATTTTAAGATATTTTTAAATTCTTGGGGAGATTTAAGTGTTAGCGTAATCCAAACACTTATACACTTTCTCTTTTTCAATTTGAGAGTCCAATTGCACTTTCATTTCATTTTTATAACTAAAAGAATATCACGTGCAAAACTTTCAGTCTCCAGGCAGCTAGAGACCCGTACCTGTGTGGCTGAACAGACGCCCAGGACTCGCTAGGACGTTCAAAGCAGAAGGACGACAGCTCCTGTTAGCGCTGCTGTGCAGCAGCGGCACCATGAAGCAACACCAGCGCACAGTGGCCAAGGATCACAAATGCTCTCAATCAGCATTTCTGACCTTCCCAACTCCATCAGAGCTCTCCCTTCCAAGCGCATAGAAAATTTCAACTTTCCTTTAAAACCATCTTTTCTGTAACAGATGTTCTGTATCTAAGCTGTCCTGCACTTTCACTGTATCCCATTTTGGTCAGATGCTGCTTTCAGTAGTACCAACACGATGCCTACCAATATTCAGGTGAAAACAAGTGAATTTGCAATAGAAGAAAACAAGGACTCTTTTAATCAAGCACTCGCGAGCATATGTACTCACTGATTTTCAAGTGCATAACTGTTAGTAAGCAATTCACCAAGGATGCACCTAATTCCTCAGGGGTACCAAGAGGTCAACTAATTTCCACCTCCTCCCCTGCCAGACCCCTTTTGGGTAAATACGCCTGTCTTGTGCATGCCCAGAACAGACCTCTGGAGTTCTGGAGTACGCCTCTGTTGGGCAGATCCCCAGTCTGAGAGGGGCACAAGTACTGCGAATTTTTGTGGCTCTTGCCAAGTCAGTGTCACACAAATAGTCTCTGGCAAAGAAAGGATCTGAGTTTCCCAAATAGCAAACCAATGACTTATCCTAATTTTTAGTTTCTTCCTCATTGCTCCAGAATACCCCCACCAACCAAACACGTCTTCAAAGACGTGTTAAAAAGATTCTTCCTGAGTTTGTCTCGGCATTCCCATTATGAGTAACACCTGCACAAAGCAAAATACCTAAGCGACATGAGTTGTCACTAACATCAGTTTCAAACCATTAGAATATCAGTAGAGAACTGCCATTTTCACTACACACACACACACACTTTGTAGAACTCTGTCTCTTAAACAATAAATAATTAAATAATATAGAAAGATAACATCCCCAGCTGTTTTCCTTCCCGAGTAGGTATGTCTGCCTCTCAGACCATGCCAGGATCTTGGAGCAGCTCCTCCCCTTTGCCAGGCATGGAGCAGCTCCGCAGGGCACAGCAGTTTAACCATTTACAACCTCCTCACCTCGGCTGGGTTGTTGCAAAAGCTCAAATTATAGCCAGCCGGGAATGATCTGTGCCTAGACGGCACCTCTACACAGATGCCATTTCGTACGCAAGGCAGGCTCATCTCACAGCTTGCTTCTGCCCACCATGGGAGAGAGGTCCTGCTCCTGCCTTCCCTCACTCCGGAGCGTGCATCCACGGCTTGTCCAGTGGCAGCTCTGGAAATCTCCCGGGACCTCCCCCATCATGGTGAGCCACTTCAACTCCCTAACCTAGTAAAACAATAGGGTCATTTTCAGCTTGCTTTACCGGGTGAAAATAGCTCATAGTTGAGCCCAGCATGAGTACCTGAGCGGGCACAGGGGAGTGGGCAGAACCGCGCAGCCCCAAAAAGGAAGGACGACAGCAAGGAGGGCAATACTCCCCTTCACTGACAGCGATCTGTCAGGTCAGCTGAGCAGCTGGGAGTGAAATCCCAGCTCCACGAATGCTTACGGTCTCCACAGGCAGGGAAAAATCCTTGGAATAGACTGTCATTTTCCCTTGCAAGGCCAAGCTACGTTTGAATAAAAGCTGTTTTCTCCTGAACTAGTAAGTTCATTCGAAATGTCCTATTTTCTTCCAAAATTAGGTGCTTTATTCTGGAATTGAATGTCATATAAAAGTTACTCCTGCAAAATCTAATACTTAATGGTTTATGTTTTCTATAAGGAAAAAACACCCAGTAAAAGAAAAGCAAGACTATCATTTCTGTATTTTGACATCCTGCTCTTCCAGACCTGGTTCTACTCCATCGTGCTCCTCAAAGAGCTACCTTTCAGAAGGGCTACCAGGTCTTACATTCTAAATTTTTACTGATTTAGCAATTAGAGATCAGGAAACCTAACTGCTATTGGTAGAGTTAACCATTTTATTATTTTCTAATGGCCTAAAATATCTCCTAAGATTTTAACAGAATTCTTCAATTTTTGTCAATATCTTAACCCCAGTGATTACATTCGGGAGCAACAGAGTGTCTGCACCATATTCTTCTCTTGCAGCTAGTTACCTTTGTGAATGTTTTTCAGTTCCTTCAGGCTCACAAGAGCTACAGTCATTATAAGAGATTACATTTCCTGCTAAATGTTATGTTGATAGGCATGCAAAAATATTACAAAAACTGCAAAGAAGATACTTAATGAAAATCACAGAAAAACTTAAGTGTGTTTTCATTAGACTTTCATGTTACAAGGACATGAATAAAACCACAAATAAAAGTGTTAAACCCATGATAACGAGAACAGTTGAGCAATAATTCTATTCTGATAGAAGCAACAAAGCAGATACGAAGTTAAAAAGCAATCATACATGCTAGGGCACTTACAGTAGTTATACGTGCCCGAGAACTAAACTGGTGCCAGTTTAATGATTTTAGACAATGCGATAAAACGTTAATTACCAGCATCAAAACAAAAAACTTCAAACATCACCTATCCTGCTTTGATGAACAGACAAAAAATACCCTCTTTAAAGATGTGGCTGCAGATTCCCTTCAATATGAGCATTTTGTTAAGGGGCTATAACAGTATTTCCAGACTAAGGCAGCCGCACCACTCGTGAGGATGTGCAAGATCCTGCTCCACTCCGTTACACCCCAGCATTTCCAACTGCATCCCTGAACACGCGTTCTTCATTTCTTGGACCTGCAGCCTTACCGGCACCCCATGTTCTTCCTCACACCACTGCCTGGCTCCAAGAAGGACAGAATATAGCCCTGTGCATTCCCCCAGCATGGGTGTGATATTTCCACTCCTGCCTTTCTTTTGCTTTTAATGGGAATTATATGAGAGTTTCTATGATTTATATCAGAAGCAGAAGAAAAAAAAAAAAATCACATGCTTGTGTACATCTTATTCTACTTTGTTCTCTTTAATACATATTTATTGAAAATTATAAAGTCTCTCAAATAAATGGGAACTGGGAAAACTTGGATTATAAGTAACTGGGAAAACTTGGGTTATAAGTGTGAGTTTGAGATGCATCAGACTACTTTTGAAAAATGCAAAAGTCAAAAAGTAGCTATATAATGTGTCAAGGTCCCAACATACCAGATCTTTGGTTCACCAGGAAAGCAGGTCTTTCACTTTCAAAACATGAAGAATTACATGCATAACTGGGGGAGAGGGGCCGGATCAGCAAAACCCACTTGGCTTACAGAAAGATGCAAACTCGGTGCTGTTCATCTGCAGCTTTATGGCACGAGCCAAGCTTTGTCCAGCTCCACGATGTCAGGACAAGGGTCTGCTTCCCAGGAGGGACTTCACGGAGCCCGTCCAGGTGCTAGGTAAGGAACTGGAGCAACGCGAAGGGAGAGGAAAGCGCTGCAAAGGAGCAACAGGAGCCGGATCTGACGGGCTGGGGGAGGAGGGAAGAGAGGACGATTGCAGGGAATCACGCGCCCTGCGCCTTCTAACCCACGATCGGGCACATTTAGTTATATAAGTAGATATTTGATGCCAGATCACACCATGAACTTTTGAACTCGCACGGAAAGTTTGTCTCCACTGCTCAGCGCGTTAAAATGTCAATGCTAGGAAATACCGAAAAAACTCCTCTGACTTCTATCAAAGAAGGCTTAGATTGTGGACACGCGCACAAAGAAAGTAAATCTGTTATCTTTAGTGAATATAAGCCCTGGCGCAAACCACACACCCACAGTCCATGAATAACCACATTTGTTTCAAGAGCGAATCAGAAAAACACCTCATGCAACGCACAGAACAGCAGCAGGGAATGAGCTAATGGTACTTTTCTCTCTGCATTGAAGGATTATTTTCCAGTGTCCACTGTGTGAGCTTAAACACTAGCTTGAAACAGTCAAAATTCGTAGAAGGAAGATTTATATCTGAAAGGAGGAATGAGGGAGCTTTCTTTGAAGCGAGTGACTTCTTTGACTGGCATCTCAGAATTAGGATCATTCAAAAGGACTTTCCACAAGCTGCTCCCCGTGATTTTCCCTCATCCCTGCTGTGCATCACCCCGATAAACGATACTCGAAAACAATGGCATGGAAATCATGGATGCCACATCGGAACTGAGAGATTATTAATACCGGATGCCATATTCATTCCAATATTTTAAAATAGATAAGCGGTAAATCTCGAGCACCATATAATCGATCTGAACCCTTCAGCACTAATACATATTCGAAGGCTTTCAAAGGCCTCCAGGAAAAAAAATGTAATGAATTTATGTCCACAATGTTTCTGTAAGTGCTGCTGTCCCTATCTACAGAGGAAGAAGCTGTGTGGATTCTAAACCCATGCTGTTTCTTTGTACAAAAGTACAATTTTCTCAATTATAGCTGATCTGAGGAACTTATGTTAAAGAAAATAAACAACTATATTATAATGGATAAGTTCCCCATTATTCATTATTAATTCCACTTAAGAGAAGAGTTTTCCACTGAAGGCATGTAAAATTATATTATATTTGCAAGGTAAAATATGAGTTACAAATCTATAGACAAAACCTCTGAAATAAATTCTAAAAACTTTGGCATAACATTCTTTTCTCGATTTTAATAAAAGTTATTTAATAAGGGCTTTATAGCCCTTACCTATAAATGTCTTTGGCACCATTTATATATGATGATAGTTTTAACTGGAGTCATACCTGAGGTTGCTGGATTTTAATGAGATTAAAGATAAATTCTTTTTAGCTGACGCTATTAAAGGAAGGAGTTATTTTTGATCATTTGTAGGGGGGGAAATGCTTTGCAGAAATTTTTACTCTGCTTTAAAGTAGGCAAATTTTATTCCTTGTACAGTTCAATCCATCGTTTTGTTGATATTTGGGGATATGACTGAGGCAACACCTGGCCAAAACTCACACACAACTTTCTGACCTTTCCTGTCTCTCAAAATAAATTTCATGTATTCACATGGAGGGAGACAAGGCCTATTACCTCGCATGAACATCTGCAAATTTTGCTGTTCTTTACGAGCAATGCTGTTTCTAGGGGGAGGCTGTTCGGCTGGAGCCCACTGCTCAGAGCCTTGGCGGCTGGACGCCACGGACAAGAGCACACACACATCCACGTCTCCGTGGGCCTGAGCACCTTTGTGCTGCAAGGCCAGCATCTACGAGAGGGCAGCAGGCTGCCTCGAGTCTGTTCCCTTCAAGGGAGAGAGAATTGCCATAGCTCCAGGTCCCGCTGCACCACAAGCTGCGGCTCCCCCCAGCCTTCCACGAGTAGCCAGGTTTGCGACGCTCTTTCACTGCTGCGACTGAGATGTGAGAGGACTTGCGACAGCTCACTTGCGACAGAGTTAAAATACTCCTATTTTAGCCAGGATTCAGCCCAAAGCCCATCTGATATCTCCATGCAAGGAGCATTTATCATCTGCTTCTGTGGGAGGGAGACTGAAGGCAGCGGCGCACGGCTTTGATTCCCCCTGAGAGGGAGCAGGATCGCCGGGAAGAGTTTTCCGCGTGGCCGTGAGTGGAAGCCCAGCTCGGAGCTGCCCCGGGCACTCCCCCAGCAGCGCGGCCGGCCCAAGAGCATTCTCAGGCCTAAATATAACACCGGCATTCACACAGCGTAAATAGGAGAATCCTTCTGGAGGCACATCTTCAAAACAGCCTCCAGATTTAAGCAAGTCTAAAGTTCAAAGTCATATACTGGCACGTCAAATTCAGGATATCCTTGTAAGGATGATGAATTTATTGTTATTGTACCCATCTATTTTTACAAAGTTTCTAGAAGCAAAGAACATGAAATGTGCATAAATGATTGCCCATCCAGCTTTGTGTTTTCTTCATTGACAAACTAAGAAGATAGGATGAAATATGGTCATATCCTTACGTAATTGCACAACATCAGCTTTCATTAGTAACTATTCATTACATGTCCCCAGATCAAGCTGCTGTACAGTCTTTTTTTTTTTTTAACCCTAAACTTTGGAATACGAACTCACCAGAGCAAAATATAGCTGGCCTTTAATGATAAANAAAAAAAAAAAAAAAAAAAAAAAAGAATTTATCAGAATCACAAAGCCTAGAATTCAACCAAAAGGACAAAGTATTTCCAATTGCAAAGAGATGACCACAAAGTCTCCAAACTTAAAACAATACAATTGTATCAAGACAGAGTGAAAAACAGAGATGGGTTTTGAAGAGAAAAACAAACAGATTTTTTTTTTTTTTTTAATGAGAGAGAAAAAGACTGCAATGTCAAAAGGGAAAACGTGGAAGCAAGTCCAAGAGCTCTACCTCTTATTTTGATTCTCCTACTCCATCAGGCGTTCTGATAAAGGGAAAAAGTAAGTATTAATTTCCAACTAGTGTAGTCCTGGGACCACTAACCACCATGCCAAGAAAGCAGAGAGAGCAGCTGTTTGCTCCTCCTCTGAACCATGTTATCCCATTCGACCAAGCAGCTTCTCTGAGTCACAGCAAGAGCTGTTCACTGCTGTTGAGAGCGGGAATCCAGCTGCAACATAAATAACTGGCAGTGAATTAACGCTCTCCAGTGACAAGTATCCTGAGCTGTTACTGCAGCAAGTGCCCACTAGCCTGAGAGATGTGGTGCCCACACACCTGCCACTCATGACAGGTGAAGTTGTTGCTAACTCCAAGCACTCAAGCAAACCGATTCACAGAAGTAATTACAATCAGCAATAGCATCAGCAAATACACAGGACCTGGCAGCCATAAGGGAGGCAAAAAAGAAAGTCTTTTACTATATTTTCCACACACAAAATTATAATAAGATCAAGATCAAGTTCGTACAGTACAATCCTCCTTCAGGCCACTGCACTAGACCTAGCAAAATATGATTCCAAATCATTTTTTTTCCAAAGGAAAAAAAAATACACCAAAAAAGAGATTCATTTCAACGCTGAAAAACAAACCTGAAAAAAAAACACTTCAACCCTAGTTTTTCTTTTAGCCCCTTCTGACCATTATAACGCAAGAGCCATTAATCTCTCCAACAGCCACGTTAATCCATTTGTCTGGGTTATTAGCACAAGAAAAAGATAGCAATATGCCACTCCATGAAGATAACTTCACGTTAACATATTGCTCCTTTCAGCTCCCTAAGATTTCCCTCTGTTCATCCCATGCCTCACTGTGACAGGTGTGAAAAATGGTGCAGCAGTTTTAATAAGAACATTAACAAGGCAAAATNCACGTTAACATATTGCTCCTTTCAGCTCCCTAAGATTCCCCTCTGTTCATCCCATGCCTCACTGTGGCAACACTGATATATTCATGTACAGGTGTGAAAATTGGTTTTAATAAGAACATTAACTAGGCAAAATAATTCATTCTGGAATTAAGAATGACTGTCGCACTATATGTCAGATAGCTGCCAGATTTCTCAAGGGCTTTTTCCTTTGAAGAGTCCTTAGAGTTCTTAGGTGCTCAGAGTTCTTAGGTGCTCTAGAAAATAAAAGGAACTGTTTTTTGTTTTGTTTTTTAAGCTAAAAACAGTAATAATATATTACGTAATTTCCTACTGCATTTTCAATAATCATAGCCATCTGTGGGGTCTATAAACAGGAGAGAAGATAGTCCAGGATCTTGAGGATAGACGGGCGATACTAAGGCAGGAACACCTGCAGTGAAGCATGGTCCACATAGCTAAGAATCTCTGAACACTGTTTCAATCGGAGAAATACGACAGGAATGAAAAATGAAAAAAAAAAAAAGTCTCAAGCAGCATTAAAATTACGTGCCTTAGCAGCATCCCAAATATAGTTAGCTGCCTTCAAAGGGTGGTACCATGAACACTGCACAATGAAAACAGAGGCAGAGTCTGGCTATAGACATCAGTATAAAGCCACTTTTATAAGTATTGTTTTCTTTCTGCAGAACAAAGAGTAAAATATTCCATGTAACATTTCATTCTTCTATAAATCAAGAATACAGCACGCAGACTTCCTGTAGTGGAATGTACTTTTCTTTTCCATACGCAATTTAAACTGCCAAGTTTAAACAGAGAAAAAAAAATATTATATGTATCCATGGATATCTAAATTTAGAAAGACAAACAGTTCTCCTGCTGCAAGGGGAAGAAAAAAGATGGAAAGCAACAAATAGTTATTACAAGCCATACAGAATGGAACTGGGATGGAACATATGATGTGCACAGGAAGGAGTAAGGATTGAGCGGGGCAAGTGCCCTTGTAGGAAAAAAGGATTCTGTAATTCTGCACCTAAAATGGACTGACTGCAATCAAGGTCATCACAACTTATGGCCATGAATATTTCTAAACTGGCCGCTCAAGTCCTACCTCATGATTATAAGCATCAAGATTGGCTTTATTGAGTCCATGAAAGGATGTGATTTAGACATATTTTTCCCCCAGTATTATTATGAGGCTTACAGAATTTGTTGATGAGTCTTAATAAACTCAGTTGATTTTCACATCTAGACTCTGAAGCACAGATCATCTAAATAGCTTTATTGTGGGCAAAAACACCTTCATCAAATATCATTACCTTCATCAAATACATTGAAACAACAACAAAGGAGATAAAATGTAATATCTGATATATATTACAAATGCTCCAAAGCAAATACTGACTGAAGAAGAAAACAACAAAAAAAAATCTAAAACTCAATTAAAACACATTTCTTTTCTAAAAGAAAAAGAAAAAAAAGCATTTGGATAAAGCACCTAGATGATTTAGAACATTATAAGCAGCCAACAAATCTGCTTAAGCAGACAGCACTCCCTGACAAAAGAGCACATCCTATTGCTAGTTAAAATGGAAAACAAGTTTAATTCAGGTCCATCATAAAACTGCTAGAGGAGGAGAAAGCAGCAGCTGTTTATATGTCCGTCACAAGAAGACGCCAGTATCCCCACACTGAAAACTGTAGACAAACAGCCTGATCCAAGTAAAGGTAGGGATACACCTTTCTATCCTCAACAAGATGCTGATGTGAGCAGCGTTGCTAAGGCGCTTGCAGGCAGCATAAGGCAGGGCAGGCTGCGTTACCCAGCCCGCGGCCACGAGCCCTACCTCCAAGCCTGCTGCCTGCCCGAGCATTCCTGCGGCCACCCGATAACCATCACGTCTCTTATTCATTCCATTTCCCTTATTTTCCAAGGGCAGGATTCAGCTGGATCTGCTCTCTGGTCCAGCTCACCATTACAGGAAAAATCAGCATGGAGACAGGAATAATTGGACAGGAAAAGCAGGGTCATTTCTTCTGGCAGCACAACTGAGTTATGTTGGCTTGAAGCACACATGAAACTGCAAGCTCAGTGAGCTCTTCTTGGAGAGGAGCACAAATGCATTGCAAATAATTCTGTGCTGCCCTTTTGCCCCTATTGGTAGGGTTTTTTGAAGTGAAGAAATAGTGATGTTTCTTCCATATGAAGTGGTTGCAGCAAACAACAAAGTGAAGCAGCTAAAAAGAGAAAATTGATTTAAAAAAAGAAAACATACATAAGTCGTGGTTCTGGAGCACAAGGCCAGACTCTCCTTATAAATAGGATATCAGTGCTGTAAAACTGGTGTCAAAACTAAGACATGAAAAGGCCCTTATGTTTACTTAAAAACATTCCTAAAGGTAGTAACACATGCTTTTGTAAAAGTTCTTAGTGTTCATTACTAGAAAATTTTGTTGACAAAATTCTGTCAACACAATAAAGTTCCTAAGTACATTGAGCAGAACTACCAACTGTCTAATGAGTAGCAGAGGTAGTTTCAATAATGGACAAGCTTTGTAACTCATGTAACCATCTTCAGGTGGTGTCATGCAATTTATAAAACCCTTTCATTCTTTAAATACACTACTAACAAAATCACTGCAAACACGAACTGCTATCTCACCTTTAGAAATTAAAACTTTGTTGCATTTCTGATCTGTTGTCCATAATCAGCAGATGAATGTTTACCAGTTCTTAGAACATGCTGCAGCCCACCCCAAGCTTTTCAAGTCTTCTGAATTTGAAAATTGTGGTTATTTTGCTTCTCCCTCTTTCACACACAAAAATTCCCACACATGCCTTTAGATCACAAATATTTATCATGAGAGATCAAGTTAGTGGTCTTAAAATGATTCCCAAGTGCTTGTTTTTAGCTCTTGCCAATATCATTATGAGTAGTCCCAGAATCTTACCCAGAGAAAGAAAAGAAGCATAATCGGATTATCATGATCTCAAAATCATGACAGGCCTCATGACTCTCCAAGGATGGACACCGAGGACTCCTTGTCTCAACTGCTCCAACTCTAAATCCCAAGCGAGATGCATCTCCAGCCTCAAGTTGTTTGAATTTCTGGTCAGAGGGGTGCTTTCTGTTCAGTGTGATTAGCTTTTGAACATCTCAGTTTAAAACACCGGCTGGCTTAATTAATAAAAACGTTAAAGTATACCCAACTACACTTACTTGCATTACTCATTAATACCGCTGACATTTAAATAGGCGGCCTGAGGCCAAGAAAAACATTTTCCTTACCGACACTCTTGGGGTAAAATGGACCCAAGGTCTGTAAAATCCCTGTAGCAGCAGCACAAGCAAGACTAAAGCAGCCACCACACCGCCTAGGAGGCTGAGCCCGGTCAGGGGCATGTGTTCAAACCCTGACAGCCCTGGTGGGTTGAAACACGATCCTCCCTCTTTGATACAGCTCGGTAGTTTAGAGAGCGAGGGGCCATATCCTATTAAAAATAACAGGAAATTGACCATAGCAATAAATTTAAAGCTTTGGCTGCTGCAATTTCTTATCTTCAATGCGCAGTTTGTTAGAGTGCCAGAAACCATGAGACTTTTTTCTTTCTAAAAAATAAAACAAACAACAAGGAAAAACAAAAAGCAAAACCCTCCAAAACTGGATAGCAACTTGCATCAGCTATTCGCAGCCTACGGAGACCTGGATGCCTAAGATCTTCTCTGTGTCATGGCAGGATATCCTGTTATATTTTGATGGTTCACTGCTGCCTCCGGGCAAAAATGTGTCACTGAGAAAGTTAAGTCAGAGCACTAAACCTGACAAGTCCCAAGGAATCTAATCAGAGGTTTTGGCACTGCTGACAGAACTTGCATATTCTTTTCATGCAATTCCTTCACCCAAATGGTATCTCTGCCTCCTCCGATAGCATTTTTTCTCTTTATCTACTACAAGAAATTAAGATCTAAGATGACAGCAGCTTCTTCTACTGGCTTACTAACACTTAAAAGGGAGCACCGCAGCAGGGTGCATCCCACCAGTGGGACATAGCTACTGCTGGGCTAGAGAAAAGGGGACTGGGGCTCTTCCTTGAATGGAAGAAAACACATAAACCAAAGGATTTCATTAAACTGGCAGAAATTACACAGAGCTTTTTGCCAGCATAGCTGCGTCTATTGTGGGTATGACTCGTTTTCCCACTCCTAAAACACACAGCTTTGCCAACAAAACTTTAAAGCTTAAAACCAACAGAGTGGGTGTGGGGCTGGTTTTAGTAGGCAGGAGTAAAATTAACCATGATCCAGTTTCCTGCCAACATGACCTGCACACCACTTAGTGCCAATACTTTATTTGTTTCTTATTCTGATTCAGTCATAAGAGCATTTCTGGAAGAAGAGTTTTCAGGCATGCAGCTCTGCTCTGAATCCTCCTCTTCCTCCCCCAGTCAAACCACAATATTAGTGCAGTTTGGAAAAATATCACCAAGTGCTTCAATGCAAGGGACACACAGCTACTTTTAAGAGCTAAAAGTGTTTCTAAAATGCATACATTTTGTTTGTGTTTAGACATATAGGATGCGTTAGTTGTAGGAGCTATTTACACTGGAAAGATCAAAACACTGCACCTAGTAAAATATGTGAGCTCTTCCAGCCCTAAAGACTTAAAAAACAGAGCTGAACCTCCTTCCACGAGCACTAATTATTTCAAAGTAGTTGCAACATGTTTGGAGATCACCTCACCTATGAATTTGTGCCAAAAACAAGGCTCAGTTCCTTCTGAAGGGAAGCAGGAGGGAAGAAAGTTCCACTTTGGATGCACAGGACCCCAAAACTATCTCCCTTTGGAATATATATGCTGGAAACCAAGTTAAAATAACTTCCTTTTCTTTGCATAGGCTATTTTTGCAGTGAGAACAACTAAGCGATTTCTTTGGACTGTAAAAGACGACCTAAAGCCGAGACTACTATGTGCATCTTTTCCTTTTGGTTGCCTAACTTTGAATTGCAATCGGTTCCTGATTCCAAGAATAAGGAAGACATGTCACATGATTTTCAGAAAGTCTCCAAGTACTGATACTTGCTAGACATAAAGTGCCATATTTTTTTTTTATATTACTTCTGGATAGTCTCTTCTCTAACATCAAATGCCTGCCATAAAAGTATGCCAAACGCATGGTGATCCCACTGGAAGAAAACTATGTTCCTCTGGCAGATGAATCATCATCAGGACACCAAAATGACTTTCCACTAACACATTAGAAGGCAGAGTTAGAGGTATGGAATTTCTTCATGCTTGAGGGCTAAGTCTTACCAACATCAACCCATCTGTCATACATTGTTTAATACAAGCTTTGATTTCTTTCTGCAACAAAAAAGGGGAATATCAGAAATGTTATAGACCACCAGATTTGTTTCGTACATTATCAAAGCTAAACATTCAAGCATTTTACAGAGATTAAGAGATTAAAGTCCAAGAGTTTTTAATTCTTCTGTGTGCAAGGTTCTCTCTTTCAGTCAAATTAAAAACCGGAGTTCAAGGTATGTTGTTAATTCCTGAGGGGAAATGATACATAACCCGCATGCACAAAGAAGTTGGCTTGCATGCGGTTGTTTTTACAGCATGGAATCTGTTTCAATCTATGTTTGTTTAACAAGATGCAAGTCTACAATGGTAATTTACTAAAAGCCTGTGCATTAAGTGTGTACAATACCAGAAACAATGGTCAAAACAACTCCCTCCAAAGACACAAAGGTATCTACAAAACTAACAAAACACAAGCAGAGTGCAGGATTAGTTCCACATTCCAGCCAGCTTCATAACTTTAATAATCCATCTATAAACACTTTAACTCATTTTAGACTACTGTTTCACATTCAGGGGACAAGTCATTGCCAGCTCAAAATTTCCATATTTGTATTTTCATTGATTTATTTCATTTTATTTTTCAAAATCCAAAATATCATTAGGGTTTTTTGAGAGATCTTGTGGAACAGTAAACCTTCACTTCAGCACTGTACTAGAAACACTGGTCATTTAAATGACTATTTACTATTAAGTTCTTCAATCTATATTTAAGCACTTGAATAACCAGCTGCTGGTATTGCTACTGGTCAGTGACAACACTGATTCAGGAGGCAAAGTGGCATCCTGCCTTTCCAGCAGGCCTGTATGTTGATGATCAGGCCCAACCTAAATGCTGCAGGATTGCAAACATAATCATGTTTGGAAATGATTATTTACAACAGCTGTTTCAGGCTTATTAGGTGATGCCCTCTTGCCTCTTAAAGCCAAAACAGCTAAATGAAACCATGATGAACAACAACCTCTACCTTTCTCTCTTGAACAGGTTGGGTCAAAACTGCTTTAATCTCTATCCTCTGTGTTCCCAATACAAGTATATTACGGAACATATCTCACAACTTAAATGTAACCTTTAAGCATTATCTGTGCTAGTAAACTGCTCTTTAGTTTGACTTGTTAAACACAGGGTCAACTTGATCTAAGCAAAATGTTGGTTCACCCTTAATGCACAAAGTTTTCATGAAGATAGCTGATTTTTTTGAAGCCACAGTCAGATATATCCTACTAAGGACTCTAAACTATAGGTCTTTACAACGTACTTCTTATTACTTTCAAAAATAAGGTGTTTCATACTCCAGATACATTTGGTCTTAACCAGCTGTGGTAATCCGTTCGCTCTCATTCAGTCACTCATACCTCAAAGTGACTAATGAGATGCTGAGTGTTTAACTCTACAAGTTCCACAAACTACATAGCGGCTGGCATTTTTCCATCCGCATCTCCAAAGCGCCATAAACAAATGATGTCAGCAGGAGAAAGTTTTGAGTCAGAGGATTCGTATCTTTCGGTCAGATGAGAAATCTGTGATGTTGCAGCCATTCTGAGTCTTGTAACAGTCCTGAGCTAAGCTAGCAGCTGCCTCTGAAAAGTAAATAATGGACAGAATGGAATTTCCTACATCATTTGCAGATCCCTTTTTCATGCAGATGTGCTCCTCATCTGTTCTCCAGTCAGCACATCCAGACCCCATCCTCATTTTTAATACAATACAATGTGTTACAGCCTATTTAAAGTAAATCTATCGTTTTAATTTAGAAAGCTTCAAAAAAGTAGCAAGTCTCATGGGCCTCCTTGTTTTCCACAGGTGTCAGTATATTTATGAGTCATGCAGGCACCCGTTTAGCTAAGACATGGCAGCCTCCAACTGTTGGAATTTCTTTCAGGGCTTCTCTTAAAAAAAAACTACTGAGATCTCTAAGTTGGCCCAGATGATATCTAACGGCAGTCCCATTCCTCCTTTCTAGGCTATTGCCACTACTGTGCAAGAGAAATGAGCACAGTAGCTTTTGAAAGCAGCCATCACTACTGAAGATGAAACACCATGGAAGTGCCTAACGTCCAAATGTTCTTACCAGCACCAACAGGAGAGCTTTCGTTCAAGAAGAATCTTTCTCCTACATGTCAGATTACAGCCCAGAAATTTCATACAACTGCTGGCTTGGTAGCACCAAGCAATGGATTTCATCAGACTTCTCCAAGGGCTGATGCTAAAAATCACAACAAATAGCCCATGTGGTTGGCGAGGACAGCGCAGCCCAACACCACAGCTGGCAGAATCCCAGCGCTTGCTTGGGAAATCAACACGCAGAAAGCACTTTTAACAGCAATACAAGGAGACAAGAGCAGCAAATCTCTAAAAGTAAACAGCAGTGGAAAGATGACTCCCGTTATTAAGCTCTCACGGTGCTTTGTGATTAGCGGTCCCATTCCAGTCCCATCAACTCAAGGCAACCTAAGAACAACAATATGCAGACTATCTTTCTGTAAGAACATGTAAATACAAAAGGCAGAGTAACAGCGGAAAAATAGTGCACTGGAGGGGAGGAAAAAAAAAAAATTCTCCCTAAAAATCAAACATACTACCTGCTAAAAACTCTTAAAGTTATAGCAAGTTTCTTCCATTTTGATAGTTCCTGTTGCCTCTATCAATGCAGCGATTAAACCACTGTGCAGGCCAGAGTCAAATCCTCTCCAACTGACTACTTTGCCTAAGCAACAATTTACACCAATTCATCCTGTAACCAAAGAAATAAATACAGCATCCCAAACTAAAAGCTACCTGCAGTATTTGGGGTTTATGACTTACAGCTATACTGAAAACAAACTTTTTTTTAGTGTTTGGGTGAATGCAAGATACATCTTTCAAAAAAAGATGAACTGTTAGTAACAAAGTGTATCCTTCAAAAAAAATTATGCATGCATATATGTTTTCCTTATCACTTTAATGAGCTTCATATTTGGTCTTCACAAAACTGGGCAAGATTTTTTTCTGTTTTTCTACTGAGAAACATTTATCCAAGTGAAATAATGTATTTAGATATTTGGATATGTTGGACTATAATGAGTAGTTGCAGAAATTGTCTTCATTTCTCTAGCAAGCTGCTGTTTTCACGGTTTTTATACAATCAGACTTCAAAATCTTTTAGCCATCTCTGAGGAACTTTTTACACTTTCCAAATCTAAGTTTCAGGTCTGGTAATTTTGGAGGGCAGATGATTTCTAATTTTTGATTCCTTGGAGTTTATTTTTGGAGCGTTTCATGGAATAACAATATTCCTTGCTCAGTCCCTGAAGGTCACATTTGCTAACTTGGAGCACTCTTGCGTGCATACAGCTATTGCACGCTGGGACTTCTGGTGGACTGTTGAACTTGCAGCACTGTGATAGGGAGACCACCTGAGGAAAGAGGATTTCCTTAATCATACTGGCACAATCACTTTCTCTACAGAGCTTTGTTTTTGTACTTCCAGTTTCACTTCCAGTTTGGATTAGAGCAAGGAATTCTTCAAAGCACTGAGGAGGGTCAGTTTCTCAGTTTTGTTAGGGTTATTTTTAAGAAACTTTGTGCAACTCATTTCCGCCTCTTACACATCTTAGTTTTTTTATCTTTTAAACATCATTAACATCCAAGGGTGTGGGAGTTTTTTGTTTTGTTTTAGGTGCTCCATCACCACGGCAAAAAAAAAGATCTCCTGCCAGCTAGGCATTACTCAAGCTGCACTCATTAACCATTTTGATCAAGTATCACCCCGCATCCAAAAGATACAAATTTCCACACTTCCTTTTGAAACTGACTTAGTAGCTGCAAAACATGTTTCTGATAGATGTCCAAACTACATGAAATTTCAATACAGGTTATTTTGCAGTGTAATTTTCTATCTGTTATTAGACACTTCTAGTCTGGAGGGTTCAACCTAAAGCCCCTTGTTTGTACATACCTTGCTGTACCATACAAACAGCAGCAAGAACAAACTTTTTTGAAGTAGAAAACTATGTCTCAGGCTCAAGTTTGGAATATGAAAAAGAGCTAACTAGATTTGAGTTTGATTATATATTTTTTTAAGGCTCCAATAGCTTAAAATAACTTCTATTTTTTAAATGTATTTTCATATTGTAAATCCAAGAAGCAGAAGTCTTTGAGACTTTGAGACCTGGGGTGAAAAGGCACCATAAAGTAGCAAAGTAGCAAAAATTTTGTACATGTCTTGAACATGGAGATAAAAAAAAAGACATCCAATAAATGAATGCATTACTAAAAACTAAAGGCAGTGAATTTCCCAAAGACATTTTAGAAGAATCACTGAAATCCTTCATGAAGGCAGCCTGTGAGTACAACTAAATCCTCTCCCATTGACATCCTCCAAACATGTCTCAGTACTCAGTGCTGACTACTGAACTTTTAATGAAGGTTCCTGCCATTAACAGTATTGAAGCAAAATACAGATCTAGACTAATAATTTGCAACAACTGAATCTTATGACTGCAGTCACACCTAACAAACCTTAAATATGGACATAGTTCGAGGGGACAACCCTGTCCAGCAAATACATTTAAAAAGCAAAACACATAAGCCATCAATGTTTTTGTGTAGACACGTGCCATATAGCCAGGGTGTTGCACTCATAGTGGTGTCTGGTTTCATAACACATGCCCTTCCTTATCAAATGTCATTTGTATTGCAATGCCTGCATCTGTCTCCACAGATGTCATCCCATGTAATGAAGCATATGGGCTTAAGCTGACATTGCTTGCAAACAGGAAGAGCTTTTGGCAAGAGGAACTGAACATAAAGTGTTCTGCAGGCTGCCTCTCTTAACCCATCTTTGGTTGGCTCTCTACTCAACTAAAACTGGTAGGCTACTTTTTGAGCGGGCAGGGTGCCAACCTAGCAGATGGGCAGAAGTGAAGTCATGCCAAAGAACCAGAATGTGCATCTAATTTGATAATTAGGGGCTGAACTTACCCTTAGAAATATTGAAATGGCAGCCTGCACCAAGTTTCCAAGCTTCGGGGTAAAAGAATATGCTTCAGCCTACCCAGCTGAGGGTTAATGCAAAAAAACGACAAATAAAAAATAATTTGTTTGAGTTATGGAGGAGGGAGGAGAACAAGCATGGGCTCCTATCATTTAGGATTAGTGTTCTTCAAGTAGAGATGAAATAGGGAGAGGGAGGAGAGAAACAGTGAGATTAAGCCTTTATCCCAAAATAGCTCTCCACAAGGGACACCTGCAAATCTTGGGCAAAACAGCTCTGTGGCCTCGCTGAAAATAATTTATGCTGAATAGAGATAAAAGCAAGGAACTGATAGCCACTTTACAAAGCATTAAACACAGCTTTCCTGTCCACAAGGAATACCCAAGCTAATAGTTAGAAGGCAACAAAGGACAAAGAGTGTTTACGGCTCAGTGGAAAACAAACATAATAACATACACACATACTTGGAAATGTTAACAATTATCATCTTCATTTTGATATACAGTGATTCAGAGCTATGGCCTCTAGGAAGAAGTTAGTGTCAGGAGAGAAAGAGCTGAGAACCAAACTACAATTCTCTTCTTACATTTTACAAATTTTCATGCAATAGCACAGCAATTCTACAGCTCTTCTAGAGAGTTCTGTTAAAGCAGGCTCTTTTCCCAGACCCCGTTCTTCAAGTGTTCCTTCTCCTCCGTTCCCAAAACATTTTATTCCACAGGATGAAAGCCAGGAGCCCTGTAAGCCACAATTTGGAAACACACTGGTCTAATTCATTCTCTTCTTTTGCACTATAGCACTACTCTTAACAGATGTACAGCTTTAGAATGAAAATATCAAGAGCAATAACAATACTTTCAATTAGCTGGGATTTACAGAGCTGTATTTTGTATGAAAAAAAGATCATATCCTGTCTTTTTATCACCATTATTACTACTCTGCTGTAATATTTCAAGAATTTAAGTGATTGATACTGACTCTCTCATCTTACTCTCTTTGGGGAGATTAAATTTGGAGGAGGTATTCATGTTTCTGGTAGATGTAAATTAGCTGCCCAGCACAACCAGTGTTCTGCTTCAAAGTTTCAGGATAGAGCAGAAGATTCCATCACAAAGTCAAAGTAATTTAAAAGTGATAGCGGGTAAGTGCCCCAAATCCCATGCGCTGTTCCACAGACCTCCACTGAGATGTCTCCTTCTGAAGAACTTTGTCAATGAAGCTTCCTTTGTGCAACTGTCAAAGTCTGGCAAGCTGCTTCCTGGACATAGCGTGAGGCTTTTTTGCTGCTTAATTGGGCTTTTGTTTAATTACTATCAAGACAATGATGCTGAAATGAAGAATACAACATGGGCAGCTCAGTGAATGAAGTCAATTGGGATGAACTTAAGGGAAAGGAAAAGGGTAATTATAACTGTGGCTATCGACTAAAAATTAAAAGATACAAAGCTGCCACTCTCTAAAAGAAGTTGTTCAGTTGGCACAATTCAAGAAAATACAGAATTGAGTTAGTGGATACTGGTGTCAATCTGGTATGAACTCTTCCATGTTTAACATTACTACAGGCTTTATGCTTAAAGCATAGACAGATTTGAAACAAGAATCAATGACAAGAAGAAATAAATCCCATGGAATCTTTTAAGTGACAATTAATATGCAAAGCTCAAGACACTACCTAGCATCCTGAAATTAAATTGTGACAAACAGATCTAAAGATTACACTGATAACTCCTCAATTCAGTGTTACATCTGGCAAAAGAACATAAAAAGGGCACATTCATGCTCTATAGTGGTAACACAAGACCTGATGTTAAATCCACCAAGAAACATCAACTGACAAGGCAGCATCTGTATTTGCTAACCAAACAAGCTTATTCAGAGGTGCAAAACTCAGAGACAAGCCCAAAGATTTTCACATTCAAATAATACTTCAATATTTGCTTACATAAAAAGTGGCAAATACACCAAAATTACAAATACCAATACCTTGGCAAGCAAATTGCATCTAATCACAGAAAAGGCCTATCCACAAATACAGAAGATCATCAGATATCAAGATCATCTTATCTCTAAAATTATCCCCCAAAGAAAAAGACAGTGGGACCCAGAAGAGTTGCAGCATGCTGAACGGTTCTTTGCTTTAAAACCTCTTATCCAGATTTACCTTTGTTCTGGTAAGTACATGACAACATCTGAAATCTGATGTATCTATTATTTTCAGTCCCCAGCATCTCTATTCATAATGGTACAAGAATATGCTAAAACCTACATGTTTTGAGATTAAAAGGAAAACCACCTTCTTTCTTTGCCCTTCACATGGCAGGACATTCTATAAAGAAAATGTCAACAAAAATCCTCACCTTTTAAAGACATATTTGTAGCTTTCACAGTAACTAACAAAACCACTGGCTCCTTTTTTTTAGTGAAAGGGCAGAAAGACTTTAAAGCTGTATCCAGGATTTAAGCTGTGCACCTCAGAGACTCAGTCTGTTCAGCCAAAGTTCACAGATGAAGGGTCATCTATTAAATAGCAGTACTTTCCCCACAAGAGGACAAGCATAATTAGTGGCTGGAGAAAGTAAACAACCGATTTCAGGCAATTTTTAATTGTCCAAGGCTGAACGTCACACAGGTGAGTTTATCCCTCTCCTTAACACACAAAGGCTTAACGAACCAAAACCAGCCAACCAAAACATCCACTCCACCGTGCCACAAGCTGAGGACCGGCTCTCTTTCGACTCATGGAAGGTGGAGTCACCAGTATGTGACACAGTGAAGGACATGGCTTTGACAGCACATACACCCATCTTCAGATGTGCTTTAGGACACCAGTGAGAGCTCACAGAGCAAGAATACGTGGTAGAGCTGAACAAGCTGTTCAATTGTTTATACAAAAAAAGCACCAATTTCCAGGAAAAAGTACTACTGTTTTCTTAGCCCATGCATTATTACTGCCATTTCTGCCATTAAAAAAAAAAAAAGATAGAAAAAATAAAAAAAGAAAGCAAGAAAGTGTAAGAGTGAGGAAAAAGTGAGAAAGCTATATTACACCAAGTAAACAAAATTGAGAAAAAAAAAAAACAATAAGTAGATTCCAAACAGAAAAACATAATTTAAGTAAAATGCTTATTACAGAAATAAGGTATCGAGACCTCCTGAATCTATTGTAAAAATAATGGAAAAAAACCCTGGTAAAACAGGAAGCTTTAACACAGCTAATCTAATGATGCCTTTTGTAACACAGGAAACAAGCACACTACCAAACAGATGACAAAACCAGAGATTATTTTAGATTATTTAAGGTGTTTACTCATTCCCAGGCCGGGCTGAAAAAGTGTGCTAAATGACCTCAGGTTAGGTACATGAATCTCCATGCTACAACTTTTTGGTTTTAAATCAAATCACATCTATTTACCTTGTAAGTAGTAATTCTGCACACTTAGTACAACAGAACATTGCAACAAGCTGTCAAGAGTTACTGACCCATTTGTGGTCATCTTTGGAAATACAATTTCCTTTTGCCAATTAGTGTCCTGATCTTGCACACCTTGCCCCTGTGAGCACCCTTGTTTGCCCCATGGGGCTGCAGGTTCCCCCTGCAGGAGCAGGGCCTATTAGCACTGGTAGGAGGCTTTTGGATGCAGTGTTGACTACCCTTAAAGTGCTTGGAGCTTTCTGAACCAAGGTAAATAAATAATCACAACACAGAGAACTGCCAGAAGTCTGAGGCATTAAAAAGATTTAATGCAGCTTCCAGTAACTGAATTGTCTTTTTTCACTTCCTTAGCATACAATATAACGATGTGTCTTGCAATACCAGGAGCTAAACAGCTGTAACACTTAACCTTTCATTTATTAGAATCAATTTTAACCATATTGGTTTCTCTTGCATAAGACTTTAAACACATTCTAATCTAGTTAGGGTGCTCCACCGTTACCTCAGGAAAAAGGCCTGAGATGAAGCTTCAGCTCAATACGCCACCTACTCGGACTGTTCAGAGGAAGCAAAACACAGTTGTCAATCATGATTGTGCCAGAATAAGGTAGAATAATCAGTGCTCGGTCTCATCAGACACAGCAAACAGGTATTCCTTTGGTTCTGACCTTACAGTTTGTCCCTGTAAACTTCTCACCACACATCAGCTAACAGGACTGTTTAAAGCAGCTCTGCACACCAACTGCTTCCACAAACTTGATAACGTCTCCATTCACACTTCCACCAATTTCTTGGAATCATCCTTCGTTGCCACTTTTATGCCAAGAAGAGATGAAAGTATAGAAACTACTGACAATATAAATACTCAAGTTACACAGATAGTCTTCAAAGAAAGGACAAATAGGGTAATAAAATTTTGTAATTGGTGTCATCATTTCAAAGTTTCCTGTACACAAAATTACCATTTCATTTTTTGACACATCTGGAACTCCTGAGAAAGGCAAACTGCAGAGAGAAACTTTATGGCCAAGCCTAGACATCACTTTTTCCAATGCAAAACGCAACTATGGATGTGGCAATGGGCAGCACACAACGTAATCATGCACCAGCAGTGATAAAGCAGCCCATCACTAATGAGCAATTACAGGTTAACAGTTTTCACTGGTTGACAGGATTACTCTTAAGCCATATACTCTTAACGTTAAAAACAATAATAACAAAAATCATGATTTAGCTTCCAAATAATGTTACTAATATCTCTGTTTTTCTCTACCGTTATGGCGCAAAGCATTCATTTCAAATTCTCCTTTAGTGTCTTTTCCTAACCAGTGGAGGATTCACTACTTAAACAGTTAATAAACACCTGACATTGGCAACATTATTCAGGACCTGATTCTTTATGGTCTCACCCTTTGCACCATCCTTCCTGCTGCAGTCAGTACCTGATAGCCCACACTATCAGTTTGATATATTGACCCTATTCTGTGTATTTGTCACCCTCCATGCACACAGGTCAGTGAAATAACTTACCGAGAGAGCAACAGAGAAGCACCTACATCCAAGCCATTGCACAAGCCATTCCTGCCTGCACAGCTTCTCCATCATGTGAGTTCAGTACCTTGCTTGCAGCACAGTGTGTTGAGTAGGTCTAAATTCATACCGTAGTGACAGACCAATGCTACAAACCCCCAGGGCAAGAAGAGGAGCGGGTGAGTGGAAATATGGCCTGGCAAATACCTCAGCATGAGGCAAATAGGGAAGCACATGCCAACAGAGAGTAGCTTCAGAAGTATGGAACGCTGCAAAGGAGTTTCTTGCCTCATTAGGGCTCCAAGAAGCTATCCTGCCAAAGCTGTTTACACAAAGAATCTCTGGGTTGTTTTTATAGCACTATTATACTAAATTCTCTGCTAAATAAGGTACATAAAATACACAAGCAAAACCCTCTGCACTCCCCTCCAGACTTTTTCCTAGAAAAATTCAGCAATGCAAATATTCTTCTTCCTTAATGGAATTAAAGAAGGCAAAATTATCAGAGCTGATGACCATAGATATCTAGTTTTAAAAATAACCACTATCAAGAAAGAGACTTGACTACAAAACCACAATCTTGCCCATGTTTCTGCCAAATGATGACTTCACTGAATGCTCCAGTGGATTCCCCATCTCATTTTAAAGTGTCCCCACAGAGCTGGCATTCTTGAGATGTTAATGCTGTAGGTCATAGAGCTCATTATGGAGAAATTCTGCCCAGTAAACTACCTAGGTTCTGCTTTAATCTTTTAAGATCCTTTTATTAACTATATTACCAGAAAGTCCTTTTCAGTGTCACAGTTTTACTTTTACTTTTTCCCCATACCGTACCTTCTGGAGCAGGCACTCTGCGAGACGGACGGGGAGTCAGTTTTCCAGGTTACTGCCCAGTCCCCAATGCTGAACAGCTTTTCTAAGGGGACCATCCACAACCCAACCTCCATCTTCAGCTTCCAGCATTGAAGACGCTTTCCTGATCTTCTGCAAGAACAGCAAGTTCACTGCTCTCCCATCTACCATTCGCCTTTATCCTTCGCTGTTACTCCACACCAAAATAACCCTCACACTTGTAGGCAGACAAAATAATGCATCATTTTATAAATCTCTCTTTCACCTCTCCCCTTTCCCCCAAGTACAAGCACAGTAGTTTTTCATGCTAGATGTATCACAATAATTGAGGCTGTCCTTCACTGTTATTTTGATATCCTCCATAGCTCTGTTTGACTGCAATGTACAACATGAAGAGACTGAGGCATGCTCTGATTCCACCCGAAACAAAAAATATTACAATCAATTAATTATAATCAAAGTTACTAAGCAGAATAGCAAAGAGCAAAATTAAGTGGAATTTAATGATGGACAGTCTTTCCTGATGCTAGCTGAATCCTCTGTTTGTATAAGAGATTTCCTTGGGTAGAGCTTCCTGTACTACCACAAGCTTAGAGTGTTGCCATTTCTAACTAATCATGGTGATGTGTTATCCTGGGGGGAGAAAAAGGGAGTGCAAAATTTTACAGCAATACACAGAGAGTTAGTGACAGACGTCAGGTGTGCTAAACGCATCGGGCTGGTAAAAAAGTTAAGCTACAAGATAACAAACTTCTGTTGCAATACAAGCTGAAAATAGGAAAATAGGAAAGAAACTTTATATTACAGCCACAGAGGCAGACTTTACTAACATGACTGCTGCCGGTGCACCCCAACCCCTTGTCAGACAGATGTTTTGACAAATTGATTAGCAGGAAAACGGCCATCCTCATACCTAGATCAGATCAGATTTAGAGGAAACTGTAAGAATATAGCAGTCTCTCTGAATAAACCCACTCACGTATCAGAAGAAACAACAAGGCTATCATTAGGCACTGTTTAATGTTTTTGAGAGCACATCCTACCCAGACTGAGCGTTTACCCTTTCAGCAGTGATGAGTTATAGGGCCGCTCAGTAAGTGGAACAAATATATTTTAGGCTACTGTAGCAACAAAGAACAAGGAAAGAGAATGACAGCAAAGCCAATATAGCAATACAGCAGGCAGAAAAGATCTCATATTCCAAGTTGAAATATTTGCAAATATGCCAGACACCTTCTGTTTCAAGTCCAAGGAAGTGCTTATCACCTTCTAACTTGGGTTCCAAGGGGAGATCAATACTTCTCTTCTGCATCGACTGTCTCCTAAATACTGAGCTGTAAGTTCGGAAGCAAGAAACCTGCGTATCTGGAAGTGCATGTTGAAATGCATGCTTAGGACAATTTGTAATTTAAACACAAAAAGCAGAAAAACACCAAGAAATGAACTAGCTGCTAAACAGGGCAGAGTACAATCCAACAATCCAAATATGCTCAGTGATAAATGCTAGCTCCCCACAACACACCGTTTGCCTATTTCACCAAAGCATTTCTTTTCCTCTTCTTTAGACTGTAATTCAGTGCATATAAATGTTTTTTTTTTCTTCCCTATTAGAAAACCCCCCAACACATTCTACAACACATAAAGGAATTTAAGAATGTTAATTATTAAATGAAATGTGATGCTTCATATATAACACTGTATTAACTTCTAACATTTTCTCTGCATAACATCTAGGATGAAATACTGAACTGTGCATGAAAATGTTACACGCTAACATACATTAACAGGTAAAATTAACTTTCAGCTTTAAATAGCAACTTCTATTTCCCGAACGTCAGAAAGAAAATAAAGAAATTTTTGACATGAACCCATTAGCAGTGAACATACTTAATATTTGTATGCCAAATGCTAACCTGTCTCAGTAATGCTCTCATGCACAACTTTAGTACTTTTGCTTTTACAAAAAAAGATTTTGAGCTGTACACAAAAGTCTTTTTGTGCGCTAAACATCCAAGGGACACATGGAAACATGCAGGAAACCTTGCAGGATAACCGTGCCAGGGCTTTTCCCTGTTCTCAGAGAGAGGCACAATAAAGAGGCAAGCAACAGGACATAAGAACCAATACGGAGATTCTGCCTCCTCTTCTCTCAGAGCCCCACTACACAGGCTGGCAAAGGTGCAGGGAGTCACAGGATGCCTGTTCTTGCGGCCCTCGGACAACTTCCCATCACCCCAGGGCTCCTCGGGATTGTTCCTGCTGAAGCCGTTCTGTCCCATTTGAGCATCTCAGAAAACTCTCACGGTAGGTGTCAGGTTTTCTAAGAAATTGATCTTGCCTCTGCTTAGGGGGGGCCTTTCGAGGCCTGCTTCTACTGAAGGCATCAGAAATTTTACTCAACTACAAGCTGCAGCTCCGAGGCTGCTCAATGTGCTATTTTTTTTTCTCTCCTCTCCCTCCATTCTGGCAAAAGAAAAAAAAGTTTTGTGTAGAAATCCCGTTAAACATTGTCTTTCCTTTAAAGCAGCCGAGATAAGCACTGTATGTTACATAGTTAAAAGAGGCCGAGTTTCCACTACAAACAAGATATAACTTTGCACTGAAAAATGAGACCACTGATGTAAGAAATCTATAGGAAAGTGTCATGTGACAGCAGACACCAAATATGGGATCTGGCTTCTATTAGTTAAAAAATTGTGATTGGCAAAGACCTCTGACTTTGCCCAGGCTTGTCCAAAAACCTAGCTTAATCATCATCATCAATAAAGGCTGAAGAAGCTTTATCTACAAGGTAGTGAATGCCTTTTCTCAAAAGAGGGAGTTCCATGATAAGAGCTAATCTAAAAAAACCTGAGGAATGTAAACTATTTTCTCAGTTGTAAAAACAAGAAAGAATTGCACAAACACAAGTTAAAACAACTACTGCTAACCTCGCTCTTCTGCAGAGGCAGCTTATCCAGGGCCCGGGCCCTATTCAACAGGCACCGAGTCGCTGCGCTTGGGATCAGTCCCACCTTTCAAAGGTTGGGGGCTCAAAAGACACCACCACTGATACCTATGGTCACAAATGCGGGCCTTTCCACCAGCCTTATTCCCTGAGCTCTGGAAAGCAAGGATGCCTTCAAAATACTTCCAGCCTTCTGAGGAAGTCAGGAAACCAACTCACATTTTATTTCGCAGCTGACTGTGTAACAGCCTTTGTGACAACTCTTTGTGCTTGGATAGATCACCTAAGAGTTGTAAAAGACTTTGCTTTTAATACTTTGGGTTACAGTTACACTACGGTTTTATGACTCTTCTGCAGACAAAACTTAATCATCTTTTACTATATAGACACAAACATGTTAGCACAATGTTTATATTAGTAATTGATGTTAATGGTTATAGCCTGTAGCTGTGCAAGAGTTCTGTGGTAGCTGCTACACTGAAGTTTTGACTATAGTTTCTTTGAAAGACCCACTAAGTTACAGAAGATCTAGTTCTGACCTCCAGATATTGATCCTTATATTTGTCATAGTCATATCAACAGTTATCATATGTTAAAGAACTGAGAAATATTTAACTGCAGAGAAATTACTAAATATTCGCACTCATTGAAACATTACTAGAAATTATTGATCATTATAATCAAGCTGATCAACAACACATAACAACACAAATTGTCCTTTAAATGAAATCTAAAAGCCATTTCTCTCGATGATCCATACCCTAACAGAATTTGCCTCAGTGATTTAAAACATCATCATAGTTTGTTATATTTAAGAGCTGCAAGTCCCAAATACACTTTCTATGATGCCTAAACATATATAAAAACATGATTTTTCAATCCCGCCTCCACTTAATTAAAAACACTCAGTAGAATACAGAAATTGTTACACTGGCTCAAATCAGCAGCCCTCTAACAGCAGCTCACCCTGTGTCCTCCAGAAGGAAGCACAGAGAACATCACAGCAGGTAGTTGTGGCATAAACTGTCCTAAGGGAAATTTCTTAACCTCTGTCAGAGGTGTTTGAATTATGCCCTGGAGCAAAATGGTTAAGATCTCTTCAAATACAATAGAAATGGGTCACTTCTCTTTGTCATCCTACTATGTGATCTCCTTTGGCAACAAGTGATTTAGGAGTTTTAAATGTCTTTCCATTTATTCCCTATATATAGTCAGTGTATTATACTAAAGGGTAACATCCTGATTACTTAATAATGACTCATCATTATTCTACCATATGTGTTCTACCTTCTGTAGTTTATCTTCCCAGAAAAAACTACATTAACATTTTCAGTTCAACTTCTTGTGAAAAATTTCCAATCCCTCTTCTGCAATAGGCTATCACAAGTGAAGAATCCCAGGTGAATTTAAGCACCAACTTAAGAGTCTCTTTTGTATTATTAACATTTCATAGTTGTGGCAACCTTTTTTGCCTGATGCTAAGCATTAAGGAGATACACAAGATCTAATAAAATATTGCTGAAGTCTTCTCCCTACCTTAACAAATACAGTTAATGTACATGAATGAGTAATTAGATTATTCCTTCTAACATGCGTGTTCTTGAACTTATCAACATCATCTGCTATACTTCCCTTTTACCCAGCTTTCTTGGATTCCCTTTACAATTCCTCAGTCTACTTCAATCTTGCCTAATCCAAATACTTTTACATCATTAACAAGTTTTGGCACACCATCATTCATCTAGTTTATTAGATCACCAAAATATATTTTCACCGCCCTCTTTTCAGAGTTCTGTCTACATCCCATGGTAATTTAAAGTTTACATTGTTACCAAAAGAAAAAAAAAAGCTAACCAAATAAGAAGCATAAATTCAACCTTCCAAACTTTGGAAAGAAGAGCTGCAGTATGCAGTTTCTGAAAGACTGGTGTGGTGTTGAATACAAGGTTTGCTAAGCTATTCCCATTAGCAAAACAGAACAATGTCCTAGATGTTGCAGTACCTCAAAGCAGGGTTATATGATGGTGGTGTTTGTTTAGGATATCACCAATTCAGCATTTCAGACATCTTTACTTGTTTAGGGATCCCTCAACATTAGCAATGCCTAAATTTGTTGCCTCTTAAGTATTTTCATAAGCTGTTTATATAGTTGATATTATGTACAACTGCTTTTAAGGACAATAGTGACAGGGATAAATGTATTTTAAATATATGTTTTTCTTTCATGTGCTTTGTGCTGTGCCATGATCTTCTGCCCTTAATTCTGAATGATATTTTTTCTAATTGATCAAACTGACCTTGAGAATTACTTCAGAAAACAAGAATCTGGACTTCTGCTTAAGCAGGATAAAAGAATGGTGAATATATACTGAACAGTGAAAGTCAAATCTGATATTCACCTATCAATAATAATTTCCATTAGAAGTTTGGTAAATTCCCCTGTATATTTATGGGAGCTGCGCCTGGCAAAATCCTTTAGTTGAAAAAACTTCTGCAAGCTCCAACATTTTGTTCTTGTTGCTTATCATTGCAAAACTATGTGAACATTCCTGTTAATTCCCCATTTTGTCGGGCAGGTTCACAGAGAGAAAAGCATAACGCAATCCCCAAATGATGGATAATCAAAGCAAACGCACTCAAGAGTTGGAAAAACATAAAATAAAGGCATGGTATTATCCCCTCAAAATCACCTCGCACATTTTCACAAACAGATGAAGGCCAAGTCAGTGAAAGAAATAAATAGAGCACAACCTGGCAAAGCATCTAAACATCAGCTCCTGGACACCTGAATATTCAGCTCCTGTACCCTGTCAGACCCCAGATTTGTTCTCCCTGCCTCATCCAACCCAAAGGAAGAGGAGAGGGAAAAGCCACATATTGCAATTCCTGCTCTTAGGGCTACTTGCACACACGTGAGAATCCCTCATCACTCGGGGACGCGAGACGCTCTCTTACACATCCCCTTCTGGGCTCAGGTACCCTGCAAGCCACAGGGCCCTGCCGAAGCAGAAGACGGACACCCAGACAGGATGACACTGGCAATGTCACAGCCGCCACCAAGCCAGAGACTGGGGTGCAACCAGCGCCCCGTGAGCATGGAGAGCTCCAGCGCTGGGAAGGGGGGACCATGGAGCCATGG
The DNA here is from genome assembly GCA_013389825.1 of Crypturellus undulatus. NCBI lineage: Eukaryota > Metazoa > Chordata > Aves > Tinamiformes > Tinamidae > Crypturellus > Crypturellus undulatus. The sequence goes on along the minus strand of VWPW01004614.1, from coordinate 2,304,883 downwards.
GTGCACTTTTATCACCAGCTTGGGCGTGAAGCAGCTCTACTCCAGTTTCTTTAGGGTGAAGCCTTCTTCCCTGCTCCCCTGCCCTCCCCTTTCTCTTTTTGTTTTTCCCCCTCTTTTTACATGGAGACAGTAATTTCCACAGATTTTTTGAATATGCAACCAGTAACAATTGAGATTCTTAAAATACACAAATAACACAGAACTGCATCTTTTCCCATCAAACTTGAGACACTCTTATTCATGACCAGATTCCTCAGAGGAGGAACAAAATTGAACAGTTTATTTTCAGGTACCAGAAGCTGCTCTTACATATCCTCTCCCCAGAGAATACTACGCTAAGGCATGCTGCACTTCACTGTGAACATAAGCATTAGAAGAAGAATTTAAGGGCAGCTAATCAGCATAAAAATTGCCCATTTATCTGAAACTTCTTTTAACTGAGTTGGATACATATGCACTAGAATACATCATACTAAATGTTATAGCCTGGCTCCTGCAAAGATTTGTATACATGTTTAATATTAGGTATATAAAAGAAATTCCATGGCTTCACAAGCACTACTTATGAGTGAGACTTAAGCATGCAGGTGAATCCTTACAGGACTAAGACCTACACATGCTCTAGCGTAGAGAGCAATGTCTGCTGCAAACTTTTTACAATTTGCATGTTCCCATATTTATAAAACACCTCCAGCTAACTAAACCTTGCAACAAACAAGGGCTCGCTTCCAAATCAGGAGCTGGAGGAAGAGTGCAGCCTTTCACACTGCATATAATATGTGTACGCTAAGTTTAAATCCAGATTAAAGAGATACACTTCACTTAAGCAGCATGTAATCAAGGGCAGCCTCACTGGATATGAGGAGAAATAGAAAGCAGAGCAGCCTTCTCTGCCCCTTTGGCTGTAGTGGCACCAGAAAAACCTTTGAAAAAGGAAACAGAATAGTTTTGAAAAGCACGTAGGAAACTTTTTCTTTAGATCAAGAGCTTTCTCCAAGGTTGAAGCCGCCACCAACAGCCTAGCCAGTCTGCACAAGTACACACAGGCAGATGTGTTTCGTAGCGAGCTGCTCCATGCGCAGGCCCCGAGAACTGACTCCCAGGCATCTGCTGGGCAAGAACGACCAGTGAAGATGCACTTAATCAGCCATTAATAGTAACAACATCGGCTGTTAATTAACGCTCAGAACCAGCACTGCACCAAAGTTAATTCTGCTGTGATTATGGAAACACGCAAAAGCCAGGTTTCCAGCTACAGTATAACGTACATACAGCAGCTCGGTTTGCTCCGTGCCAGCGCTTCCCAGTCTGACCAACGCTGCCCGCAGCCTTTGCCCAGGCCTTGATCCAGTCTACTGGCCCCTTCGAGGTGGCATCGAGTCCATTTCAAAGCTCTCCCCAAGCAAGGGCAATGGCAGAACCGATGGCCACAGGCTCTCCTGAGGACTCAGGGAACAGCCCTCTGGCTGCGGGACTGCGCTTCGACCCAGAAGTTTGAGAAACTCCCCAACTTTTGCATCACCTCCCATTAGATACACACAAGTGCCCTCTGCCTGCGAGCGGCTCTGGCACAGCCTCCTACAGAGACCAAGAGCAGCTCAAGAAAGTGCTGCCAATAATAGACCGGGGCCTAAAGCTTATTTGCGTGGCTGTAACATCAACACATGCTTTATTTAACCCCACGTAGCAAGTACTAGATGCCAGCCTCAGATTCCCCAGCAAGCAAGGGCAAAAGCTGCATAATCTGTGTTTCGTCCCTCGTATTTGCTAGGAGTCCCTTAGCTAAAGAACTAGCCACTGCCAGGGCTGCTCCCCGCTTCCAAAGGAGCTGCCTTCAATTGCACCCATAATCCACACAGGTTGGCAGGTGGCTTCAATGTCGGATTTGGGAGAGCCATTTTATACACAGATTCTTCAAACCCTAAGTAATTTCAAGACAAAACAAAGAAAAAAAAAAAAAAAAGAAAAGAAAAGAAAAGAAAAGAAAAAAAGAGAAGGAAATTGTTTCTGATAAAAGCAGTTCTTTCCACTGTGGTTTCAGGCCACACACCAGAAGTGCCAGAAAACTTTTCAGACAACACCACATGGGATCGGAGCCTTTCCCGGTCACCGTTTGCTTCCACCTCGGTGAAGTTCCAAGCACCTTGCAAGGGAAACACGCGACCCCTCCACGTAACGCGCGGACAGAGCGCTCTCCACAGGGAGGCTGCGGCTCCGGCTCCACGCGCCCCGCACACACATTATGTAAGGCTGGTCCCGCACACGCGCCGGCCAAGAGCGCCGGTCTGGGCACCTTAACAACGCGCCGGCTTTGCCACCTGGGCGAGGGGCGAGATGGCAGCCTGGGTGCCCGCGCACTAACAAAGACCAAGGCAAAGCCGAGGCGCAGGGACGGGGGGCAGAGCCCGTACCTGCTGCTGCTGCCGCCGCCGGGGATGCTCCCCGCGAGCCTGCCCTGCAGCCGGGCGGCCACTTTGCGAGTTTGCAGATTAACTCGCCGCGCCCGCGCCGAGCCCGCGCCGCGCCGCGCGCAGGAGCCGCGCAAACTCGAGCGCTCTGCGCCGCCCTTGTCCTTACCTGCTGCGCGGCTCCGCGCGGGCGGCG
>VWPW01004614.1:2288812-2302108 GCA_013389825.1 Crypturellus undulatus | reverse complement strand
CGGCGGCGGGGCCGGGGCTGGGGCCGGGGCGGCGCGGGGAGTCACGGCCCAGGAATGCCAGGAATGTGGGGCGGCCGCTGCGGCCGCGGGCCCGGAGACGTCGGGGACTTCACTTGGGATTTCTTCTGCTCCTTCTTTTTTTCTTCTTCTTCTTTTTTTTTTCTTTTACTATTCCCCCCCGCCTCCCGAAAGAGGAGGGCTGAAACCCACCCAAAGGAGGAGGGAAAAGGAGGGAGGAAGAGGAGGGCGCAGGCTCCTGCCAATCCGGGCTGGTGCCTGCTGCAACTCTCGCAAGGAGCGCAGAGCTGCCAAGTTTGGGGCAGAGCCGGGCGCCTAGTCGGCTCGGCTTGGCCCGGCCCGGCCCCTTCCCTCCCCTTCCCGCTGGTGGGAAGCCGCCCTCCCCTTGTCCGCCTCGGGGGGCGATCCCGGCGGGGCAGCCCCCGAGGGCACGGGAGGCAGCCGCACACATGCGGGCGGTGCGGGGGGCAGAGGGACTGGATTCCCCCCTCGCCACCCTGGCCTGCCCCTCCTGCTGCCCTGTTCCTGCCAGCCCTCCTGGCCCTCCAGGAGTCCCTGTTGATCTCCTCTGGCCTTGCCCAGGAACACCCTTTGCCTGAGTGTTCTCCTGCTTTGGGTATTTCAGCGGCTTTGGCCTCTCGCTCATGGTGCCGTCTTGGATTCTTCAAGGATGGGTATCTCTCCCGATGTCTTGTGGTGGGTTGCGGTCGTAGCATCGCTAGAGAACAAGCAGGAGAAAACCTGAGGTTGCATTGGCAATTGTATGACTTTTCCAGGGCTCGTATCACTTAGCAGATGCAGAAAGACGCTTCTGGTGGCTGCATTAAGAAAGAAGGGAAATGGGGCACCCCATGCTCTAAGAAGTAAGGAGAACCGTCAGGAAGGCTGGGACCACCTAGGGAAGAAAAAGGAACCAGATGAGACCAGTGAGGGGGTTTAAGATCGTATTAGTCTGAGAAAGGATCTGTAAACCTTGAGTGTCACAGCTGATTGTGTTGACTGGCAAAACTATTTCAGCCCTAGACTAAGGTGTTGTTTTTTTTTTTTTTTAATGCATATTCCAAAAGGCAAGTACTTCTGATGCCAGGAGGAGGTATCCCTGTAAAACTGTGGCACCAGAACTTAAAGAATCTTACAACAGGGGTCCACTAAGAAAAATAATAAAAATTGAGAATGGATACTCGGTTTTGAGCTGCAGTGCATTTTGCTGCTTGTACACATGCACACCTTTGGAAAGGACTACGTGAGCACTGGAGTCTGTGAGGATTACTCAGATTAATAATGGTAAGAGGATCAGGTGCTGAGAGAGGGAGAAATAGCACAGATTCTTGATTTTGATAGATAAGTAATTGTATTTAAATACTGTATGTGGAATCACAGGCCTATGCCTTACCTCTGGCATAATATTATTATAATTACGTTTTGCAAGGAAAGTCCTTTTCATCCGAGACTCTCAAACATTTTACAAACACCACACCTTAATGAAGTAAGTAATTATCCCCATTTTACATATGGCTGCACTGAGGCGTTAAGAAGTGACAACATTTAAGATTTTAACGTGTATTTTACTTGACCGCGCATAGATCTGAGTTTTTAATCACAACCTAAAAGTGGCATAAGGTGTCAGAATGGGATAATAAAATGGAGATAGAGGTCCTGCGCCCTGAATTTATGCAATTCAACTTCCCTTTAGCAAGTGCAAAGATACGTGAAAAGGTAATATGCATTTAAAGTAAGGCTTAAGGTTGTGGTTTTTTGTTTTGTTTTCTGTCCAATTCTCCCCCATTGGGGGAGGTGTAAAGACTTGTTTTTTAGTGCAATGAAGATTGACTTTCACATAGGTGCTTCAATGTGGTGCATTTGTAACCTAAGTCTTGCAGTTGAGTCCGTGGTTTGCAGCTGGTTGCTTTTACTTTCCCGGGTCTCTCCATGTTTGAGGAAAACTTGTTGATGGTTCAATAACTGGAGATAAAATAATGTTGCAAGAACAGGGATAAACATGTTGAGAGATAAAGTTTTTAGAGGGGAGCTTTTATGTATTTGCTACCCCCAGCATTGATGCCTTGAAGAAATAAAAAGAGAGTACTTGTAAGCGAGAGCTTTTGCAAAAAGGTAAGCTTAACAAAATCTGTAAAGTGAAGTATATTTCAAACTCATCCAAATAAGGGACACTTCTGAATTTGGGAATTGTGAGGATTGCATTAAGTAATCTCATGAATAAATATCCTTAACAGACTCTTAGAAACTGTAATAGTAACTGTTTTAGGAATAGAGGGCTTCACAGAGATCATATCCAGTTAGTGCGGTGTCTACCATGAGGAAATCAATTGTGTTGGTGGTACTTTTACTTTTCAAGACTGTTGAAACCTTGAACCTTTACATATATTTTTGTTTCCGCAGAGCTACTAGGATTATAGAACCTTGAGATTAAAAACAAGAGTTCTTGCCTGCTTCTTGGATGTGATCATAACATGGAAAAAAACATGGATTAGAGGTTCCTCAGTCTGTTTCAAAAAATGTGGTGGTATAAATTTCTCCAGAAAACTTTAATATTCCTTCAGTAATAATGTAGACTGGATTTATGCATTATCTTTCTCTTCCACTAGCGAGTCTTGTTACAAGATTGTTTTTTCCTGTAAAGTGACGATTCTAAATAATATTTAGAGAATTTAATGATTTGATATAACGATCTGTAGAATTTAACCCTAAAATATTTCATCTGCACTGGTATCAATTATATTTTTATTGGTTCCTTCTGTAACTCCATCAGGAATATTGCATTAAGGCGTTCTATGGAATAGTAGCGTATTCCAGAATTAAATGATTGACACAGGACTATATCTCAGTTACCTTGGCTGCTGGCCTTTGGTATATCTTGGGCAAGTAGCAGCACATCTTTGGGCCTTAGTTTTCTTCTCTGAAAACTGAGATAATGATAGTGATCTTAGTAAGGTGCTTTTTGATTTAAAGATGAAAGCACTGCATTAGAGCGAGATGTTGTTTTTAAAGAAATCCCGAATCATGGATTAGACAGACTTGGATTTTGTCTTTAAAACCTTGTGAAAATAAAAGCCCAACATCATTCAGGTCTACCAAATGTTTAATATTAGTAGGAGAATTCTGATTTTAACTGGGTGCAGAAAAACAGACGTAGATTTTCATTGAGTTATCTGAAGAGCTGTGTGCAATAAATTTTGAAGTGGCTTGGGACCTTGCTAGTAAGGCCTGTATTAAACATATTTTGATTGTGTTTAAACCTAGGCAACAGCAATTCTAGAGTCTTGTCATAACACGGAAAAAATCTCAGTCCTTGTTGGTTGGTAAAACCATGTCATAACCTGTTTTGAATAAAACTGTCTTTAAACTCTGCTTAAGCAACAGCTGGTGGTTTCTTCTGTGAACAGTAGATGATGTTTAATTAGCCTCACAGTCATCTACATTACAATCAAATCAAAGAATGCAGTTGCAACACATTCCCGATTTGTATTGTAAATGTGACCCTAACTGTGTTCCTAAAATCTCTGTCATGTGCTACTGCTGGGTACACTGACCTGATTGTAATGTAAGCAAAAACTTGGTGTGGTAGCAGAAATTCCCATTTCTAAAACCCATTTGTTCTTTATAAATTGCTACTTCTCATGGTTGAAGCTTACCACAAGCAAGAAGAAGTTTCCTTCTGTAGCATTCTGCATTCTCATTAATTATTTCATTTCATAGCGCTTTTCAAAATCGTCTCTTAGAAAAGGAATTTGGATTACACAATCTTGAAAAACAAACCTGTTGCCACCAAGCATGAACTAACATGTTATAGTACTCTACAGCTTATCATAAGTAAGCCAGCACCCAGTCTTGTAGACCAGAAAAAGTCTTGGGTGATTATCTGTGCAAATAAACTATGCTGTGTTGAATATTCTAGTTTGCTTAGGCTTACATTCTGCCTGAGGACTTACTGAGTAGCTGAGGCTCCTGTCTTCTGTAAGAGAAGAAAAGTTTGTGATTATAAAATCTTTATTATCACAAACTTTTTATTGTTTGTGATTATAATGATCTTTTGATTCCACAGATGTATGCACTCAAAATGTGCTTGTAGTAGCAATATGTAACTGTATGTACTGTTACTGCTTTCCAAGCTAGCATAGTCAAAATTTTAGTCTAAAATAGAATCATATTCTGCCATTTTCTTAGATTAACAATTAGAACATTTTTAAATGTATCATTTAGCACTTATTAGATGTATAAACAACTCTACAGCAGATGTAAATAAAAACAACTTCATTTTCAAAAATTCTTAAGCTATAGCTTTAAGGATCCAATTCATCAAAGTAATTTATTACAAGTTTAGCTTTTAGCCTGTGCTTCAGTTCCTCTTGAGCCAATGTGACTTAACAGCATGCCTGCAAGTCAGCCCACACTGCTGATTTGGAGACATTTTAGCTGCTCCTCATGATAATCATCATCTTTATTTATGTGTCTCAGCACGGATTTAGGTGTCTGGCTTTAGGGTTTGAAAGTACGTCATTACCGCTCAGAGAGAAATGGTTTCCTGTGAAAACAAAGAGCTAATGTAATAATTCAAACTTTGTGACTGTCACAAACTTGTGTAACTTGGACAGAGTGTTTAAAGTTGGCTTACCTGTGAAATGGGCATGATATCATCCTTGGATAGACGAGTACTGTCAAACTCCACAAATTGAATACTTTCTGCAATCGACAAACAAAAGCCTCTGTAAATGAACAAGGTTTGGCTATATGTATGTCAGCCTTTTGAAATGCGCATATTGTTTCCAACAGATTATGATTCTCCATAGAGTTTTTTCATTTGTTGTATGTAAATAATTGCACGTATACATTTTGGTAGAATTATTTCAGAAAAAAATCATATAGTTTCCTGTTAATTTTGGAATGCTCAGGGACATATTTAGAAATCGATTTTTATTTTCTGTGCCAACTTTAATTTTCATGGTACACTAGGTATCTTGGAAGGATTTAAAATGCATGCAAACATCTTTCTGGAAAGTGTTAAAAGAAAAATATCATTAAGAAAGAGCAATCAAACTGTTGGAATTCAGACCTGGGAGAGGCAAGGAGATCAAGTGATAATCAAAGTCATAAAGATGTAGATTTTGGAGCATTTGCTTTCTTCTTGCATATTTATTTTTTAGATCATTTCATGTAGTGGTACATAGACTATGGTTGTTTGAGATGGGTTTCTCACTGCATTTGGTTGGATGACTGAAAACTCTTACTCTAGAACTTGAATGTAAGAGTGACCGAAGTAATGCTGAGGTGCTTAAGATGTGTGCAAGGTAAGGATGCATGCTTTTGTCTTACCTATTCAAGGTTTTACCAAAAAATATCACTGGAAGTCTTTAGAGGAAACATTTAGATAAACCTTAGTAAATCATTTCTTTAGTTTGTCGTGGACTGTGTAGGTTACATTATTTCACTGATGGATGAAATGATAGATTCAACTAGTAGGAATAGGAAGCAAGTACAGATTCTCAGATAATACCTAATACATTTTTTACGTATGTACTTACTTATCTATATGCCGTAATGCAAGAGAAACAACATATAGACTCAGACTTTAATTTAGATAGCTCAGGGGAATGTGATGTTCAAATGGAGAGGAGTGGGACATAGGGAAAAGAGATTTATTGCCTTACCAAATGCACTCTGAAACCTGATTACATCCTGATTAAAGATGGAGTAGTGTCTGGGAGTATCATGACCTTTTTTTTTTTTTTTTTTTTTTTCTTCTCCAGTTTTGGTTTCTGTACTATGAAAGATTCCTTTNTTTTTTTTTTTTTTTTTTTTTTTTTTTCCAGTTTTGGTTTATGTACTATGGAAGATTCCCTTGGTATTGCTATTTTTGGCTGACAGCTAAAGGAAGCAATTCACCATTTAGAGAGAAGGAAAAAAAAAAGTGTTCCAATTTTATGTACAGCTCAGTAACTGAGAATTTGAGGCCTAGACAATACGGACTTAATGTGTCATATCATAGTGTAACCACCATAATTATTTATCATTTTCTTCACATACTTGCATGTTAGCTGTGTGAGTGTTACGCTAGTGGGTGTATTCAGTCTTTTACAAATAATATATTTAGAATAGGAATGAAAAGCATAAATATAATTCTTCTTTGCTGCTGTAGCAACATTGCTATGGTTGTAAATCTTGCACATTTTCTCAGATAAAGACAGTATGTGTGCTCTTAAATAACAAGCATTTCTATTTGTTTACTTCCACCCCTTCAAAATATTCATAAATGTTAAAGAGAGAATCAAAAAAAATCCCTTCTTTTTAATTGTCAGTTTTGTTAAATAATTTTACTGTGATCTCCGATCTTTGTAACTAAGCAGCAGCTTTAAATTCAAAGCTAAACACTTCTGCAGATCTGTAGATTGTAGATGTAAAGTGACAATAATATTACACTTTACACAAAGATCCTTTGATCACAATTACAGAGAGTCATTGCACTTCATATACAAAAGAGAAGCATAAGCAGAAGCTGTAAGACATCCAGGTAAAATAAGTGAGTTTTAAATCTGAAGTACGCATCTGCGGTGGTTGGGGTTCCTTCTGGTGTTGTCTCCCACCACCATTTACAAGAGGTTGGTGTGAGGGGTTGCAGCATGGTTATTAGAAGTGTCGCCACGTAGGATTTAGGCTGATAGAAGCTGGTGTTGCTGCAGTGCTGCGTGTCCCGCACCGGGTCAGGGACACAGCCCCAAGGCCAGAGCACAGCAGTCGTGAGACCCTGCTGCTTAGAGCTGCAGGCTTAGGTAGGAGGCTCTGCTAGGTGATGTGGCCACCAACCTGGGTATTGCAGTGCAGCAGGTGCAGGTGTTTTATCCACTAATACCTTCATGCAGCCCATCTCGTGCTGGTATCGATGTGAGCGCCGCTGCAGCAACTCCCCATGGCAGGTAAGAAATCCAGTGCAGAAACACTGTTTCCTTTGTGAACAAAGTTATAGTGTAGTGTTCAGGATATGATGCGATCTCTGTTTTTGTTCCTGAACTCCAGAAAGCTGCTGCAGATCAGGCTTTTTGCAGGAATGCAAGATGAGACGCTTCGGAAACATAAGGATCCCTATCGCCTAGACTGCTGCTGTTTCGCTTACATCGCTTGGCAGGAATGGGAAATTGTGTTTTCCAGAAGCAAGATGGATCAGTTACTACTGAGCGGGCTTGGGTGTATCCTAAAGAAAGGATCCAGCTTTTTCCTTCACCCTCAAACTTGGCAGAGCTTCTGCCCCTTTTATTTTTCCATTTTTGTTCCTCATATTGCTTGATTCTTGACATATTGCTGTTGTGATATGAATCTAGCCTTTAGTGTTTCTGTATTTTACTTATTGTTTTGGCCTTTTACCAAAATTACAAGGAATGCAGGTGAGAAAAAGTAAAAGGTGATTTTTAACATTTGGGTTAAGAACTGAGTGGAATCTCAAGGGCAAATAAAAACCACTTCACGAAGCACAGGTGATTTCTCGTCTCAAGATCAGGGTGCTTGGCACTGTGGTATTTTGAGAGCCTCTCAGAAAGAAATGTCTCAGAAATTCTAGCTAATGTAGAGTAATATAGAAGCAATTGAACGTTTTGGGCAGACTAGTGGTTACTATTAACACCCCTCAACTTATTATTACATGTTATCACTATTTGACCTTATATTCATATCTTACATTTATTAATATATTTTTGTGTACTTATTTATGCCTACCAATATATATTACATATCGGTGAGGGAGCTATTGCATAAAATAAGCTTGATATGGCAAAAGGAAAGCAAGTTTTTGTAGTTTCCATGAGTTCTTTCATCCTTCATAACAATTAGCACAATTGTTTCAAGAGTCAAGTACAGGATACTTCGATAGATATCAAAGAATTCATTGCAGTCAGCTGCAGCAAAGAATGATTCTCACCATTCTTAGAAAAAGGCTTCATAAAAAGTCTTTTCTCGTGTCTAAGCATTTTACAGCAGCAGTCATGTCACTGTTTTATCCTCTGATGAATAGTAATTCTCCAGGGAATATCTTGCAAGCTCTGCATACATCATCTGATCTATTATCTCTATCTTTCCCTAGGTCTCATTTCCCCCATCCCGCCAAAAATATGTCACTGGACTTAGTATTTTAAGCTGTTTAACCTAAGCGATGCCTGGGGAATTTGTCATGACGCACTAGTTAAAATGCTGGCGTTCCCTGCCCATCCGTGCTCCCGCTGTTGCATCTGCAGGAATTGAAAACTCTTTAGACCTTTGCAATTGATTAAGCTGTCATTGTGAAGTAAGAAACACATACTGAGTCTAACACAGCATGAATATTTCCCTCTTGCAGAACGTTTTTTCTTGTCCCTCGAGTGAGGGATCACCCTCTGACTGACGCTCTGTTTCATGGACCGAATTCCTGCTTTTCCGCTCATGCCTGCTTCTCTGCTGTGCTACTCCTTCAACATTGCCTGTGCTGTTGTGCCTGCGAGTGCATGGGGCTGATGAGAGAATTGTCCAGCTTTGATTTTTTATTTTTTTTTTAGTATTTGTTAAGATTTACTGAAGATGGATCAGTCCCATCAGCCCAGTGGTTTTTGCTTTATTTGAGGGCTAGTTCAAAGATTTTAGAGCACCAGTGTGATGGTTGCAGTTGCATTATTTGCATACAACACTGATTAGCAGAGGTATTTACTTGTAAGGATCAGAGAGAAAGACAGTTCTTTGGTATTTTGCAATGGAGAAAAGAATTTCACACCTTCCAGAGTGCCATTTGGCTGTAGATTAAAAAAAAAAAATGCTGCACCTTGTGGGTGAGCCAGTTGAGACAGGTCAGTCAAGTTGCATGTAATTGGTCCTGGCATTCAAGTGCCTGCTTAGAAGAATTTCCTTTTCTTGTGGTCAGATCTCAAGTTCATGGATTTGGTTTTGATTCATGGAGATCTTTTAAGGCAAGATTTCAAGATATTTGCAAGAAGGATCGGAAAACTATGTTGTTTTGAGAGAAACTACTGCATGGTGATCGCTGGGGATACATGCTATGAGAATTGTTTCTAGCACTGAAAACACAGACATTTGCTCTCCAGATGATAGTCTGGGAGCCAGTGTTGCCACAAGAGAAAAGTTTTATGTAGGTTTACATGCCAGTTCTATTTATATGTAATTATACCTTCTAGGAGCTAAGACTGGCTGCTTATCGAAGACGACTTAAGTCAGTTTCCCAGACGCGGTTAAAAACAGTGGTTCAGAGCAAGTGTCACAGGCACGACAGCAACTTTCCATATTCTGATGAGAAATTAATAGTTTTATTTTGAAACAAAACCCTCACATGGTGCTTGGGGAAGAGCAAAGAGAGAAATACCAAGGGAAGTATTTCAGTGTTCCCAGTCCCTGGCATCCAGGAGGGTTCCCCCTCTGCATCCCTCAGGCTTGTGCTTTGCTTTTCATCAACCTTCACTGTCGTGTTTGCATCCAGGGAGCTGCGGGGTCCCCTCCTAAGTGGAGGAAATGATTTTCATTTGTGTTGCTATTTTAGGGTAGAAAATGCGCAATTTTTTCCCTGCACGCACCCAAACAAATGAAAACCAGGAGCAATTTAGATAGAACTGAATACGAAGCCATTTAGTAGCGCGTCCGTAGTTACTTTTCCCCCGGTTAATCGGTTTTTAAGGGAATACCCCTGGCCGACGCCTCCTTCCCCCTCCCGGCCCTCCAGCTCGCCGGAGGACGAGGCAGGGAGCCCGGGCGGCGCCTCCCTCCCGTGCCCTCCCAACGGCCGCCGCAGCGCGCGGCCAATGGGGAGCCGCCTCCGCTCGCACGCGCAGCGCCGCCGGCCAATGGAGTTTGAATGTTTCCGAACCGGCCAATGGCGGTGGCGGCCGGCGCGGCTCCGCGCGCTCATTGGTCGGACGGCGAGCAGTGCGTGGCGAGCGGCGGCCAATGGGCGCGCGTTCCGCTGTTTGTGTGCGGCGTAACGGGCGCGCGGCGGCGGCGGCCGCTTTGAGCGGAGCCGGGCGGTGAGTGCGGGGCGGCCGGGTCGTTACCGCCGGGCGGCCGGAGGGGTCCGCGGGGCTCGCGCCGGGGCAGTGACCGTTCCGTGGGAGAGGTTTGTGCCGCGCTGCAGCGCAGCGGGCGTCGGGGGATCCGCCAGGCGCGAGTGAGCTTTTTAAATATTTACGCCTCGTTTCTCTCTCTGCCAGGATACTGCTGACAGTTGCTCTATCCGATTTGGCAGCGTTATTTGCAAAAGCTTCTGTAAAGAAAACCTTAACTTTTGTAAGGAAACGCACAGCTGGCACCTAAAAGCAGCTTTTTTTACCATACAAGACAAGTCTTCAAGGTAGGCATCATACAAATGAGACGACTGTGTAGCCTTACAGTGCAACGCTATTAATGAATTTCTCCGGCATGTGTGTCAAAATAGAAGGGATTCTTGTTCTACAGCATCTATAAAATAGTTATAACAATATGTAGAACTATTCTTGTTAGCTTAAAATGAGTTCAGTTCTCTCACATCCCGCATCCTCATTCAATCAGAAAGAATGTCGAAACAGGACCTTATATATAAAGTTAGTGCTTGGATCAAGAGCCTTTCAATACAAGGTTGCAAGATATTCTAATCACTATTAATCTTGAAAGACAATATGTTTAGAAGGGAGACTTATTCAATATCTTATTTACAGAATTTTATTTATCATTGTATTTCAGGCTTAATGCTTCCCTTTTTGTAAGAAAGAATAAAGCAGTCACTATGAGCTGGGCTCTGGAAGAGTGGAAGGAAGGCCTTTCTACCAGAGTCCTTCAGAAGGTTCAAGAGCTTGAAAGTCAAGTAGACAAGCTTAAAAAGGAGAGACAACAAAGACAATTCCAGTTAGAGTCTTTGGAGGCAGCTTTGCAAAAGCAGAAACAGAAGGTATTGTATGTAGTGCCATGGTCTGTCCTTGGAATGCCATTATCCAAGCAAAAATACTATTACAAAACTTTTTTTGTTGTTGTTCTTGCTTTTTGCTTGTTTGTTTGTTTGTTTTGTTTCCTTTCACTGACCTTTTTCATAAGTGGTTGGTATTTCTTGGTATTTCTATTACACTTACCTTCACAATTTTTCAGATTCAAGGACATTTAAACAATTTTATGTGCATCTGAAATGTTCAGTACTATTAGACTTTTAAAATGTGAGGTAGAAAAGAACAGTAACTAAACTTGCTCTGTGTTATTTTTAAAAAACAATTCATAGAGGCTGAGAGTACTAAAGACATTTCCAAAATGGTCTGTGTTTTCACTAGGTTGAAAATGAAAAAAGTGAAGGTGCAACACTAAAACGAGAGAATCAGAACTTGATGGAATTGTGTGATAGTCTTGAAAAAGCAAAGCAGAAAATTTCACATGATCTCCAAGTAAAAGAATCTCAAGTCAACTTCCAGTCAGGGCAGTTGAATTCAAGCAAGAAACAAATTGAAAGACTAGAACAAGAGCTTAAAAGGTGAGAAGTTGTACCTGTATGTTTCTAACTTTTATGTTATAGGGTGTTTTTTTTTTTTTTTTTCATTTTGCTCATCTTTTATTTTTGTTTCAAATTTTTCTTCTTTCCACATTTCTCACAATTTCTGTGGCAAGTATTAAAACCCTGACCTACTTTTAGATGCATATATGCATGTGTGGTCTTCTACATAAAACCCATGTATCATCTGAAATACCAAAAACTGATAGTTCCTGTTTCATTTGGGGAAATTTTACAGTGTCATTTGAAAGGGGATGCACTTATCCCTACAAAAAATGGAGTTATTTTGCCATAATTGAAAAATAGACCTTTAAGTCGGAACCTTTATTCATTTGCCTTAATAGAGTCTGGTTTTAAGTAGAGTGAGAGTTTCTACCAGTAAAACTTCTAGTTTTAACAGAGTTTTCTTTTAGTGTATCTTTCTCTCTTACAGTGTCATATAAGCCGCCATCAGTATATGCCTTTACTATCAACAAGACATAGAATGTGCCTCTGTGTATTGCAAGATGTAGCTAAGGCTCTAATGTTCTTTCAGGAATGACTTGACATTGTGGAGTCAACCTTTTGGTTGACTCTGTGGTTGTTACAGTTGAGGAAGATGCATCTGACACTACTGATCCAAGGAATTAGTATAAGATGTAAAGAAAATACATTCTTACTGTATCAATGAATGATAAATACAGGTAGGATCATGCTGTTGAAGTCAAAACTGAAATTACCAGAGGGTCATAGTGCCAAGAAACTAAACACTGTAGGTACTGTTACATCCACTTCTTTGATGCCTCTTGCCACATATCACCATCCTTGTTACAGAAACTCTACCTGCTCTTGGAAGGAAAGAAAACCCAGGAGAGCAGATGGGGGGTGGGGGAAAAAGTTCTTTCCTCTGTTAGTGCAAGTTGATGTTAGGAGTGATGAAGTATTTCTGACCTGTTTGGTTGTGCTGTTTGCACACTAGTGCCCTGGGTGTTGTCTGAAAGGCTCAATGAGACAAACCACCAGGGCAAGGACTGCTTCATCCTGGAAGACAGCTTGACTGTGTGACTGCTTCCCTTAGCAGCCTTAGCCTTCAAAAAGATTTGCTTGGCTATCGTTTTGAGATTCAGCTGATGCCCAAGTCATCACAGACTGACTATCTGAAATAGGTGTGGGTCTCTTTTTGCACACTACCTTTTTCTATTTTCTTTCAGAGAGACCATGCAGGATAATCATAGAATCACAGAATGCCTAAAGTTGGCAGGGACCTCTAGAGATCATCTAGTCCAACCCCCCTGCACATGCAGGGCCACCTAGAGCACGTGGCACAGGACCGCATCCAGGTGGGTCTTGAAGATCTCCAGAGAAGGAAACTCCACAACCTCTCTGAGCAACCTGTTCCAGTGCTCTGTCGCCCTCACTGTTAAGGATTTTTTTAAGTTCCTGTGGAACTTTTGGTGCTTCAGTTTGTGGCCGTTTCCTCTAGTTCTGCCAGTGGCCACCAGTGAAAAGAGGCCAGCCCCATCCTCCTCACTGCCTCCGTTGAGGTACTTATAGACACTGCTCAGGTCCCCCCTCAGCCTTCTCTTCTCCAGGCTGAACAGGCCCAGCTCCCTCAGCCTCTCCTCACAGGGCAGATGTTCCAGGCCCCTGATCATCCTCGTGGCCCTGCGCTGGACTCTCTCCAGCAGCTCCACATCCCTCTTGTACTGGGGGGCCCAGAACTGGACACAGTGCTCCAGATGTGGCCTTACCAGGGCTGAGTAGAGGGGCAGGATCACCTCCCTCGACCTGCTGGAGATGCTCCTCTTAATGCA